>CM055733.1:6940425-7465018 GCA_029465975.1 Dallia pectoralis
CAATATGATTAAATAACACAGGAAAATAATTATTATATAATAATTATTATATTAGAGGAATTGAAATAGTGAGTGTTCGTTGTGCGAAATTACATAAAAAAAATCTGTACGTATGTTTGTTTTGAATCACCATTGGCAACACTACCGGCGATGTGCCAATCAGCCCTCAGACAAACTGCGGGGCTGGGTGGTCAGTCGATCAGCCTCGTTTAGATCCGTTGCCCTCAAGCCGTTTAGGAGCGTTCAGCTCGCAGTCCGCCGCTGGACCGTCAGCTGAAACATGAGGGTGGTTTTGCCGCCCGTGAGCCGCCGGTGGACCACTTGTAACAAAACGACTGGCGGCATGCCGCTCTTATATAGCTGGCGGACCGATAACAGTATGCTATCTGGGAAGTGTCTTCCCACATTGTGCCGCTTTGCCGTCGCCACAGTCGCCCCGCAAATGAGACACGCAGGTTTCATTCACAGTCGTAAAAAAGAATTTCTCCTCCCATTTGTTGTGAAAGTGATAAGCTTTCTTCCGTTTTTCTGCCATGTTTTTGGGGGAAAAAACTGCATTCAGCTATCATCTTCGCTGCGCCCGGTAGCTTACTCTCTAAGAGCACAATACTGACCTTTTAACGAGAGATCTAAATTCAAGTATAATAGAAATATTTTTAAGATATTGACATTTATAAATATAAATAAATATATATATATATATATACATGCAAGTGTGATTAAAAAAGAATAGCAACAGAATACAATTACATTTCAGACGCAGCTCACTAGTGAGTTTTGCTATTTTTAGAACAGGCCAGCGGGCGACTCATGTGGTCCATGTGGGCGACCTGGTGCCCGCAGGCACTGTGTTGGTGACCCCTGGCAACAGCTAGCCAGGCGACCGCCAGCCAGGCAACAGCTAGCCAGGCAACCGCAAGCCAGTCAACTGCCAGCCAGGCAAGCAGCAAGCCAGGCAACAGCCCAGTGAGAGAAGACTGTGTTAAGGGAGAGATCTAGGGAAGGGTATCAAAAAAAGATTTGCAGCATTAATGGTCCCCTTGAACAAAGTGGCCTCATTCTTAAATGGAATAATTTCCAAACCACCAACACTTCCAAGAGCAGCCAAACTAAACCACAGAGGGAGAATGGAGAATGAGGAAAAAGGCAAGCATATTCTGACAGAGCTCAAGAGGTCCTGTATGGAGATGGGAGAACCTTACAGAAGGACAACAATCTCTGCAGTAATCCTTTAATCAGGCATTTATTGTGGCCAGATAGAAGCCAGCTCTCAGTAAATCACAAATGAAAGTCCGCCTCCGGGAATGCTGGAAGGTGGCTAAAGGACTATCATACCATGAGAAACAAGAGTCTCTAGTTTAATTAAACCAAGATTCAACTTTTAAGCTTGAATGCCAAGTGCCACTGCATATGACCTGACAAATGCCATCCATAAGGTGAAGCAATCCTAGGCACAGAGCCAGGACAACGCAGGACTGGTTTTGGGACTAATCTGTGAATGTCCTTTAATGACCTAGACAGAACCTGGATTTGATACCGATCTCAGGAGATACCCGAATATGGCTGTGCACAAACATTTCCCGTCCAACCAAACAAAGAGGATCTGCAAAGATAAATGGGCAACAGTCTCCCAAAACAGGATGACATCATCTGTCACAAATGTGCGAGGTGTCAGAGAACATGCAATAGAGCTAGGTCTTGATGTAGTGCCGTGCACGTAACATCCTAAATTCTATGAGACAGTGTCTACAGTTTACCCAGCATGTGTACATGCCTTCAAAGCTATCTTACTAATATGAGATAAGTATTTTAGATCTCCGTCCTGCTTCCCATTTAGCTTTGAAATATTATTTGAAGGGTTGACTGATTAAAATGTCTTGGGATAAAAGTTTGCTTGATGTTAGGCACATTTTCAAAAACCTATCAAACGTAGAAAGTCTGGCATTTTCAAATGTGGGAAGGTGTCACCAGTACCTAATCTAAAAATATCTGTAGACATCTCCAGTTTCTAGGGAGGTTATAGCTTCCCATCAGTGGATAAAAAGAAACAAAAGCTGCCGTGGAGTAATTTTAGCTAGTCTTCAAAAGGCAGGCTCATTGGGCTCTGAATACTTCTGAGTGTATTGTATATGAAGAACAAGGACACAGACATCAGAACACAGATGCATTGTAATGTCGACTATATCAGCTGCAATCAAATCCAATGGTTCTCCAGTCCAACTTTTTTGTGGGTCAACCAAAGTACAACCATCCAACTGTGGCTCTAGGATTCTTCTTTCCCTTGTGAACCATCTTCCTCGCTGTTTGTGGGGGGAAAGACTCACTTGCCACTTCTACCAGGCATATTGCCTACTGATTCACTCGTTTGAAACTTCTTAATTATTGCCACACCAATGGTAAACAGTATTAAGCAGTTACCATATATTTTGTAACCATTGAGCTGTTTGCAGGTCCAGACAGTGATAGATCACAAGTATATTTAAAATCTCCCGTAGCATATTTCTTTATAACCCAGTAAAACAGTAAAGGCAAAGCATGTGGGGTGCTCCGGGATCGCAGTGGTGAGTACCTACAGATAGTGGTGAGTACCTACAGACAGTGGTGAGTACCTATAGACAGTGGTGAGTACCTACAGACAGTGGTGAGTACCTACAGACAGTGGTGAGCACCTACAGACAGTGGTGAGTACCTACAGACAGTGGTGAGTACCTACAGACGGTGGTGAGTACCCACCGATGGTGGTGAGTACCCACCGATGGTGGTGAGTACCCACCGATGGTGGTGAGTACCCACAGACGGTGGTGAGTACCTACAGACGGTGGTGAGTACCTACAGACGGTGGTGAGTACCTACAGACGGTGGTGAGTACCTACAGACGGTGGTGAGTACCTACAGACGGTGGTGAGTACCTACAGAGAGTGGTGAGTACCTACAGAGAGTGGTGAGTACCTACAGACAGTGGTGAGTACCTACAGACAGTGGTGAGTACCTACAGACAGTGGTGAGTACCTACAGACGGTGGTGAGTACATACAGACGGTGGTGAGTACCTACAGACAGTGGTGAGTACCTACAGACAGTTGTGAGTACCTACAGACAATGGTGAGTACCTACAGACAATGGTGAGTACCTACAGACAGTGGTGAGTACCTACAGACAGTGATGAGTACCTACAGACGGTGGTGAGTACCTACAGACGGTGGTGAGTACCTACAGACGGTGATGTGTACCTACAGACGGTGGTGAGTACCTACAGACGGTGGTGAGTACCTACAGACGGTGGTGAGTACCTACAGACAGTGGTGAGTACCTACAGACAGTGGTGAGTACCTACAGACAGTGGTGAGTACCTACAGACAGTGATGAGTACCTACAGACAGTGGTGAGTACCTACAGACAGTGGTGAGTACCTACAGAGAGTGGTCTAAGTAGGGACAAACCACAAACTGGCAACATGATATAGGGCTCAATCCTATGCCATTAGGGAATACAGTTTCCATGGCAGTGGACAATGACCAGCATGGACACCCTGACTGGTCATCAGCTGCACAGCCCCATATGCAACAATCTGCAGTGAACTGTGTGTTCTGACACTATTAGAATAAGCTATCACTTTTTATTGCAATTTGAGCTACAGCAGCTCATCTGTTGGACTGTACCAGACGGGACAGCCTTCCCTCCCCATGTACATCAATGACCTATTCGTCGGTCCACCGCTGTTTTTCTGTCCTTGGACCACTTTTGATAGGTGCTGACCCCTGCAGCCCGGGAACAGCCCACAAGACCTGCCATTTTGGAGATGCTCTGACCCAGTCGTCTAGCATCACAATTTGCTGCTCATCCCTTTCTTCTGCTTCTAACACATACACTTTGAGGACAGAATGTTCAATTGCTGCCTAGTATATCCTACCCACTGACAGGTGCCATGATAATGAGTTTATCTGTGTTATTCACCTGTCATATTGTTGTGGCTCAACAACTTATCAAAAGCCTACACCGTGACTGCACATAGTCTAGTTTAGTCATCACACACCCTGCAAATCAACACCTGAGGGCTAACGTTTCATTTTATTCTGCTTACTAATGGAATCACAACTGTAATTGAACAGGATCTCTTCAGCCACCATTTAAAGTTAATATGAAGATGTAGCCAAATATTATTTTTATTAAAATCCAGAAAAGTTCAATCTTTTCCAAAATGCCATGCCCAAATTTCACTGGAAATCATTAATGATACTTATTGCATGACGTCAACAGCAAACAAAGTAAGGAGCAAAGGCTTTTTGTTATAATGCAATAGCATAGATAAAGACGAGACAAACCCCAATGCCTTATGTCTGGGTGAAGTCAACAGATGATATGTCATCATTATGTGTTCAACAGAACTAACAAGGAAAGATAAACAGATCCGGAGGATATATGCGAGTTATCTGACAGGCACTGTGTGCCCCATTACAGATGATCTTTAGAGAACCTCTAATGCATTGGATTTCAGAGTCGTTTGTTTGCCAGGCCTCTGTCTGTTTGAGCATGTTGAGCTTTGAAGTGTATGTGTGCTCTAGCATCACATTCACACAATTATACAGATCTGTGACCAGGCAAATACCTATTAAGCGCTATCATGACATAGGTAGAAGCACATCGTCTGGACAGGTATTTGAGCACACTAAGATCAAATGTATCTTCTCTACACTGGAACCCTTGTTTGTCCAAAGTACATTTTAAAAATCCTTCAGAAAATTGTAAACATCCTCGGCACGGAGACAATGTAAATACACGGCCCATTTGATGAATAGTTAATCAATGTTTCATACCCGGCTGAAATCACCACACCGGTCATTCATATTCATATATCTTAGCAATAACGACAGTAAACAGCAGTTCATTTGATGGTTCAACTCCTTCCACATGAGGTACGTCACAGGTACGGATACTGTCTGACATAATCTGCACAACCATTACTGTTCAAGCAGATAAATTGCCAACAGCCCAAATCCTCGTCTAAATGAGAGAAGATTCACTGAACAAGATTAACGACTTACAAATGACTCGGCACACACTGATAATTGTGATGATTTTGTCAACTAACCACATGAACATGGTCATTGAATTCTACTGTATGAATTAAACTGTACATTATACTCTACAACAGACATTGTTGGCAATCACACCTACTTACTGTCTATTGGTGTATAGTGAAAGATTCAAAATATATTATTATTGTGACTGAGAATTCTGTCTGGGAGAAATGTCTGTGCAACACGTAAAAGTTTCGACTAACAGAGTAAAGCAACCTGCTCCGCACGTACATAAGTGTACAGCTCGAGGCATCGTATTGTACTGGAGACTAAAAATCATTTTTGGTTTGATATACCCATAAAGCACTGTTGAAGCCAAATCTATCTATGAATGGCAAACATTTTGTGCTATTGTGTATGTTTGTCAGAATTAGACTATTAAACAACAAAGATAACACCACACCACTGTTTTTAAGGCTTATTGATTAACCTGAAGATCTGGGAGATTTATATTTTTCATCATGTTTTGAGTACACATATACTGCCTATGACAGTCGACCAAAGCGTATGGCAAACATATAAGTGACATTCTGTCTGAATCAGATTTGTCCATAGATTAGAGAACTGCAAATACTGGTTACATATTGACAACAGCCTTTTAAACATATTGCCCAACGAAAGTCTTTACTGTAATCAAGACAAACGTCCGCACCTTGAGTTTGCCAAACACCATTGAAACTATGATTGTAAGCCGGTTTTATCACAAGAAACATCTGAGATGTTCAAGGCCAAAAGATGTGATGGACATGCAAAAAAACTTCTCCAAGTATGACGGAGAGTTGTTAATGATCTTGGGTTGCTTTGCTTACAAAAGCCTCATGTATAAAACTTTACGTACGATTTGCGTCAGAAGTGGCCTACGGACGAAATGTAAGATGTACGTACAGACCAAAATATTGTAATTTATGTAAATATTTCGATTTATTTTAACCAATGGTCTGCCTTTTCACACAGTTTCATGCATTTCATCCATCTGCCGACGATGTGGCCATTTCTCATTTCACCCGTTTCGGTGCGCACGCATGGGTCAGAGTGTCCGTGAAGGACCGCACATTAACTGGCCAGTTTGCTTTTTATAAATCCGAACTATTGCATAGAGAGCGGCATACGTGTTCTGTTGTGCGTACGCAGCGTTTATACATGAGGCCCCTGGAAACCCGGCTCAGATACACGGTATCGTACCAGGGGATTTTATAGCCAAATAGTTCTACCTTTGCCAAGAGGCTAACACTGGGAAATTGAGAAAAAAAGGATCTTCCAGAAACCCAACCAAATAATCCAAATAATGTAAACAAAAAAACATAGACACACGTCATAATCATATATGTCATATTTCCTCATAGATGGTATTGTAGACACATGTCATAACATCATAGATGTCATATTTCCTCATAGATGGTATTGTAGACACATGTCATAACATCATAGATGTCACATGTCCTCATAGAAGGTATTGTATACACATGTCATAACATCATAGATGACACATTTCATAATAGATGGTATTGTAGACACATGTCATAACATCATAGATGTCCCATTACCACTTGTCTCCTAGGCACTAATGCACCCCTATAGTTTGTTCTTCCACTAATGAGGACAATTGTACTTTTCTCCCCTCGTTCATCTGGCCCCTGTGGCCTTGGCATGGTTCTTGGGATGCTGTCGATCTAGCCTGCACCACAACACTTAGAGAAAAGATGCAGATTCGTTTACACTTATTTTCTTTGGGCCTAAGTACCGTGTTAAATTTCCTTTTACTAAGTGGTCAACTTTTCCCATCAAGTCTCCCGCACATCCTGGTACAACAGCTAAAGTCGGAAGTTTTGGTTATTGTCTTAATTCAGAGGAGTTGCTCACTTTGTGCCAGTATGTTTGAGGTTTGGTCACGCCCTATAGGGACCTGATGGATCAGCCTACACATTTATCCTCAAAGCCGAAGACATAGAAATAGTAGGATGAAGTACAGGAACTTAAAGCTAAGCTGACAAGGAAGCTGAGCCTCCCCTTCAGAGGCAGGGCCCTTCCAGAGTGGTTCCTGGGTATTATGCTCTGTAATTAATATGATTGGCTGTTTAATTTCCACAGTAATAAATGATTGGTAGATATGAACGGTTGGGCACGCCTGGTGTCTCCCATGACTACCTGATGAGATTGGAGGAGAGCAACAGTAGAATAAACTATGACAATGTGGATGTTATCCTGCTAAATTCGGATTACATTTCCATCCACGCACACTCATATTGTGGCAACTGAAATTGTACTGACATATAAAAAAAATAAACAGACAGAAACATTGTTAAAGGGGTGCTTTTTGATATAGCTCTGTTCTGTTGGAGCGGTCTGTCACTCAAGCACAGCGTAGCCTATAGAGAACATAATAACAGTACTGTATTTGCCTGGATCCTAATACTTAATAACCAATCGCTGCAGGAAAACAAGGGGACGATCATTCTGATTGTACAGACCAAGACTTGATGCAGGAAATTATAATGTGCTAATGTTTCCAAGGACTACTTAATGAAAAGGCTTCCAGTGCATAAAATAAATATGATACACAAATAAACTCATCTGGTATTCAAGCGGATTCTTCCATTCCCAAACAGAATAGATGGGGAAATGCATAGTCATTCAGTAAACAAAACAATTATCTGCAGAGAGCCCCTGTGGTTGCAAATATGTCTGTGCTCAATCCGCAATAGAAAATCATTATAGCAACCTCTCAAAAATTCATGCACTCCGCTCTGAAAAACTATTAACAAAATGTCACAGTTTATTACATATCTCCTTTTAGGGGGAAAACCATAGCCGCAAACTATCAGCGTTTTTCTTTTCAGTTATCCTTAATAAATATGAGTGATTTGTGGCGTTTCAGACATATACTTGACTCAAGAATTATTGGCAGATTCCAAATAAAAATAAAAACAGAACTATTGACTAAGACAGAGCGTTGTATTTTACACAATGCGATTGATATATGTCATATCTGAAACACAAAACATTTTATTGAGCAGTAACATTTTTCTCCTCATGTAAAGTCTGACAAGGTTGACACACAACTTGGGTTGAAATGCGTAAAACAACTGTAACATTTGTGTTTGTTTTTATTCACATTCGTTAAATTTCATGATCGGTGCAAATACTTCCTAAGTTCACTGTAACTACGCAGAGAACCAGTACTTTCACATTTTCACTCCAGAAAAGTTCATTTAATGACACCAGTGGCTGATTGACCTTGCAGTCTGATCTTAAACAGAACATAATCCTGTCATGCCTTTGCCCACTCACTCTACTTGAACTTAGATATAGTTACTTCTTGTATGTGGCCTTTGTGCCTTTGCCCACTCACTCTACTTGAACTTAGATATAGTTACTTCTTGTATGCGGCCTTTGTGCCTTTGCCCACTCACTCTACTTGAACTTAGATATAGTTACTTCTTGTATGCGGCCTTTGTGCCTTTGCCCACTCACTCTACTTGAACTTAGATATAGTTACTTCTTGTATGCGGCCTTTGTGCCTTTGCCCACTCACTCTACTTGAACTTAGATATAGTTACTTCTTGTATGTGGCCTTTGTGCCTTTGCCCACTCACTCTACTTGAACTTAGATATAGTTACTTCTTGTATGCGGCCTTTGTGCCTTTGCCCACTCACTCTACTTGAACTTAGATATAGTTGTACTTCTTCAATAGAGCCACTAAACTTGTTCTAACGATGTTCCTATCGGCCACTACATTACAAGACAGCAGGATTTACACACTTTGTAAAGACTACAGAATGATGGGAGCTCTGTTTCCACCCTTCAAAACATGTGTAACAGCATTTACAGATTTTCAGGAGCTCACTAGCTAGTCATTTTGAAATTGCGAAACAATGGCTGCTTCTAATGATCCCTCATTACCAGAAGAGCTGGATATCACTATGATCTCTAAATTTTGCAGTTTGCATACAACCAAAAAATAGAGATGTCCCAGTTCAACCAGTGAAATGTAAAAATTCTGATATCTATAAACATCATATTAACAGACAGTATTGGTAAATAGAGCTGAAGTGACATTTACTTTTCAGCAAACAGATGTCAAGGACAACATATTTTCTCCCGGCAAGTTTAAGTTTGGTTTATGATGTAAGATGTAAACCAAAACACCCCCTCCTCCTGCCATCACCATCAACAAATTCGCGAAAATACTACAGATACACACGGAGGAGAATTAACCTTGAAAATACTGCATAGTGTTGGTTTGTCCATCTATTTAACCAGGCTGGCACAGAGCCAGTGGCATGAAAGGCTTTAGGTGACGTCCGTATTAAATCAAACACATTCACCCTCTGGCGATACGATGCTGTGGATTGAGTTATTTAAGCGAGGCCGCCCGCCGCCTCACATGAAAGGTTGCTGGAGGCTCTAATGATAAGAGTAGCTTGGTAGTGCCGTGGAAGTAGAGTGCCTAAAGCGGAAGAAATTCAAAGTCGGGGGTTGCAGAGGAACTGCAGTGTAGTCGCCAGCATTAATAATTGCATGGAACAATATACAAACCCTAATTGGGAAAGTGTATTTTAGTTGAAGGAAAATGAAAACAGGAGTTTATCTGTCAATGTATAAATGTACACATTTCAGTGGTGAATTTGTGGTGAGTAATGCCCCCTAATATGTGTGGGTCCCCTGAAATTGGGGTGAGAAAAAGTGGGTTCCCGTTAAAATACCACACAGGTACAGTAAATATGCTTAATTCCAGAAGAAAAACTGAATATGACAAACTGTGTGAAATATCTGAATCTTTTATTCAATACAGTGAGTACATACATTTGTTTGTGTGTGATTCATCATAAACTTCCACCCACTGGTATTGCAAGTGTAGCGCTCAATGTATCAACTCTGTAACAATGACAGAAGTACAAAGATAAGAGCACATATGGTTCACTGGCCTTTTCTTGAGACAAGAACAGCGGGAGTCCATTAGAAACATAGTAGTTGTGTTTATGTTTGGGTTGGCAAATGATAACACAACCCATGGGAAAACAGGGTAGCAGGGGAGAAGAGGTCTTAATACCGACCCGTCACGCCAAGTTCCCGCTCAGCGGTTTGCTCAATAGAAGAGTGGAGAATTCGCACCTCGTCCGGGGTCAGGTTCCTCTCCATGTGGCGGTACGTGATGCGATAACAGCGGCTGTGCTTCTGTCTCCTGCAAGAGGAAGAAGAACAGAGAGACAAAAGGTCAGGATGGTTGAGGTGACCCGAGAGAAATCAACAGGTCATAGTGGAATAGCAGCGTTTTTTAAGATGTCTCATTAAATATTATATATGTTTATGCTGTTGATTGGTCGAAATAATTCCACTCGGCTGGTTTAGAATACATTCATTCTTCACTGTGATGTTCACTTAGCAAGCAAAATGTCAGAGCAGGGTAGAAAATTTGAGAGCTGCGCTCAAAATAACTACATTTAAAAACTAAACTATCTTGGTTCATAAACTCTGTCCCGCCAACTAATCCTAAACATGAAATAGTTACCAAAGAAACCGCATTGTCTGACTTTTTGCCAGCTAGCTATACGATTGTTTGCCAGCATGTAAAGCAACTGTCATTCTCATCATCACCACCAATACCCTCCTCTTCCTCGCCTGCAGAAGATAATTCTACAGTCGTTGTTGTGTCTTTTCATAGTGAGTAGTATGAGTAATGAGTATTCAGATAGACAATAGGGTTTGTTTATGGAAATAATTCAGCAGGGATATTGACGGTCAATTATCATACACACACACTTTTATTTAGCTGTGTGTTTAGCTACAGTGCATCCGGAAAAAAAAGTTCATCAAAATTAGACACACAATAGCTCATAATGGTAACGTTAAAAAAGTTTTCGCAGTCTTTGCAAATCTATTAAAAGCAAATAACGAGCCCAGATGCATTGATCATCCTTGAGATGTTTCTACAACTTGATTGGAGTCCACCTGTGGTGAATTCAGATCACATGATTTGGAAAAGCACAGACCTGTCCATATAAAGACACACAGTGCAGGTCAAAGCAAAAACTAAGCCATGAAGTCCAAGGAATTTTCTTTAGACCTCCAAGACAGGATTGCATCGAAAAACAAATCTGGGAAAAGGTACAGAAAAATGTCTGCAGCAGTGATGGTCCCAAAGAGCACAGTGGACTCCACCATCCATAAATAGGGCCTAAGTCAGGGAGGTGACCAAGAACCTAAATGGTTACTCAGACAGAGCTCCAATATTGCTCTGTGAACAGAGAAGAACCTTACAGAAGAAGAACCATCTCTGCAGCACTCAACCCAGGCCTGTATGGTAGAGTGGCCAGACGGAAGCCATTTCTCAGTAAAAGACATAGGACAGCCCGTCCTGGAGTTTGCCAAAAGGCAAGTGAAGGACTCTCAGACAATGAGAAACAAGATTATTTTGTCTAATGAAATAAAGAATGAACACTTTGGCCTGAATTCCTATTCCTATGCTGTGGGGATGTTTTTCAGCGGCAGGAACTGGGAGACAAGTCAGGGTGGAGCAAAGGATGAATGCATCAATGTACAGAGACATCCTTGATGAAAACCTGCACCTGAGCGCTCTGGACCTCAGACTGGGGTGAAGGTTCATCTTCCTACAGAACAATGACCCCAAGCTCACAGCAAAGATAACAAAGGAGTGGCTTTGGGACAACTCTGTGAATGTCCTTGATTGGCCCAGCCAGAGACCAGACTTAAACCAGATTGCACATCTTTGGAGAGATCTGAATATGGCTGTGCACCAACTCTCCCCATCCAACTTGATGGAGTTTGAGAGGTAATAAAAAGATGAATGGGAGAAACTGCCCAAAAATAGTAGCAAGCTTGTAGCATCATACTCAAAAAGACTTGAGGGTCTAATTGCCACCAAAGATGCTTCAACAAAGTATTGACCAAAGGCTTTGAATACTTATGTACATGTTATATTTAAGTTCTTAAATCTATAAAAAATCTATTAAACGTTTTATTTTCATTTTAGTTTCATTTTGTCATTATGGGGTATTGTGTGTATAATTTTGAGGCAAAAAAAATTAATTGAATCCATTTTGGTGTACGGCTGTACCATTACAAAAATGCTGTGAATAGTTTCTGGATGCATTGAACTCTCATGCTCACTTGTTTCACCTCTAGATGAGGAAATAACAGTGACTTGCACGCCATTTGTGCACACGCATTAGCGGTTGAAAATGTATTTAGCATAGGCAAATTGTGAATCAGTTAGGGCTGGCCGAGCGAGAATTCGAATACCATTAAAACCCTCAACAATAGATTTTTCATAATTAAACATGAAAGTCGGCACCGCTGTATTTCAGAATGAATAGCCTGCCAGTGAGTACTCGAATCAATCGATTCCCTAGAGGTTTGTAAAACGACTTAATGTGAACTAAGACGCCGTCCG
Organism: Dallia pectoralis; assembly: GCA_029465975.1. Classification (NCBI taxonomy): domain Eukaryota; kingdom Metazoa; phylum Chordata; class Actinopteri; order Esociformes; family Umbridae; genus Dallia; species Dallia pectoralis. The sequence goes on from CM055733.1 coordinate 6,952,915, forward strand.
GGCACGGGATTGGGCGCAAATGAACTGGAATGTGTGACAGGATGTTTTAAAATATTTAATAACAACACCAGAAATGTTTAGTTTTTGTTGTCCACAAAGTAAGCAAGTATTAACAGAATAGCCAGTATTAACCAATAGTTACGGCTTGCAAAAAATGATAGGCAAAACAAAAAACAAGTCAAGATAAAGTGCATGACAAACCATGCAAAACGTAGGTGTATCGAACCAAAGACAATAGTGCTGATGGAAGCCTACTAGCCTGCCTATAGACAATAGTGCTGATGGTAGCCTACTAGCCTGCGTATAGACAATAGTGCTGGTGGTAACCTACTAGCCTGCCTATAGACAATAGTGCTGATGGTAGCCTACTAGCCTGCCTATAGACAAGAGTGCTGATGGTAGCCTACTAGCCTGCCTATAGACAATAGTGCTGATGGTAGCCTACTAGCCTGCCTATAGACAATAGTGCTGGTGGTAGCCTACAAGCCTGACTATAGACAATAGTGCTGATGGAAGCCTACTAGCCTGACTATAGACAATAGTGCTGATGGTAGCATACTAGCCTATAGACAATAGTGCTGATGGTAGCCTACTAGCCTGCCTATAGACAATAATGCTCACGGTAGCCTACTAGCCCGCCTATAGAAAATAATGCTCATGGTAGCCTACTAGCCTGCCTATAGACAATAGTGCTGATGGTAGCCTACTGGCCTGCCTATAGACAATAATGCTCATGATAGCCTACTAGCCTGCCTATAGACAATAGTGCTCATGGTAGCCTACATTTTTTTATCATATGATAATGTAATATGTTTCCACACCAGAAATGTCTTTGGCGTCCTCTATGCCCGCTTTAGCTTCTATAAACATGTAAATTGGAAAGTAAACTAAATATTTACAATATCAGCTCTATCCTATATCTATATTAAAAGACTTTAGCTGACAAAATGTATCGAGAGTTGTAGCATACTATTGCAAAGTTTTGTTGCAGAAGAATGACAAAAACAAATCTTCCTAATACTGAATTAAGATTCAAATACCAACTTGATAAACAAATACTTGAATAGTCTAAGTATCCGGGCCACCCTTAGAATCAGTGCGTATCCATTAAAGGTAGTGAACTCTGCACGCTGTTAAACCGGCAGGCAATAGGACGATGAGGTCAATCAAGGGGCTTAAAAAAAGTCCTAGGGACCAAGTCAGGATTAAATTGCATCTGCCCACACACGCTCACTCTCTGTCTGAGGAACAGGAATCAGGATCTTCAGAGCGCATCAAAGGGAAAAGAAATAAACACAGGTGGTGTTCATCTACAAAACGTCGTTCAGAATGCTGAACGTGGTCGTTTTATCATTTCTATATGCAAAGTCTCAATGAAACCAACAAATCAGATTTGCATTGTGCCCCAGAGCTCCTAACCAATACAGAATGTTGGTGAGAAAACTTCTGACAGACAGTGCCTTGGGATTCCTCAGCCTGAAACCTCATGGGATTCAAGAGAAAAGCCTAATCAGGTTTGGCTGCATACCGGCAGACAGCCATTGTCAAAAGAACACATGGTGTTTTCTGCTGTAGAGATTGTAATGCAAACAGAGAAATGATGACAAAGTCACAGCGGTTTTAGTCACAAACACTGCGGCAGGCTGTTGCGACTGACAACGTGAGAACTGCTTTTTTCGGATAAAAGTCATAAATTCAAACACTTTCTTCACGGGGTCGGATTATCTTTGTTCTTACCAGACCGAGCTCAGAGAGACTACAGGAGACACTGAACGCATAATTAGGCGAGGCTACACCAGTAAAGTTCCACAGTAAAACACATTTTCTGTTGGCAATTAGCAATAACAATTTTGGGGAACATATTCTAAAACAGGAATAAGGGAGTATTCCTTGACTTTCATTTACTTCCAGCTCTGGCCGACAGAACATTTTTTGTGTCTTGACAGTTATCTCTTTTTACGTTGGGTATTATGAGGCGTTTTCTCTTGCTCCCCTCTACTCTCCGAAAGAGGCAACCTTGTTTTGCAAGTAACGCCTCCTTGCGGGCTGCTGTTCTAAAAATAGCTGAGCGAGTGTGATCTCCAGGGGACCTTGTAAGGAGGTGACTGAGATAGAAAAAAGGATGATATGGACTGCACAGCGTGGAAAGAGATAATTGGTCTGTAGGATCGACGTCCTTGTTAATAGAGAAAAGAGGAGAAAAGGAATCACACACTCCGCCAGATAGCTACTGTGGGTAGATTTGTAAACACCAGACCTAACAGCGCGCACACACACACACACACACACACACACACACACACACACACACACACACACACACACACACACACACACACACACACACACACACACACACACACACACACACACACACACACACACACACACACACACACACACACACACAATAACTATATGTATTATAGCTTACAGCATTCAGCCCAAAAGTATCTACTCCACAAAAGGGGAGGAGACATTTCCTGAGGCGATTCCGACTTGCTAATGGAGACATAAATTATTCACGGTCCGATCGCATTTGAAAAAGCCTTTATTATCGGCCGTGATGCTCAGTTAGAAATGGCATTTGTTGTCTTCATCCACGGCGGGTTGGTTTATGCATAGCTTCTCCAATTTCTCTCTAGTTCTCCCCCGTCTGTCTCTGCAAAAAGAGCATCTGACATTTCCACTGACCGCGCAGGTGTTCAATAATTCAGTCTGCAGGAGGAGAACAGCGACCATAACACACAGAACAATCGCTTTTTATTGTAGCAGTCTCGTTTTTTTTGCCCTGCTGAATTAGGTTTACAGTCAGCTGGCCGGCTGTGAGTTATTCACATTAGTTTGATCTGGGAGAAAAACCCTCCTGTCCAGGAAAAAGAAAAGAAGGGGCCTCTATGCAGGCAGATGGGCAGATTTAGGAAAATGATCTTCTCAAAGGTTGGGATTCTCTAATCAGCGATGCACAGTGTGTGTTAGGAAATATTAATGTGAGAATCAGGATCAGGTTTATTTGCCAGGTCTGTTTACACATACAAGGCATTTGTTCTGACCCATAGCTGCAGCATTTAGAACACACTTTCTTAAACGTTTATGAACTGCACAAATAGAGAAAAAACAACACGAACTGTTCGTCGAGAGACCATGCCTAGTGACATAAGTAATATATAAATGTGTCATATATATCTGAGTAGTGCAAAGGAGCAATGTCTAGATGTGAGAGCAGATTTCAAAATGGGCAAAGAGCAGAAAGTAGAGCAATATGTAACTGTATATACTGTTGTGCAAATAAGAGCAATGTCAAGTTATAGTACAAGATGTCCACCAATATTTATCTTACCAGAGCTAATAGTGGCAAGGGTGGGTAATGCGGGGGGGGGGGAACGGGGTGCTAAGGGCAGACAAGTGTAAGAGGCATGCTCCTTAGACACCCCTTTGGGGAAGCAGCTGTTATTGTGGCGGGATGTTTTGGTTTTGATAGACCTCAGCCGTCTGCCAGAAGAGAAAGTTCTGAATGGTCCGTTACCCGGATGGGAGGGTCGGCCTCAGTCTTTGCTGCCCGCTTCAATGACTTGACTTTGAACAGGTCCTTACGAGACGGCAGCTTACATCCTATGGTCCGCTCTGTAAAGCGGAAGATGTATTGTTGTCTGTCTTTGTTCATAACAGTAGTTGCACTGTACCAGACGTTAATGGAGGCGGTCAGAATGGACTCGATGATGGTTGTTTATGCATTAATCATCATGAACGTTTGTAGTTTGTACCTGCCGCAGGCTGTACAGTTTTTGTTGTGCTTTCTTAGTGAGAGAGGTGATGTTCCTGGGCGATGGTGTTGCCCAGAAAGCAAAAGGACTCCACTAAGTTGACAGGAAAGCCCCCCCAGGACAATGAGACAAAGGTCAGCCAAGTCCACTCTCATCTCTACTGTCTTTAGAGCATTGTGCTCAAAGTTGTTGAGACTGCACCAGCACTATCCGGACAATTTCCCCCCTGAAGGTGGTCTCGTCCCCATCAGAGATTAGACCAATGAGGTGGTTTCATCTGCAAACTTCAACAGTTTGACAGAATGGTGACTGGAGGTGCAGTTGTTTGTGTAAAAAAAAGAGGAGACAGGACACAACCTTGAGGTGAGCCTGTGCTGAAGGTCAGAGGGTACGACAGGTGTTTTCCCCAACCTCACGTTTTGCCTCCTGTTTGAAAGAAAGTCTGTGATCCAAGTGGACACAGGCACTCCCATGGTGGAGAGCTTATACTGGGGAAGGACTGGGATAATGGTGTCAAAAGCAGAACCAGGATTCTGGCATAAGTTCCCAGGGAGTCAAGATGGCGGAGGATGAAGTGGAGAGCCATGTTGAACGTGTCGTCCACAGACCTGTTGGCTCTGTAGGCAAACTGCAATGGGTCAAGTACTGGATCAGTGATGGTCTTGTGATGTGACAGCACAAGGTGCTCAAAGGACTTCATAACCACAGAGCTCAGGGCGATGTAAACGTAGTCATTTAGCCCTGCAATTCTTGTACGTATTAAACAAAGCAAGGTTGGATATATCTTCAATGAACTGTGAAATTAAACAAATACAGTTCACCTGACACATGTTGTGAGTTTTTTGGATCACATGTACTCTCCAATACACTTCAGATCACACTATTTACTCAAGGTGTCCCCCAGGGCTCAGTACTTGGTCCCCTACTCCTCATCATCTACATCCTTCCCCTTCCCCTACATCAAATCCTCCACCTCCTTCAACCTGAATGTCCACTGCTATGCTGTTGAAACACAATATCTAGCCACCAAATCTCTAACCAACCCACCTGTGATCCATATTGAATCATGCAATGAAAAAATAAATGAAGGAAAACTTCCAGAAACTAAAGTGACAAAACACCACTTTCGCTCCATCGCCCCACCCACATAACCTTGGCGTCATTCTGGACTCCACACTCTCCTTTGATCAGCACATTAAACACTTTTTTATTACTGCATTCAGTTTGTTTGTGTTCCATGTTCATTTTGTAAAGGGTATTTGGGTGTTATTTTTAGGGAGATGTTCATTGTACAAAGCTTGAAAAGGGTATATCCAGCAGATGCACCACGATACAAACAGGTTTTACAGATGGGTTGTGATCAACTTATTAGAACTAGATGTTCCTATTGGATTTTGAACTAGTGCATCTACATTCACAAGAACGAGAGAGAGCAATGTGATCAGTGATGCTTAGAGGGACATTTAGAGGAGTTAGGCTTGGAAAGGGGTCAGTGGTGAACTGAGAAGGCGTCAATGGTGAGCTGGGAAGGCGTCAGTTGTGAGCTGGGAAGGCGTCAGTGGTAAGCTGGGAAGGCGTCAGTGGTGAGCTGGGAAGGCGTCAGTTGTGAGCTGGGAAGGCGTCAGTGGTAGCTGGGAAGGCGTCAGTGGTGAGCTGGGAAGGCGTCAGTGGTGAGCTGGGAAGGCGTCAGTGGTAAGCTGGGAAGGCGTCAGTGGTAAGCTGGGAAGGTGTCAGTGGTGAGCTGGGAAGGCGTCAGTTGGTGAGCTGGGAAGGCGTCAGTGGTAAGCTGGGAAGGCATCAGTGGTGAGCTGGACAGGCGTCAGTGGTGAGCTGGAGAGGGGTCAGTGGTGAGCTGGAGAGGGGTCAGTGGTGAGCTGGAGAGGGGTCAGTGGTGAGCTGGAGAGGGGTCAGTGGTGAGCTGGAGAGGGGTCAGTGGTGAGCTGGAGAGGGGTCAGTGGTGAGCTGGAGAGGGGTCAGTGGTGAGCTGGAGAGGGGTCAGTGGTGAGCTGGAGAGGGGTCAGTGGTGAGCTGGAGAGGGGTCAGTGGTGAGCTGGAGAGGGGTCAGTGGTGAGCTGGAGAGGGGTCAGTGGTGAGCTGTAGAGTAGTCAGTGGTGAGCTGGAGAGGGGTCAGTGGTGAGCTGGAGAGGGGTCAGTGGTGAGCTGTAGAGTAGTCAGTGGTGAGCTGGAGAGGGGTCAGTGGTGAGCTGGAGAGGGGTCAGTGGTGAGCTGTAGAGTAGTCAGTGGTGAGCTGGAGAGGGGTCAGTGGTGAGCTGGAGAGGGGTCAGTGGTGAGCTGGAGAGGGGTCAGTGGTGAGCTGGAGAGGGGTCAGTGGTGAGCTGGAGAGGGGTCAGTGGTGAGCTGGAGAGGGGTCAGTGGTGAGCTGGAGAGGGGTCAGTGGTGAGCTGGAGAGGGGTCAGTGGTGAGCTGGAGAGGGGTCAGTGGTGAGCTGGAGAGGGGTCAGTGGTGAGCTGGAGAGGGGTCAGTGGTGAGCTGGAGAGGGGTCAGTGGTGAGCTGGAGAGGGGTCAGTGGTGAGCTGGAGAGGGGTCAGTGGTGAGCTGGAGAGGGGTCAGTGGTGAGCTGGAGAGGGGTCAGTGGTGAGCATGGGCTCCCTTGTAAAAGAGATTTGACCATCTCAATGGGACATCTCCTGGTAAAAAAAAGGATAAATAAAAAAAATAAAAGAATAAATAGTGTCTTCTGTGGATGTGTGGATATTTTTGCTTGTGCTCAGGTTTACATGACTATATAACTACGAAGTAAAAACATTACACATGTAGGAAGTTCCACAGTAAAAATATATGTAAATTTTTCTTTAATCCTGGTGCAAGAAAGTACATTTTTTTTTCCTTATAGACTGTTAGTTTAAACAATTCTGATCTACTTCAGACAGCCGTGTCAGTCTAAACGTTTTCATAATAATTTTTCCAGCCACTCAGCCTAACCATGTCAGTCCTGACTGGTTGAAGGGTCACAGGATTCAGAGTTCAAGTGCAAGCGTCCAATTACTTTCATTTCAACAAGCGTCAACATTGCATCACAAAAAGTGAAGCCTACAAATTGCCATGATACCATGCTTACAAACTGAGGTCGTTAGATGAGTGAGCTTGACTTCACTTGTGCCAATCTGACAAATGTCCTAGCTGGACTCAGCAGTGTGGAGATAAACAGAAGGAGTTGGGGTGAGTGTCTTGAAAGCATATTGCAATCTCTCTCAAGTCCATTTGGAGATGCTGCAATGAGACAAAGTCGTAACTACAATTGGACATAACCCTACAGGGTACAGAGAATTACAAATCAGCCGTAAATTTACATAACACGCAAAGAATCCCTCACCCCAAAACTCTGGACATACATACAAATAAGCCGTCGTTCATTCTCTGAATATAACCATGATGAAATATGTGCTTCAAACCTGACACATCAAAAACATGGATCATAATATCTAGGCCATTTATAAACTGAGCTAATTGACTGAGGGAGCACATTATCATTCTGCCCAGACTACGTTTTCCTCACACAATCCACACGTCTTACAGAAACAGCATAGCGGTCGTAAAATGTACGCCGTATATCAGTGACATGCATCCTGGAATGGAAGGTTAGAAGAGGCCATTTGTACATCCTGGTGATGTTAGAGCCACAGGGAAAAGACTCGTTTTTCACGCTGTGTGTGTGTGTGTGTCTGTGTGTGTGTGCGTGTGTGTGTGTGTGTGTGTGTGTGTGTGCTGCATCAGTCTAGGGGATGAGTAGGGTTTCATTTACCAAGAGGAATCGGGGAATGCTGTTGGCAGGATTGATAAGACCTTGATAAGACTGTTTGTTTTTCCTAAGAGGAAAAGAATGTGGAAACTTGATGCCCCCTAATCATTGGAATTCTGAGATGTGAGGGAAAAGGAGAAGACCGGGGAGATTTTACGCTCTGCAAATTAGGCCAAGCAGTTCTGCTCGTAACCCACAAGGCATCGGGGTAGAAATGCGATACCCTGTTAGCGATGCTTGATCCGCTCTCATGCACCGTGGATGGATCTGGGCTTCTGTTTCTGTCCTTTGGGGGACTGTGGAATAGCCCATTGACCGAGAATATGAGGATGTAGGAGTTGCTACGCTGTCATTTCACTGTGATGACCGGTTCTCCAGGACAGATAGTCTTTCACAAATGATTCTTTCTTTTTATTCGTTGTTAATGGCTGAGGGGGCGGTTTTGCATTATGAAGGTCTATTACAATGTCATTACTGACAGGGTTGAGAGACTGAACAAGTTCAGCCATATAATATAACGACTCACAGTCTGAACAAAAGTTTATGTGGATTGAGATTGACATAATTATATATTTATTTCACAAAGAACATAACGAATAATGTGAAATTGAAGCGAATGCATTTATAAAATGCTACAAAGATTAGGTGGCTTTTCCAATGCCTGTCAAAAGAGGGGAACCAGTTTTTAAATGAGAAAAAAGCAGGTAACAATCACACACTGAATATCTCATATTCAAGCAGACAAAATAATAGATCAGATGTTCATTACAATACATTTTTGTCACATAGCAGATGCTTACAGGTGCAATTAAGGGCACAACAGCAGATGTTTTACCTGGTTGCCTTCTGCTTCTGGCCCAATACTCTAAATGCTGTCCTGCCTCCACACTCGATGGTCTCTCTAAAATGGTTTTATTTCTTAAAATACAAGTGGCTTTTATAACAGAGTTCTCAGCAGAATAAGAAAGCACAAGGCAAAAGGCTGTGATGGGAGAACGCTATTAGACAACCTTGTAGTTTCTCCACAACAAGTTAAACAAAAAAAACCTGTACAGAATAAGCAGTCAAAACAAGTATTATGTTTGAAACATGACACTTAACAAAAAAAGCTGCAAATTGTTTGCGCTAATATAACTTTTTTCATGAATACATTGTTATGTTTGGGTCTGGGGAAAATTTAAGTCTTGAGAACCAATATAATGTGAGTAGAAATTACTAAGTAATCACAAGGCAATAATTATATGAATGATGTTCTCACAATTAGTTTCATGGGTTTAGTTGGGGTTAAGACAGCATTTGTGTTAATTCATATTGGACGGCAGAACTGGCAGTAACGCTTCACCTGTGTTTCCAATAAACAGGGCAGCCTTCTTACTCGGGTTCCCACTTATTTATCCACTACGGGAATCGGTTGTATACCTGGTATTTAACATAGTCAAGCAGTGATTCCTGTGTCATGTTATGAGTATTCCTCCTACTATCAAGGAACACAGCCTTGGTGGGAATCTTGGTTTGGCCTCTGACAAATGTTAGTGTCCAATAAAACGAAGGAGCAACCCAATTCATAGGACATATTTCCATCCACTTTCACAGAAAAGAAACGTGAACATGGTGTGCGTTTTGTATTTGTTTGTCGTAGGCGATATGTCTGTTACTAACTTGGTTTAATCAAGCCTTTTCTAGAGCTGTCATGGCAGTTCTCTGAGAGGATTTAGTTCAGGCCTGAAAACCTGTCTGCATCTGCTCAGCCTGATGAAAGGCGGATGGCAGAAGACCTTTTCCCACTCATCAAAGTGATGGCAGCCCTCGTTTTCCTTCTTCACTGGCCCAGAAGAGGCACAGGCAGAAAAATCAATTTGCATTACATTAAACGTTCCCAATTCGCTGCCTTGACTTAGGACCGGACATTTCTATTTCTTATTAGTACGGCAACTAATTTATTTTCTAATTTGAGCTAACAGACAAATAGGGCTACAAAACAACCCTTACTCACAACAGGTACCGCAATAGGAACAGGTTGGTGGAAATGGGATTTTCATTGTGCAGCCTTGATGTCAGCCTTGATGTTACATTGCCAATTCAATTGTCAACATTGTGGCCCCAACACAAATTGTGCAGGGGTGGGAAAGAGTGGAGAAGACTTTGTAAAGAAGACTTTGTAGAGAATATCATTGAGATGTACTCTAAAACTACCCATGATGCTCGGTGAAACAATATATAACAGCCGACACATGATGATTCTTATCATATTGTTCACTCAACCAGGAAGTGATCGCTGGCCAATATCCACAGAACAGATTCAGGCGTAGATGTAGCTATACTGCATGGAATCAACTAAGACCACTGGGACAGGTGGATCTCTTCCATGACCTCGTTCATTGGGCCCTGCTTCCTAACGGCCCAATAGAATCCTGTATTGTATTACCTCAATGAAAAATGTCCCAGTATACGTGTGAGAACGCAAGTTGAGTTGGCAAGTAATATCTGAAACAATGGGATATGAACATGCCAACAGTTTTTAAAACGAACAGCAACGGTGCGTATTGCTAATTGTTGTGACCTGCACACAAAAGTATTCATAATGTGATCATGACATGATAAGGGTGTCTGAAATCAAATATTCATAATATGATCATGACATAATAAGGGTGTCTGAAATCAAATATTCATAATGTGATCATGACATAATAAGGGTGTCTGAAATCAAATATTCATAATGTGATCATGACATAATAGGTGTGTCTGAAATAAAATTTCCATAATGTGATCATGACATAATAGGGGTGTCTGAAATCTTTGGATTGCACTGGGTTTCTTGGAAGCTGGTGTTTTTTTTGTAAAATTTGTTTAGCTAATTAGACAAAATGCTGTGTCATTAGAGATCAATAATGTACAGAAAAAGGAAACAAAACAGGGAAACACAAGGGCACTGTATGGTTAGGTCTGCTCCTCCATAAACGCATCACTGATCAGAACAGATAGGCTGTCTGCTTCCCCTGACATGGTCTCTGTACACAGGACAAGCCATTGATGCAGTTCGTAAGCTCGCGAACCTGATTTCAGACATCTGAGTGTCACACCAAAGTCACATGAGAACCGTGAAACGGATGACGCCCTGGCAAAGAAATCATCCCACAAGAAAAAGCATTTCTCCACGATTACGACCAGGAGGAGGAGCAAACGATATGTGTTTAAAATGAAAGAACGTCATGCTTCTAGAGCGCTGTGTCACGGTTGGGCTTCCAAGCAAGTGGAGGACACAAGTGCAGAGGTGGTTTTTAGGTATGAGGGTTTATTAAACTCTGGACTGGCAAACAGGCACACAAGATGAGTCCTTTAGACTGGGAGCTTAAACAATACAAAAGAACAAAACAAACGGTCAAACAGAGGAAGATGCCAGAACAAGATAACAAACTAAACACACAATGAACATAAACATCACAGAGAACATGGATAAACAATCAAACTGGGAACATAAAGCAGGTAACTGAACACTACATCCAACAGTAAACATAAAACGTCTACGAAACACAGAACCAGCAAACATAAAAGTAACAACAGAACAAGCAACAACGACACAGAGACAACGTACCTTAAACAATGCCCGACACTCACACAGTGACACAGGGGAGACTAAATACTAAACATAACGAGGACTAACAAGCAACAGGTGAGTAACATGGCAGGAACAAATGACAAGGGAAGGGCAGGCACCAGGAAGAAACTATAAGAACAACCACAAGATGGAGACAGAAACAAGCACACACAAGAACCCAACATATGAACCCACAGAACACACCCGTGAATCATGACAGAACCCCCCACTTAAGGCGCGGCTCCTGAAGCGCCAAAATATTCTACTACAAACTGCTGCGGGGAGGCGGCAGAGGAGGTGGGGAGGAAGGAGGCGAGAAAAAAAAAACAAAACAGGTCTAAGGCATGGCCCCTGGTACGGAGACAGAGTCTGGGAAACAGTCCAGGCCATCTGGTGGCGACATGTCAGGCAGCTGTACTGGCTGAGAGGGAGCCGAGGCCCGGACGGGCGGATGCAGGTCAGGAGGTCTACCCGGCGGGAGCGTGTCTGGAGGTCTACCCGGCGGGAGCGTGTCTGGAGGTCTACCCGGCGGGAGCGTGTCTGGAGGTCTACCCGGCGGGAGCGTGTCTGGAGGTCTACCCGTGTCTGGAGGTCCCCGGCGGGAGCGTGTCTGGAGGTCTACCCGGCGGGAGCGTGTCTGGAGGTCTACCCGGCGGGAGCGTGTCTGGAGGTCTACCCGGCGGGAGCGTGTCTGGAGGTCTACCCGGCGGGAGCGTGTCTGGAGGTCTACCCGGCGGGAGCGTGTCAGGAGGTCTACCCGGCGGGAGCAGATCTGGAGGCAGATCAGGAGGGTGCAGGTCTGGAGGCCGGACAGGAGGGTGCAGGTCTGGAGGCCGGACAGGAGGGTGCAGGTCTGGAGGCCGGACAGGAGGGTGCAGGTCTGGAGGCAGTGCCGGGGGCGACGGGTCAGGAGGCAGGTCCGGAGGAGACGGGTCTGGAGGCCGTGCCGGAGGAGACGGGTCTGGAGGCCGTGCCGGAGGAGACGGGTCAGGAGGCCCGGCCGGCAGAGACGGGTCAGGGGGTCGACCAGGCAGAGACTGGTCAGGGGGTCGACCAGGCAGAGACGGGTCAGGTGGCAGTGCCGGAGGACACGGGTCAGGTGGCAGTGCCGGAGGACACGGGTCAGGTGGCAGTGCCGGAGGACACGGGTCAGGTGGCAGTGCCGGAGGACACGGGTCAGGAGGACGTCCAGGAGGTGACGGGTCAGGAGATTGGACCGGCTGCGACAGATCTGTAGACCGACCCGGCGGATGAGGGTCGGGAGGCCGGAGAACAGACGTAGGCCAGGTAAGAGTCTCAGGCCCGGGAAGAGTCTCAGGTAGGGCAGCGGCCTCGGGCAGGGCAGCGGCCTCGAGGACCGGGGAACAGGACCTGGACCGGGGAACGGGACCTGACCGGGAACGGGACCTGACACGGGCTGGGGAACGGAGCCGGACACGGGGCTGACTCAGACATGGGGACGGACACGGGGCTGACTCAGACATGGGGACGGACACGGGGGCTGACTCAGACATGGGGACGGACACGGGGCTGACTCAGACATGGGGACGGACACGGGGGCTGACTCAGACATGGGGACGGACACGGGGGCTGACTCAGACATGGGGACGGACACGGGGGCTGACGCAGACATGGGGACGGACACGGGGGCTGACGCAGACATGGGGACGGACACGGGGCTGACGCAGACATGGGGACGGACACTGGGGCTGACGCAGACATGGGGACGGGGACACTGGGGCTGGCTCAGGCAAGGGGAAACTGGGACTGGCAGGCAAGGAAACTGGGACTGGCTCAGGCAAGGAAACTGGGACTGGCTCAGGCAAGGAAACTGGGACTGGCTCAGGCAAGGAAACTGGGACTGGCTCAGGCAAGGAAACTGGGACTGGCTCAGGCAAGGAAACTGGGACTGGCTCAGGCAAGGAAACTGGGACTGGCTCAGGCAAGGAAACTGGGACTGGCTCAGGCAAGGAAACTGGGACTGGCTCAGGCAAGGAAACTGGGACTGGCTCAGGCAAGGAAACTGGGACTGGCTCAGGCAAGGAAACTGGGACTGGCTCAGGCAAGGAAACTGGGACTGGATCAGAGACGGGGACAGGGTCAGAGACGGGGACAGACGTGCACTCCGGGACAGACGTGCACTCCGGGACAGACGTGCACTCCGGGACAGACGTGCACTCCGGGACAGACGTGCACTCCGGGACAGACGTGCACTCCGGGACAGACGTGCACTCCGGGACAGACGTGCACTCCGGGACAGACGTGCACTCCGGGACAGACGTGCACTCAGGGACAGACGTGCACTCAGGGACAGACGTGCACTCAGGGACAGACGTGCACTCAGGGACAGACGTGCACTCAGGGACAGAAACTTGGGCTACCCTTGAGACGGGAACAGGGACGGTCGCAGGAGCAGAGTCAGTGGCAGTCTCCAGGAGCGAGAGAAGGTGAGGCGCACGGCAGAACAACCGTGGCATTAGGTACCTCAGCGCTGGATGTGGAAGCACTCCTTGGTGAGCTCGCCACGAGAAGAACCTGCTGAACAGCCCGCTCTCCTCCTCCGGGCCACACCCTGTCTCGTCTATCCAGGCCATATAGTCCCTGAAGACCTCCCGATCCTCCCGCAAAGCCTCCTCTATACCCTGAGCGGCGGCCATCTTGGTCGACGGGGCGGCAGCCATCTTGGTCGACGGGCGGCAGCCATCTTGGTCGGGGGGCGGCAGCCATCTTGTGCTGCGGGGCGGCAGCCATCTTGTGCTGCGGGGCGGCAGCCATCTTGTGCTGCGGGGCGGCAGCCATCTTGTGCTGCGGGGCGGCAGCCATCTTGTGCTGCGGGGCGGCAGCCATCTTGTGCTGCGGGGCGGCAGCCATCTTGTGCTGCGGGGCGGCAGCCATCTTGTGCTGCGCGGCGGCAGCCATCTTGTGCTGCGGGGCGGCAGCCATCTTGTGCTGCGCGGCGGCAGCCATCTTGTGCTGCGCGGCGGCAGCCATCTTGTGCTGCGCGGCGGCAGCCATCTTGTGCTGCGCGGCGGCAGCCATCTTGTGCTGCGCGGCGGCAGCCATCTTGTGCTGCGCGGCGGCAGCCATCTTGTGCTGCGCGGCGGCAGCCATCTTGTGCTGCGCGGCGGCAGCCATCTTATGCTGCGCGGCGGCAGCCATCTTATGCTGCGCGGCGGCAGCCATCGTATGCTGCGCGGCGGCCGCCATCTTATGCTGCGCGGCGGCCGCCATGGGTGGTGAGGTGGAGGGCAGAACCGTGGAGGGTGAGACGGGAATCAGCTGGAGGGTGAAGGGATCCCACCGGAACTCCCCCTCCAGGTACTCCTCATCCTTGGACTCGTCCTCAGGCTCGGAGTCCTCAGCTTCATAGGGCTCTATGTAGAGCCCGTGCATGAACCCCTCGTCGGGGTTTTCGAGCCGTAGGCTAGCCCACGATACCGCACCCTGCTGTGTCCTTTCTTTATGGTCGGGCATTCTGTCACGGTTGGGCTTCCAAGCAAGTGGAGGACACAAGTGCAGAGGTGGTTTTTAGGTATGAGGGTTTATTAAACTCTGGACTGGCAAACAGGCACACAAGATGAGTCCTTTAGACTGGGAGCTTAAACAATACAAAAGAACAAAACAAACGGTCAAACAGAGGAAGATGCCAGAACAAGATAACAAACTAAACACACAATGAACATAAACATCACAGAGAACATGGATAAACAATCAAACTGGGAACATAAAGCAGGTAACTGAACACTACATCCAACAGTAAACATAAAACGTCTACGAAACACAGAACCAGCAAACATAAAAGTAACAACAGAACAAGCAACAACGACACAGAGACAACGTACCTTAAACAATGCCCGACACTCACACAGTGACACAGGGGAGACTAAATACTAAACATAACGAGGACTAACAAGCAACAGGTGAGTAACATGGCAGGAACAAATGACAAGGGAAGGGCAGGCACCAGGAAGAAACTATAAGAACAACCACAAGATGGAGACAGAAACAAGCACACACAAGAACCCAACATATGAACCCACAGAACACACCCGTGAATCATGACACGCTGTAAGCAATCACACATTCTCCTTTTTATGTGCTTATATGCAAGAGTGGGGGTGTACATTTGGATATGTTTTTTTATTATTAAAGTTTAGGGTATTGTACACACTGCCTGCTAAGAGATAAATGCTTGGATGCAAAATTGAATACAGAAATACAGATCCAAACAATTTCCCCGTCATGGAAACCGTAATCACGACCAAAGCTTTCTAAGAGGAAGGGTTAGAAGGGTAAACCCAGCTGAGGTCCAAAGTATCTGTGTGGGTCGGACGTATTTTTGATCAGAAAGATCAGTGTTCATTTTTAATTTAGTGAATATCATCGACCTGATTAATAATTAAAGCTTGTAGCTTGACATATCTGGGTCTGGAAAAAGCAGACTGTTAAGCACTCGTTTCATTACATGCCGCGGGTTTCTTACCTGATCAAAGCTTAACTTATGACTCAAAAGTGATGACTTACAATAGAAGCACCATGAGCTGAGCGCTCACAGACTGGCACACTTGTCAGTCAATAAGATGTCATCGCTTTTAACATACAGAAATCCCCAATCACGTCAGTATGATGTTTCAGGGGAGCAGTATTAGTAAAAAAGATAGATGACTGACGCTGTTTTACTGGATTGATTTTCCATGTGGGCGTGTTTGCCGAAGAGGAGGGGTGAAGAAGTGGGTAAAATAGGGCCTTATTGAGCAGGGTCAAGTGCTGACACAAATTGGAAGGAAAGCTTCCCTAGGACGGTTATGTACCCTAGCATCAGTGGATAGTATGCACACAGAGGCTAATAAGGTACCCTAGTATCAGTGGATAGTATGCACTCTGAGAGGCTAATAAGGTACCCTAGTATCAGTGGATAGTATGCACACTGATAGGCTAATAAGGTATCCTAGTTGCAGTGGATAGTATGCACACAGAGGCTAATAAGGTACCCTAGTTTTAGTGGATAGTATGCACACAGAGGCTAATAAGGTACCCTAGTATCAGTGGATAGTATGCACACTGAGAGGCTAAAAAGGTACCCTAGTATCAGTGGATAGTATGCACACAGAGGCTAATAAGGTACCCTAGTTTTAGTGGATAGTATGCACACAGAGGCTAATAAGGTACCCTAGTATCAGTGGATAGTATGCACACTGAGAGGCTAATAAGGTACCCTAGTTCTAGTGGATAGTATGCACACAGAGGCTAATAAGGTATCCTAGTTTCAGTGGATAGTATGCACACAGAGGCTAATAAGGTACCCTAGTTTTAGTGGATAGTATGCACACAGAGGCTAATAAGGTACCCTAGTATCAGTGGATAGTATGCACACTGAGAGGCTAATAAGGTACCCTAGTATCAGTGGATAGTATGCACACTGAGAGACTAATAAGGTATCCTAGTTTCAGTGGATAGTATGCACACTGAGAGACTAATAAGGTATCCTAGTTTCAGTGGATAGTACGCACACAGAGGCTAATAAGGTACCCTAGTTTTAGTGGATAGTATGCACACAGAGGCTAATAAGGTATCCTAGTATCAGTGGATAGTATGCACACTGAGAGGCTAATAAGGAATCCTAGTACCAGTGGATAGTATGCACACTGAGAGGCTAATAAGGAATCCTAGTACCAGTGGATAGTATGCACACTGAGAGGCTAATAAGGTACCCTAGTATCAGTGGATAGTATGCACTCTGAGAGGCTAATAAGGTACCCTAGTATCAGTGGATAGTATGCACACTGAGAGGCTAATAAGGTACCCTAGTATCAGTGGATAGTATGCACACAGAGGCTAATAAGGTATCCTAGTATCAGTTGATAGTATGGACACTGAGAGCCTAATAAGGTACCCTAGTATCAGTGGATAGTATGCACACAGAGCCTAATAAGGTACCCTAGTATCAGTGGATAGTATGCACACTGAGAGGCTAATAAGGTACCCTAGTATCAGTGGATAGTATGCACACTGAGAGGCTAATAAGGTACACTAGTATCAGTGGCTAGTATGCACACAGAGACTAATAAGGTATCCTAGTTTCAGTGGATAGTATGCAGACAGAGGCTAATAAGGTACCCTAGTTTTAGTGGATAGTATGCACACAGAGGCTAATAAGGTACCCTAGTATCAGTGAATAGTATGCACACTGAGGGGCTAATAAGGTACCCTAGTATCAGTGGATAGTATGCACACTGAGAGACTAATACGGTATCCTAGTTTCAGTGTATAGTATGCACACAGAGGCTAATAAGGTACCCTAGTTTTAGTGGATAGTAAGCACACAGAGGCTAATAAGGTATCCTAGTATCAGTGGATAGTATGCACTCTGAGAGGCTAATAAGGTACCCTAGTATCAGTGGATAGTATGCACACTGAGAGGCTAATAAGGTATCCTAGTTTCAGTGGATAGTATGCACACTGAGAGGCGAATAAGGTACCCTAGTATCAGTGGATAGTATGCACACTGAGAGGCTAATAAGGTATCCTAGTATCAGTTGATAGTATGCACACTGAGAGCCTAATAAGGTACCCTAGTATCAGTGGATAGTATGCACACTGAGAGGCTAATAAGGTACCCTAGTATCAGTGAATAGTATGCACACTGAGAGGCTAATAAGGTACCCTAGTATCAGTGGATAGTATGCACACTGAGAGACTAATAAGGTATCCTAGTTTCAGTGTATAGTATGCACACTGAGAGGCTAATAAGGTACCCTAGTTTTAGTGGATAGTATGCAAAGGTATCCTAAGGTATCCTAGTTTCAGTGGATAGTATGCACACTGAGAGGCTAATAAGGTACCCTAGTATCAGTGGATAGTATGCACACAGAGGCTAATAAGGTATCCTAGTATCAGTGGATAGTATGCACACTGAGAGGCTAATAAGGTACCCTAGTATCAGTGGATAGTATGCACACTGAGAGGCTAATAAGGTACCCTAGTATCAGTGGATAGTATGCACACTGAGAGGCTAATAAGGTATCCTAGTATCAGTGGATAGTATGCACACTGAGAGGCTAATAAGGTACCCTAGTTTCAGTGGATAGTATGCACACTGAGAGGCTAATAAGGTACCTAGTATCAGTGGATAGTATGCACACAGAGAGGCTAATAAGGTACCCTAGTATCAGTGGATAGTATGCACACTGAGAGGCTAATAAGGTACCCTAGTATCAGTGGATAGTATGCACACTGAGAGGCTAATAAGGTACACTAGTATCAGTGGCTAGTATGCACACTGAGAGACTAATAAGGTATCCTAGTTTCAGGGGATAGTATGCAGACAGAGGCTAATAAGGTACCCTAGTTTTAGTGGATAGTATGCACACAGAGGCTAATAAGGTACCCTAGTATCAGTGAATAGTATGCACACTGAGTGGCTAATAAGGTACCCTAGTATCAGTGGATAGTATGCACACTGAGAGGCTAATAAGGTACCCTAGTATCAGTGGATAGTATGCACACTGAGAGGCTAATAAGGTATCCTAGTATCAGTTGATAGTATGCACACTGAGAGCCTAATAAGGTACCCTAGTATCAGTGGATAGTATGCACACTGAGAGGCTAATAAGGTACCCTAGTATCAGTGAATAGTATGCACACTGAGAGGCTAATAAGGTACCCTAGTATCAGTGGATAGTATGCACACTGAGATACTAATAAGGTATCCTAGTTTCAGTGTATAGTATGCACACAGAGGCTAATAAGGTACCCTAGTTTTAGTGGATAGTATGCACACAGAGGCTAATAAGGTATCCTAGTATCAGTGGATAGTATGCACACTGAGAGGCTAATAAGGTACCCTAGTATCAGTGGATAGTATGCACACTGAGAGGCTAATAAGGTACCCTAGTATCAGTGGATAGTATGCACACTGAGAGGCTAATAAGGTACCCTAGTATCAGTGGATAGTATGCACACTGAGAGGCTAATAAGGTACCCTAGTTTCAGTGGATAGTATGCACACTGAGAGGCTAATAAGGTACCCTAGTGTCAGTGGATAGTATGCACACTGAGAGGCTAATAAGGTACCCTAGTATCAGTGGATAGTATGCACTCTGAGAGGCTAATAAGGTATTCTAGTATCAGTGGATAGTATGCACACAGAGGCTAATAAGGTACCCTAGTATCAGTGGATAGTATGCACACTGAGAGGCTAATAAGGTACCCTAGTATCAGTGGATAGTATGCACATTGAGAGGCTAATAAGGTACCCTAGTATCAGTGGATAGTATGCACACTGAGAGGCTAATAAGGTACACTAGTATCAGTGGCTAGTATGCACACTGAGAGACTAATAAGGTATCCTAGTTTCAGTGGATAGTATGCAGACAGAGGCTAATAAGGTACCCTAGTTTTAGTGGATAGTATGCACACAGAGGCTAATAAGGTACCCTAGTATCAGTGAATAGTATGCACACTGAGAGGCTAATAAGGTACCCTAGTATCAGTGGATAGTATGCACACTGAGAGACTAATAAGGTATCCTAGTTTCAGTATATAGTATGCACACAGAGGCTAATAAGGTACCCTAGTTTTAGTGGATAGTATGCACACAGAGGCTAATAAGGTATCCTAGTATCAGTGGATAGTATGCACTCTGAGAGGCTAATAAGGTACCCTAGTATCAGTGGATAGTATGCACACTGAGAGGCTAATAAGGTATCCTAGTTTCAGTGGATAGTATGCACACTGAGAGGCTAATAAGGTACCCTAGTATCAGTGGATAGTATGCACACAGAGGCTAATAAGGTATCCTAGTATCAGTTGGTAGTATGCACACTGAGAGCCTAATAAGGTACCCTAGTATCAGTGGATAGTATGCACACTGAGAGCCTAATAAGGTACCCTAGTATCAGTGGATAGTATGCACACTGAGAGACTAATAAGGTATCCTAGTTTCAGTGTATAGTATGCACACAGAGGCTAATAAGGTACCCTAGTTTTAGTGGATAGTATGCACACAGAGGCTAATAAGGTATCCTAGTATCAGTGGATAGTATGCACACTGAGAGGCTAATAAGGTACCCTAGTTTCAGTGGATAGTATGCACACTGAGAGGCTAATAAGGTACCCTAGTATCAGTGGATAGTATGCACACTGAGAGGCTAATAAGGTACCCTAGTATCAGTGGATAGTATGCACACTGAGAGGCTAATAAGGTATCCTAGTTTCAGTGGATAGTATGCACACTGAGAGGCTAATAAGGTACCCTAGTCTTCGGAAACCATCTTGGCATCAGCTATTGGTGACAGCACAAACAGGCCCAAGAAAAAAGCAAAATATTTATCAAAAATAACAAAATAGGATAATTTAAAACTTGGAAATTCAAGATGCATATGAAGGAGTGTCTGTTTTTACATCCAACAGACCATGGCACCTATTCCATAAAAAAGCAGTGTTTGCTTTCCTCAATATCCCCTTGGGCTTTGGCTCAGTCTATTGTGGAAGGCTGAAATGAAAATCACAATAAGGCCTCTCCAAGCATTGCAAAGAGACTCTCGACTGCTATGCAGGGATGGTCTGTCAATTATTTGTCGATATGAAGAGCTTACATTGCTCGCTTGCACGGTTGCCTACATTCCATCTGTTCTGATTGCAAACCTCTGATGAATCTTTTTGGTGAATCAGAACCAGCGGATTGGCCCGAGCATTGGAGACGGTCGAGAACAGGATGCTTGCACAGTCCACAATATGCCACTACAGTTACATGGATTGAGCTCTAAAATTGGATGACTGATCTGGATGACAAAAACCTGTTCAGATGCTGTTTCCTTGAGAGCGCCAAAAGCATCTACACAGACAAGAGAACAAGCATAGACGAGGTGTTGCCAGAGTTTCTCTAGCTGTCTTAAACTCAACAGGTCTTGGTTTGTGCTTCAGGTGATCTGGTCGGGGTCTGGCTCTACAGAGGTCTTATCCTGACTTGACTCTTTACATTTTGGCTGAAAAACACATGACAAAATGAAGACATTTACAGTGTTAAGCTGCTGCACAAAGAGCCATGGGATGCCTAGTTTATCTCTATTTGCGACCAGGAACATCCGGAAACAAGGACATACAAGACATCTTAATAACAACTATTTAGTGCATACTGGTAAATGGAGGGGGAGGTTGTTCATCCAAGGCTTTGAAGCTGCATAAAGAATATATTTTCCTGATAATATAGGTATATAAGTGCTATACTGTTAAAGAACAGAGAAGAATGGTGCTTTGCTACAATGTGCCATACTAGGTCTAGCAAACAACTGGTATCGGGAATTAATCCGGCCCGATGCGATCTGATATGTGTGTGAAGCTAAAAACCAAAGAGGCGATGCACTACGCAAACATACAAGGCTAGGATATAAAATGTGCAGACTTTGGAGGGGAAAGTAGGATGTGCTGGAGTGTTGTTGGTGCAGTATAAATATGCTGTTTAGGACAAAGACATTTGGGGAAACACTAAAAACAGGGAAAGAACAAAAAACCGAGAGATGGAAAGAAAAGCTGAACATATAGAAACGTTGACATTTTGAATATCTGTTTATATTGGAAGCTCCTCCCCCCGGCCCATTGGTGTTCAGCAAAAGGGCCAGAAGCTGACAAGGCAAACGCGCAGATGTACTGTCCTGACTGCCCCGGACCTTGTTCCTTCACGAGACGGTACTCAAGGCCGAGGCTAGCTGTGGGAAGAGGGCTCCAATGTGGGGATTTTCCTTTTACGACCCGAACCTCCAGTGGGGCCTGGAGACCGAGGTTTCGAATAGAGGAGCTAAATCACCCTTGGTTCCTGCAGCACGGCATTGGCTGCTCTGGATGGTACGGAGAGCAGGAGCTCAAGTAATAACACCACCTTTTACAGTCGTCATCGTGACGGCCTCCACAACGGGGAATTCAGTGAGGGGGCTGAGGACAGCCGACATGACTCACACCTCACTGTGCGTTACATTACAGCGTGGCAGGTGGATTAGACCTGGCTTCTGAGTGAGAGGCCAGGTGTGTGTGTGTGAGAGCGAGAGTGTGTCAGTGAGGGGTGAGGAGACGTTACTCTCTCCATCTGATTAAATTCCCCATACTGGGACCAAAACACATTGAGGTGGGAGTAAAAGGATGCAAGCAGTTCACACACAGTTAGCCTGAACCAAACGAGGTCCCCCCGTTCAATCAAACCAGAATAATGGTAATGGTAATATATATTATGAATAGCCCTTTACAAATGTAATACATGTTTACCGATATTAACAAAGTCAGGCCAGCTGCTTTAATTTTGTTCTTTAGTACATCTCAAATTGTCTACAAATACAGTCAAAATACTCATATAGTTGCCTCAGCAAATCACATTTTACGAAGCGAACCAGCTAGTTGAATACAATACAAGACGCAAAAATACTGCCATCAGCTTGGTAGCTACTCTTGTAAACATTATTCTTTCACAAAAAATATATACACTGACGAGACAAAATATCATGACATATTGAAGCAAATATCTTCAATTTCAATAACTTCAACTTCAATAATTTCCTAACAAGGGCAAATTTCAAGGTCAGGGCAGGTTTGATGGCGAGCTATCAGTTCTCATAGTGAATGTGTTGGATGCAGGAGAAATGGGCAGGAATAAAGACTTTAGGTACAGATGACTGGGTCAGAGCATCTCTGAAATGGCAAGGTTTTCAGCAGAGTACCTACCCACAGAAGTCCAAAGAGGAACAAACCACAAATTGGCTACATGATGTTGAGTGCCAAAGACTCATCAATGCGCAAGCGCCACGAAGGCTACGCGGTCTGGTCCGCCGGAAAGTCCATTTAAGCACAAGAAATCACGGAAAATTGTAATTCAGATTATGGGAGCAATGTGTCACCACTGTGGGTCCGGGATTTCATGACAATGTCAGTTTCACAGGTGCCACCTACATAAACATCTATGTAGACCAGGTACCAGGGGTCTTGTAGAATCCAGGGCTTGTTGGGTCTGCAATGTTTTGGTAGGGCACAGAGCACCGAAATCATTTTAGGCATTGGGTGAAAATGTTTTAGCTCGTAGGTACAGTATATCCAGTACTTACGACTGGTGCTGTACCTAAAATTAAATGTCAGTAAATGTCTTGTCTAATGCATGTCAGTGACATTAAGTGAAGAAGTGAAGTAATGCTGTGATGCTTCGCGCTCAGCCGTCCCACAACAAGACACATGGAACTTCTAGAAGTTCTCTGGACTTTCTTACTGGCTAAATTAGATGCGTTTCGCCAAGCAGCAGTCGCATTTGCATGTAAGTGCTTGACAACGTGATCAGCCCACAAGGGATCTAGTGACAGTTGTTACTGAATCAAACGCAGTGGAGAAGAAACAAAACTGCTAACACACCCATTCTGTGTCAACTTGCCTACCGTAATGAATGCAATAATGTTTGTTTTCACACCACCATAATAACTGCCTGCGATTACCCCCATTCAGTATTTTCCAGATAACTATAAGTAATTAAAATGAACCACAATTTCTTGTCAGTGTGGTTACACATGTAACTACACAAACAAATACTAGATATCAGTTTGTCTTACTGAAACGGTAAAATACCATCCTTAACACCTGTGTGTCGCCTTCAAAAACGGATCAATTCAGCCAATATCTGATGAATGAGCTCCATGTTTCAATGGATTTTAACAGTTCGTTTCAGTTCAAAATGGCATGTTGAATCGACGCAGGTGGTTTAAGTGGTGGTCGTGGCCAATAACAAACGCCAGATGATGCATGACACAATATGGCCGGCTGTAGATGTGCTTCTGCGGGCTACAGATGTAATAAACACGAGCGTGTCGGGCCCTAATGAGAAACCAGCCCAGACTGGCCCGACGGTTCTGCTAATGCAAGAGAACAGTAACGCTCAGGCCTACACGTCACGTTAAGAAAAACACGCTTGTCTTCGGAAGATATTAAGATCCTGGCGGATAACAAACGAATCAGGAAAAAAACGAGACCTAGAGGCGAAGCGCGGAACAGTCTAGATTTCACATTAGCAAACATGTGCCCGCTGGTTATTGTAGAGAAGAGAGAGGAAGGCTATAGTCACACTGCTGACTGATCAATAATTAATTGTTGATTCGAGGTGCACTGGAGTGACGGTGACAGGATTCATTTATTTCATCCCAGGGCTCGGGAGCACTTGAAGTTGGTGAAAAAATGGAGGGTAGGTTGAGTCTGGGTATTACTCTCACTCATGGAGTCCCTCTCAATAGCTCATGTGTATACCATGGAAATCATGACATTGTGGCGATGAAACATAAAAAGAAAAAATGGACCAGGACATGACATGACATTAGGGGTTGACACAGCTGACGAATTGCTATAAAAGCCTGAGATGTCATTATGGTGGCATTGTCAAAATATATTTTCCGGGAGACTGTATCATTTCTGTCACTTCCTGTCGGGCCGATTGTGAAAATGACCTGTCTACGCCATCCGGCTGCAAGTCCTCATTTAATTCGCTGGCTGTACATTTGAGCATACTAGTTGAACAGCTTGATTGACAAATCCCAGGCGAACGACTACCTGGAAAATTGGCTCACGAAATAAGAATCTTGTCTGTAAACTGTATGTTGAAATGTATGTCGTTCTTCGAGAACAGTTGCAGCTGGATATAGTGTTACAGCTGGATATAGTGGTACAGCTGGATATAGTGGTGCAGCTGGATATAGTGGTACAGCTGGATATAGTGGTACAGCTGGATATAGTGTTACAGCTGGATATAGTGTTACAGCTGGATATAGTATTACAGCTGGATATAGTGTTACAGCTGGATATAGTGGTACAGCTGGATATAGTGTTACATCTGGATATAGTGGTACAGCTGGATATAGTGGTGCAGCTGGATATAGTGGTACAGCTGGATATAGTGTTACAGCTGGATATAGTGGTACAGCTGGATATAGTGGTACAGCTGGATATAGTGGTACAGCTGGATATAGTGGTACAGCTGGATATAGTGGTACAGCTGGATATGGTGTTACATCTGGATATAGTGGTACAGCTGGATATAGTGGTACAGCTGGATATAGTGGTACAGCTGGATATAGTGGATATAGTGTTACAGCTGGATATAGTGGATATAGTGTTACAGCTGGATATAGTGGTACAGCTGGATATAGTGGCACAGCTGGATATAGTGTTACAGCTGGATATAGTGGATATAGTGTTACAGCTGGATATAGTGGATATAGTGTTACAGCTGGATATAGTGGTACAGCTGGATATAGTGTTACAGCTGGATATAGTGTTACAGCTGGATATAGTGTTACAGCTGGATATAGTGTTGCAGCTGGATATAGTGTTACAGCTGGATATAGTGTTACAGCTGGATATAGTGTTACAGCTGGATATAGTGCTACAGCTGGATATAGTGGTACAGCTGGATATAGTGTTACAGCTGGAATGAGTGTTACAGCTGGATATAGTGGTACAGCTGGATATAGTGGATATAGTGTTACAGCTGGATATAGTATTACAGCTGGATATAGTGTTACAGCTGGATATAGTGTTACAGCTGGATATAGTGGTACAGCTGGATAGTGTTACAGCTGGATACAGTGTTACAGCTGGATATAGTTGTACAGCTGGATATAGTGTTACAGCTGGATATAGTGTTACAGCTGGATATAGTATTACAGCTGGATATAGTGGTACAGCTGGATATAGTCTTACAGCTGGATATAGTCTTACAGCTGGATATAGTCTTACAGCTGGATATAGTGTTACAGCTGGATATAGTGTTACAGCTGGATATAGTGTTACAGCTGGATATAGTGTTACAGCTGGATATAGTGTTACAGCTGGATATAGTGTTACAGCTGGATATAGTGGTACAGCTGGATATAGTGTTACAGCTGGATATAGTGTTACAGCTGGATATAGTGTTACAGCTGGATATAGTGTTACAGCTGGATATAGTGGTACAGCTGGATATGGAGTGGTACAGCTGGATATAGTGTTACAGCTGGATATAGTGGTACAGCTGGATATAGTGTTACAGCTGGATATAGTGTTACAGCTGGATATAGTGCTGTACAGCTGGATATAGTCTTACAGCTGGATACAGCTGGATATAGTGTTACATCTGGATATAGTGGATTACAGCTGGATATAGTGTTACAGCTGGATATAGTGTACAGCTGGATATAGTGTTACAGCTGGATATAGTGCTTACAGCTGGATATAGTGGTTACAGCTGGATATAGTGTTACAGCTGGATATAGTGTTACAGCTGGATATAGTGTACAGCTGGATATAGTGTTACAGCTGGATATAGCTGGTACAGCTGGATATAGTGTTACATCTGGATATAGTGGATATAGTACAGCTGGATATAGTGGTACAGCTGGATATAGTGCTGGATATACAGCTGGATATAGTGTTACAGCTGGATATACAGCTGGATACAGCTGGATTGAGTGTTACAGCTGGATATAGTGGTACAGCTGGATATAGTGGTACAGCTGGATATAGTGTTACAGCTGGATATAGTGTTACAGCTGGATATAGTGGTACAGCTGGATATAGTGGTACAGCTGGATATAGTGTTACAGCTGGATATAGTGGTACAGCTGGATATAGTGTTACAGCTGGATATAGTGCTGGATATAGTGTTACAGCTGGATATAGTGTTACAGCTGGATATAGTGGTACAGCTGGATATAGTGTTACAGCTGGATATAGTGTTACAGCTGGATATGGTACAGTGGATACAGCAGCTGGATATAGGGATATAGTGTTACAGCTGGATATAGTGTTACAGCTGGATATAGTGGATATAGTACAGCTGGATATAGTGTTACAGCTGGATATAGTGTTACAGCTGGATATAGTGTTACAGCTGGATATAGTGTTATGGATATAGTGTTACAGCTGGATATAGTGTTACAGCTGGATATAGTGTTACAGCTGGATATAGTGTTACAGCTGGATATAGTGTTACAGCTGGATATAGTGGAGTGTTACAGCTGGATATAGTGTTACAGCTGGATATAGTGCTGGATACAGTGTTACTGGATATAGTGTTACAGCTGGATATAGTGTTACAGCTGGATATAGTGTTACAGCTGGATATAGTGTTACAGCTGGATATAGTGTTACAGCTGGATATAGTGTTACAGCTGGATATAGTGTTACAGCTGGATATAGTGTTACAGCTGGATACAGCTGGATATAGTGTTACAGCTGGATATAGTGGATTACAGCTGGATATAGTGCTGTGGATATAGTGGTACAGCTGGATATAGTGTTACAGCTGGATATAGTGTTACAGCTGGATATAGTGTTACAGCTGGATATAGTGGATTAGTGTTACAGCTGGATATAGTGCTGGATATAGTGTTACAGCTGGATATAGTGTTACAGCTGGATATAGTCTTACAGCTGGATATAGTGTTACAGCTGGATATAGTATAGTT
Source organism: Dallia pectoralis (assembly GCA_029465975.1). Taxonomy (NCBI): domain Eukaryota; kingdom Metazoa; phylum Chordata; class Actinopteri; order Esociformes; family Umbridae; genus Dallia; species Dallia pectoralis. The sequence goes on from CM055733.1 coordinate 6,980,494, forward strand.
ACAGCTGGATATAGTGTTACAGCTGGATATAGTTTACAGCTGGATATAGTGTTACAGCTGGATATAGTGGTACAGCTGGATATAGTTACAGCTGGATATATACAGCTGGATATAGTCTTACAGCTGGATATAGTGTTACAGCTGGATATAGTGTTACAGCTGGATATAGTGTGGATATATTGGACAGCTGGATATAGTGTTACAGCTGGATATAGTGTTACAGCTGGATATAGTGTTACAGCTGGATATAGTGTTACAGCTGGATATAGTGGTACAGCTGGATATAGTGTTACATCTGGATATAGTGTTACAGCTGGACATAGTGGTACAGCTGGATATAGTGGTACAGCTGGATATAGTGTTACATCTGGATATAGTGGTACAGCTATATATATAGTGTTACAGCTGGATATAGTGTTACAGCTGGATATAGTATTACAGCTGGATATAGTGTTACAGCTGGATATAGTGGTACAGCTGGATATAGTGTTACATCTGGATATAGTGGTACAGCTGGATATAGTGTTACAGCTGGATATAGTGTTACAGCTGGATATAGTATTACAGCTGGATATAGTATTACAGCTGAATATAGTGGTACAGCTGGATATAGTCTTACAGCTGGATATAGTCTTACAGCTGGATATAGTGTTACAGCTGGATATAGTGTTACAGCTGGACATAGTGTTACAGCTGGATATATTGGATATAGTGTTACAGCTGTATATAGTGTTACAGCTGTATATAGTGGTACAGCTGGATTTAGTGTTACAGCTGGATATAGTGTTACAGCTGGATATAGTGTTACAGCTGGATATAGTGTTACAGCTGGATATAGTGTTACAGCTGGATATAGTGTTACAGCTGGATATAGTGGTACAGCTGGATATAGTGTTACAGCTGGATATAGTGTTACAGCTGGATATAGTTGTACAGCTGGATATATTGTTGGAGAAGAGGCACCCTTATTCTCTTCTAAATAACAAATCCTAATGCCCCTGGAGAGTGAAGGGGACATTGCCCAATGTAAAGTGCCGTCTGTCAGATAAAATGTTGATAAAGTTTCCACCAAAGATCCCATGGCACTTATTTCCATCAGTATCAATGAGCGATCAGGTGAAACTGCTCTGTTCTGATTGGTCTAAACACCACTTCCATCCCCTTCTTAACAGATGCACAGTGAGGATAATAAGTATTCAGGCCAATAAGCCCTAGGTTTGCTAACACACCTGACATTAGCATGGCCGATTCACCCAGAGATTATCTCGGCTCATTGCTGTTACTTGACTGAATTATTTATGCCCATTTATTTTATAGCATCCAATTGTAGACTGGCATTTCCTCCTTAATTGGTCGCTTTACGTTCCACTTGACCTTTAACAAAAAAAATCCATATTACAATTTTTTAAACACAACATCCACAGAACGTTTCCCACGTCTCGTCCCCCGGGTTTAAACCACTTCTACAATGGAGCCAAAGCGGGATATCATCATGGGATTTATAAAGGCCCATCTATTCACTGTCCATTTCCCCAGTGAAGGTGACTAAATGGGTTCTGAAACAGATCCAGCAGTCCCCCGGCCTCAGCTGACAGCTACCTTACAGGCGTCGAGACTGTCAGGTGTTGTATCGGTCCAGAGGTGCAAGCGATGGTGGCGACGGTGATGGTGGCGACGGTGATGGTGGCGACAGTGATGGTGGCGACAGTGATGGTGGTGGTGGCGACGGTGATGGTGGCGACGGTGATGGTGGCGACAGTGATGGTGGCAGGCAACGGCGATGGTGGCGACGGTGGCGACAGTGATGGTGGCAGGCGACGGCGATGGTGGCGACGGTGATGGTGGCGACGGTGATGGTGGTGGCGACGGCGATGGTGGCGGTGGTGGCGACGGTGATGGTGGCGACGGTGATGGTGGCAGGCGACGGCAATGGTGGCGACGGTGAATGTGGCGACGGTGATGGTGGTGGCGACGGTGATGGTGGTGGCGACGGTGATGGTGGCGACGGTGATGGTGGCGACGAGATGGTGGCGACGAGATGGTGGCAGGCGACGGCGATGGTGGCGACGGTGATGGTGGCGATGGTGGCAACGGTGATGGTGGCGACGGTGATGGTGGCAGGCGACGACGATGGCAGCGACGGTGATGGCGGCGATGGTGGCAACGGTGATGGTGGCGACGGTGATGGTGGCAGGCGACGACGATGGCGGCGACGGTGATGGTGGCGACGGTGATGATGGCGGTGACGGTGATGATGGTGGCGACGGTGAAGATGGTGGCGACGGTGATGGTGGTGATGGTGGCGAAGGTGGTGATGGTGGCGACGATGATGGTGATAGGCGATGCGATGGTGGCGACGGTGATGGTGGTGATGGTGGCGACGGTGATGGTGGTGATGGTGGTGGTGGCGACGGTGATGGTGGCAGGCGACGGCGATGGTGGCGACGGTGATGGTGGTGATGACGTTGATGGTGGCGATGGTGGCGACGTTGATGGTGGTGATGGTGGCGACGGTGATGGTGGCGACGGTGATGGTGGTGATGACGTTGATGGTGGCAATGGTGGTGACGGTGATAGTGGCAACGGTGATGGTGGTGATGGTGGCGACGGCGGTGGCACGGATAGGTAGCGGCATTAATGTTTAATACGACCAGAACAATTTATCAGATCAATAATGGCCGATTGGAGAGACAGGGAGCGTGGACACTGCGCCATTACTGAGGTCGGGATCCCACAGTCTGGGTGTCACAGAAGCAGTGATTGCTTTCGGGCTTGTAAACCCGACGATATCACAGCTGTTATTTGCATAGACAGATGACAGCACAATCAAACCGAGGCTTTCCAGTGGGGGCCCGCGATTTGTGTTTCCCAATTACCCAGTGGGTCAATCATTTCATTTGGTCCAGACGAGAGCGGTTAGCGCGGGCATGACTCACTTCTAATCTCGCGGGGACATAAGTATCCAGGTAATGAAAGTGACGCTGACGGAACACAAACAGACAGAGGGGAGTCGAAACACTCTCAGTGAAACCCATCTTTTACTCCGGCGCTAAGCTGCTCCGCGGGGCGATAAATGTGAGTCGGTGACTCAGACACATGGACACGCGCCTGTTTGTATTCAGCACGAGACGTAAGGTAGCGGAGTACACATGGGCTGAGCCGCACAAGCTGTGAAGTGTGCGTCTGACAGGACTCATCATGCACTCAGTAGCAGTACAGTCACACCTTTCAAAGAGAACAGCATGAGCACCAGTCGGGGGGGTGTATGAGGCTGCCATTGCGATGGACACAAATTGAACCGATGAAGTGAAAAGCAGCAAAATGTGTGCACTTATTCCCATAGAAAACCACTACTGGATAAGTGCGACCGCTAAAAGTATTTTACTTACATCTTTACGAGTACATTTCCTACAGGCCCGAAAACCAACCGCCGACCGACCGACGTGGAAGATTTGACGTAGAAAATGGCTGCTACGGTAACCTGAATGCAGGGTTGTGCCATACTGGCTTCTCCCCAACACAGAAGCCCAAATCCCAAGTGCTCGCTAATGAGTGAGCCAGAGTAGGAAATTAATGCTGCACTTTCCACTATCCTGGGCCCTGGGGAGGACGGGGCGCCAGAGCTGCAACGTCTGAAGCATCGTACGGTCTCCTGCGAATAAGGCCATATGTTGCAGGAGGCTGGAGAAGCACACAATAGAGCAGATATCTGAATTAGGGATCGGGCGATTATCAGCGCGGCCAATTATTGGATCCGATATGCTGAATCTTTAAATAATCTGAATGGTTAATTTGTTTGGTACGGTTGCCGATTAGATAGGCCTACTTTTTTTTTTAAATGCGCTGCACTTGCTCAGGTGCAACTATAGGGCTCAATGTCCCGCCAGCAGTGTTAACGGATTGGCTATAGCTCACAAGTAAATAGCCAATCAACACTGTGCGTCATATTTGTGAGAGAGAGGGGAAAATAGTAATCACTAAGCAGAGATATGCTTTAATGTTCTGTTTTCTATTATTTCATTAAACATATTTTCAAGAGCATTTAGAGGAAGTTTTGTGTTGCCGTTTGCGCTACTTGATCACAAACAATCGTTTTCGGCCTGGATAAAGTATTGGTCAATCCCTAATCTAATTATCCTTTAGCCAAACATATTCTCATAAACTCTGAGCTAGTTATGCAGAGTCGTTTTACAGTGCAAAAATATATATATTCTAATACAGCCTGAGCACATTGAGGAAATTAATCTCAGGCAGTGTTAGTGTGCCAACACCAAGAATTGGTGCACTTTCGTTTTGTTTTTAGATGCAAAAATTGGTAAAGATTTTAAAGCGATTGTGTACGCGGAACATCTACCATAATGCATTGTGGCACGTAACAAGGGTCCAGTGTCATGTAGAGCCGTGAGGTAACTAAACCGGCTGTAATCTATCATGACACTACGAGCTGAGACATTAAATCATGTCTTCACATTTACATAGTAAAACCGGATTTGTCTCGCACAACATCCCTCAGAGCCCTGCAGCAGAGATTCCTGGTTTGCGAATGCTAACAATAATATTAACCTGGCACGGCTGTTTCACCGTCTCCCGGTGGTTGCGGTCCTCTTTGGGGAAACAGTTGGTTTAACTGATTAAGCCTGGGACTGGGATGGCTCCCGTGAAAAAAACAGAAAAGACTCCTACAAACACAACGTGGCTTTGCACAGTGTGTGTGTGTGTGTCAATGCACAGACTGCACACGCCATAATGTGACGCATGTTTAATGCCGTAGCGTGGTTAGTGTGTCACTGTGTGTCACAGTGCGTCACAGCACTGCCGTCTGACAGTCTAAAAGAGGCGACATGAGAATGACTAATCACATGAATGCTAAGAATAACAGTCTCTCCGCAAATGACACACATGTAACAGTTTCTGCGCTGTAGTTGTCGTAGAGGATGGACTGGATACGCGGCAGAATCCGAATAGGGACGTTTAAAACCGAGCCACCAGAAGAATATTCAAACAGGGAAAAGGGGCATTAGAAAAACAACAGTTGTGGTTTTGTAATGCTGCTGGTAACAGCTCTGCCAGCTGATTGATCGGCAAACCAACGCTAATGCCATGCCACTGTAAAAATACTTTCTGTAACAACGGTTTTATGATATACCTCAGCTAAATGAAAGCGGACACGGGTTGAACGATTAGTAGAGGAGGACATTAAGGAAGTTAGCCAGAGCTGAATTCCAAGTTTAACGACAGTACTTTCTTTGCATTGTTGCTTGGACACCAGTGACCGCTGCCATGAACCTCGTAAACACAGCAAAACCTGCAGAGCGCAAACGCAGACACTTGGCATGGTGATATTACCAAAATCTCCACATCTGCTGCTCAATATCCTCTACTGTTTCCACTCGAAGTGCAGACTGCAGAAGAAAAATGCATTCACGCGAAACCTGAGCACAATCACGCTGTGTCGAAAGGCTTCCGGCCTTTTTAATCACTTAACTCCCCGCAAACACTCGACACATGCAATTAGAAGCAAACAAACAAGCTCTCCACCTCGCTTGTTGCCTCGTGCCCTGGAGTGAGGCCTCTCTCTCTCTCGGTCTAATTATGAGTGGAGTCAGGGGGCTGGGCGGCGGTCGATAGGGTTTACAGAGTGCGTGTGGTGGTGGTGGAGGAGGGTAAGAGGAAACGGAAGCTTAAAAGGGGTGCGGCCCATTGATACCATCATCTACTCGCCGGCACACATCATAATTGCCAGAAAGAATGGCCCAGAAAGCCAGGAAGACGCTCCCGACGTTACGGTAAAATGGAAAGGTTATCCTCTTTCAGCACACGACCGACGTGGCTACGAGTCTGGGGCCACACATCCCTCCCCACAATGCAATTCTTTCAAATGCTTCCTCAGAGGGCTAGAGTAATTTGAGCTTGTCGTGCTTTGGGTGTTTGCTTGGGAAGGGGGAATCAATAGCTTTAATGCTAAGTTAAGTTAATCCACCTTGTGCATTAGAGCGCCAATTCAAAAATAGATTTGTTCTAAAAGGACTCAGGTCCCGGAGCTGGGAAGCAGCAGGAAACAAAAAGCAGATGCCAAAGAGATGCTTGTTTAAAACAAGTTGTAATGTATTATGCTTGTAAATCAAGCCTAAATCTGGCCAAATGCAAATGCAACTCTGAGCATCAAACTGAATGGATGTAAAAATACCAGTCCAAAACAGTCATTGAGAAGTTACAAAGACACCTGAAAGTATCTGTTCCATTAGACTGCCCATACCACATGAATCCTGTCCATGTATGACAAACAACCAGCATATATCTATTGACATGATCTGGAGACAATGCAGGAAGCTGTACTGGCAGCTTACGGAGAGCAATGAGGCTTGGAGGCTGATGGTTCTGCAGAAGTTGTTCCTGTTCACACACAGACACACACAATCACACCCTTGTAACTGAACGGCATTGGTGTCTTGTTTAGCTGACTGAGCTGGCCCTGTTTGTGTCCAAAGCCCCAGAGGCTGGTAAAATCCACAGTCACAGGCCAGGATTTTCTGTTAGAGTGCAGTGACTTTTACTGAAAACTACATAACAGCGGGTCGACAGGTTGCCAAGCGATCAAAGCATCTGACCAGTCACCAAATGTTGCTAAATTAGATCCTGTAGTTGACAAGGTGAAAAATCAGTTGTTCTGTGTCTGAGCAAAGTCGTTAACGCAAATGTGTCCCTGTACCATCAATGTGGCAAATCTTCCCGCCGCCCTAATGCAAATGGCTTGGCTCAAATGCAAGAGCCAACTCAGAGACATTTTGTGTAAACCAACAAATATTGTCAAAATGGTTAAAAATCATGCTGCTTTTCGCAGCCGAGTCATTCAACTTCTTTCCCACATCGTATGTCCAACAAGGAAGACTGTTAGATCAGCAGGTGTGTCTGATAATCCAGCTAAGCAAGTCGATAGAAATTGAGATGCAACGGCAGTATATCGGTATCGGACGATGTTTGCCTTGTTGATTGACATTGGCCAGTAAGCAAATAAGAAGACATTAGTCGTTGGCCGTGGTCGATATATAACAGTTGTGTCAGAGTATGATTGAATTTGATGTGTGATGAAAGTGCAGTGAAGGGCTGAATAACCATGCAATTGGCCAATAGGAACCACCCCATGGAGATGACAGGCCAATAGGAACCACCCCATGGAGATGACTGGCCAATAGGAACCACCCCATGGAAATGATTGGCCAATAGAAACCACCCCATGGAGATGACTGGCCAATAGGAACCACCCCATGGCCACACATCAGCTGGCCACACATTAGCTGGCAGCACAGTCATCTATTGAACGTGGTGGACAACATGACATAATAACAGCGGCATGGATTATTTACTTCCTACATTTTTATAAATGTTATTATTCCAAAAGCTAAATAATTACAGGTTTGTCAGGGGCAATTGAGTGCACAACCTTATCAATATAACTGATATATTATGGTTGTTTAGGGTTAGGTCAAAAACCAATATCCTATTGACGACGTAGCATGTTGTTGCTTCATCTAAAATGTATTCACATTTGTCATTGGTTAAAACTTAAATTAAAAAAAACAAGAAAAGAAAGAGATGGGTTTATTGTGTTGGCATGTTTCTGATTGGCTGCTTTAAAGGAAAACAAAGATAATTTTGCCAGACACTAACCAAAAATGGCATTTGAATGACATATATATTTCGTACATTACGAACCAGGTTTACTCATGGGTGGTGTATCACAAAAAAAGACGAGATAATGCCTTTGCTTTTCCTACATGAATTGCTTTCGCTTGTTTTGTTTGGGGGCTGAGAACAATCATGAACAAACAGTGTTTTCCGTTCGTCCCCGGCTTCCCATTGTGCTTACGGCTATGCAAATTGCTTTCTCCGTCCAGGCCTCGTTATTACACAATTCTCCAGAATTGAGCGAAATGCTTTATAATGAAAGCCAGACTCTGCTAAACGATACAGGAATGAGACAATGCGCCCCTGTCACTGAGTGATTGGGTAAGAAAACAGCCAAGATCACTGTGCAATCAAAATGTCAGAGAGGAATTCCCCAAATACACACAAGACATCGCTTTCATTTTCCATCCTGAGAGACTAGTGTTACAGGAGAATAAACTATATCAGGGAAGTGTTTTATCGTTGAGTCTCCATTGAGATGAGACTTACCACGGCCAGTCTTTTGCTACCTGTAATCTCTGCTATACTTCCTCAATCTATAGGTGTGAATCATTGCCAGATATATCATCATCTACTACAATATAATCTACTACTGTATTCACCATTACTCTTCTTTTCAACCGAGTTTCATTCACGACCTGGTCTTTCAGATAACTCTGCCTTATTTATAATACATTGAGTTAGTTGTGTAGATGGAGAATGTGTTTGTTGTCTATGTGGAGACAGCGTGTGTGGTTGTTGTCAATGTGGAGACAGTGTGTGTGGTTGTTGTCAATGTGGAGACAGTGTGTGTGTGTGGTTGTTGTCAATGTGGAGACAGTGTGTGTGTGTGGTTGTTGTCAATGTGGAGACAGTGTGTGTGGTTGTTGTGAATGTGGAGAAAGTGTGTGTGGTTGTTGTGAATGTGGAGACAGTGTGTGTGGTTGTTGTCAATGTGGAGTCAGTGTGTGTGGTTGTTGTCAATGTGGAGACAGTGTGTGTGGTTGTTGTCTATGTGGAGACAGTGTGTGTGATTGTTGTCAATGTGGAGTCAGTGTGTGTGGTTGTTGTCAATGTGGAGACAGTGTGTGTGGTTGTTGTGAATGTGGAGAAAGTGTGTGTGGTTGTTGTGAATGTGGAGACAGTGTGTGTGGTTGTTGTCAATGTGGAGACAGTGTGTGTGGTTGTTGTGAATGTGGAGACAGTGTGTGTGGTTGTTGTGAATGTGGAGACAGTGTGTGTGGTTGTTGTCTATGCGGAGACAGTGTGTGTGGTTGTTGTCAATGTGGAGACAGTGTGTGTTGTTGTTGTCAATGTGGAGACAGTGTGTGTGGTTGTTGTCAATGTGGAGACAGTGTGTGTGGTTGTTGTCAATGTGGAGACAGTGTGTGTGGTTGTTGTCAATGTGGAGACAGTGTGTGTGGTTGTTGTCAATGTGGAGACAGTGTGTGTGGTTGTTGTCAATGTGGAGACAGTGTGTGTGTGGTTGTTGTCAATGTGGAAACAGTGTGTGTGTGGTTGTTGTCTATGTGGAGAAAGTGTGTGTGGTTGTTGTCAATGTGGAGACAGTGTGTGTGGTTGTTGTCTATGTGGAGACAGTGTGTGTGGTTGTTGTCTATGTGGAGACAGTGTGTGTGGTTGTTGTCTATGTGGAGACAGTGTGTGTGGTTGTTGTCTAAGCGGAGAAAGTGTGTGTGGTAGTTGTCAATGTGGAGACAGTGTGTGTGGTTGTTGTCTAAGCGGAGAAAGTGTGTGTGGTTGTTGTCAATGCGGAGACAGTGTGTGTGGTAGTTGTCAATGTGGAGACAGTGTGTGTGGTTGTTGTCAATGTGGAGACAGTGTGTGGTGAGAGAGTGGATAATTGAATCTCTTCTTCCTGTCCATCATCCTCTCCTTCAGGTCGTGCTTTTCTCCAGCACATTGGCTGTGAACTTTCTGAGTTGAGGTGAATGAGACTTTCTATGGAGCACTCCCTCTCCCACTGACACAGACATGGGTCTCCTTTATGTAATGGAGTAATTACATGTTTCTCTCTCCCCACCATACCACGTCACTCCTTTCCATCCCCCCGTCACTCACTCTTTTTCTCCATCTTCCTCTCTTCTGATAAGCCTGCTTGTTGGCCCTGTGGGCTACGCTACAAACCCGGTGGACACTGATGGGTTTATTCAGCCCGCTGTCTTCAGAGGCTGCAAGGTCAAGGGTGAACTCGGAGGCGCTGTGTGTGCGTGCGAGCGCACGCCTGGGAGTGCTGTCTGTAATGATGATTGCTGAGCAGGGTTTTTCCGCAGTGACTTGTGTTTGGAAAAGTGCTACCAAGCCAGTTCCAGACAGAGTCCCTCATGGCCTCCTGTTTATAAGAATAACAGTAGAGGGTGAAATTCAACTTAATCTCACCCAGCAGCCGGATCTCTTTGGGACTCAGACGATAACTTGAATGGAGGTCCACAACAGGGCCCACTGGCTTGGTCCCGAGCAAGTGCATGTTCTGGCTTCCAGCTAAATAGGACTTCTGAATTCTGTCTTAGCACAATTTAATGTACTAATAACTCAAGTTGGCGAGATACATTTGGGTGATAACACAAATGTAACACAATATCTCCTCAACACAATCAAGAGTGAGCACATTGGAATTGTGCATTCTTCTGTCATACATAATACCAAAGAAGAGCTTGAGAAATTCATAGGGAACTTAGATATGTGCCTGCCTTCATTCATTACACCCAAAAGCTAATCCACCTTTGATAAGTACCTATTTCAAAAGATCTCACAGGTAAATAGCATGCTTTTGCTTGTGATCCCATTTATACCATGACAACAAACAATCACATTAACATATGTTTACTAGTAGAAATCACTTTTTCCAATATCCTTTAGACAACATATTCACCAGTAAAAAGAGAGCAAAACACATACCACGAACAGTCAAGAGACCCTGCCTATTTGTCATATGTACTGGGTAAATATAGAATGTATAATATTAATCTGAATAGCACAAAGGAGCAATGTCTAGATGCGTGAATTGCAGAAACAGGAGGAGCAATGTCCAGGTTCAAGTATCACATTGTGCAGAAGAGTAATATCTAGTAGTTATATATACAGGTGCTGGTCATATAATTCGAATATCATCAAAAAGTGGATTTATTTCAGTAATTCCATTCAAAAAGTGAAACTTGGATATTATATTCATTCATTACACACAGACTGATATATTTCAAATGTTTATTTCATTTAATTGTGATGATTAAAACTGGCAACTAATGAAAATCCCAAATTCAGTATCTCTGAAAATTAGAATATTACTTAAGACCAATACAAAAAAATAGTTTTAGAAATGTTGGCCAACTGAATAGTATGAACATGAAAAGTATGATCATGTACAGCACTCAATACTTAGTTGGGGCTTCTTTTTCCTGAATTACTGCAGCAATGTGGGGTGGCATGGAGTCGATCAGTCTGTGGCACTGTTCAGGTGTTATGAGAGCCCAGGTTGCTCTGATAGTGGCCTCCAGCTCTTCTGCATTGTTGGGTCTGGCGTATCGCATCTTCCTCTTCACAATACCCCGTAGCATTTCTATAGGGTTAAGGTCAGGCGAGTTTGCTGGCCAATTAAAAACAGGGATACCATGGTCCTTAAACCAGGTACTGGTAGCTTTGGCACTGTGTGCAGGTGCCAAGTCCTGTTGGAAAATGAAATCTACATCTGCATAAAGTTGGTCAGCAGCAGGAAGCATGAAGTGCTCTAAAACTTCCTGGTAGACGGCTGCATTGACCTTGGACCTCAGAAAACACAGTGGACCAACACCAACAGATGACATGGCACCCCAAACCATCACTGACTGTGGAAACTTTACACTGGACTTTAAGCAACGTGGATTCTGTGCCTCTCCTCTCTTCCTCCAGACTCTGGGACCTTGATTTCCAAAGGAATGTAACATTTTCTTTCATCAGAGAACATAACTTTGGACCACCTAGCAGCAGTCCAGTCCTTTTTGTCTTTAGCCCAGGCGAGGCGCTTCTGACGCTGTGTCTTGTTCAAAAGTGGCCTGACACAAGGAATGCGACAGCTGAAACCCATGTCTTGCATACGTCTGTGCGTGGTGGTTCTTGAAGCACTGACTCTAGCTGCAGTCCAGTCTTTGTGAATCTCCCCCACATTTATGGGTTTTGTTTCACAATCCTCTCCAGGGTGCGGTTATCCCTATTGCTTGTACACATTTTCCTACCACATCTTTTCCTTCCCTTCACCCTTCTCTATTAATGTGCTTAGACACAGAGCTCTGTGAACAGCCAGCCTCTTTAGCAATGACCTTTTGTGTCTTGCCCTCCTTGTGCAAGGTGTCAATGGTCGCCTTTTGGACAGCTGTCAAGTCAGCAGTCTTCCCCATGATTGTGTAGCCTACAGAACTAGACTGAGAGACCATATCAAGGCCTTTGCCGGTGTTTTGAGTTAATTAGCTGAATAGAGTGTGGCACCAGGTGTCTTCAATATTGAACCTTTTCACAATGTTCTAATTTTCTGAGATACTGATTTTGGGGTTTTCATTAGTTATCAGTTATAATCATCAAAATTAAAAGGAATAAACACTTGAAATATAGAACTCCACTATGTTGACGGGGAAGCCCTCCAGGACAATGGGACGAAGGTCAGCTGGGCTTCTCCTAAAGTCCACTCTCATCACCCCTTTGTCTCTAAAGCATTGAGCTTCAAGTTGTTGAGACATCACCCGGACAGCAGCCGATCAATTTCCCCTGTATGCGGTCTCGTCCCCATTAGAGATTAGACCAATGAGGATGGTGTCACCTGCAAACTTCAGGTGTTTGAAAGAGTGGTGACTGGAGGTGCAGTTGTTGGTGTAGAGAGAGAAGGGAGAGCCAGTGCTGATGGTCAGAGGGTCCGACAGGTGTTTCCCCAACCTCAACTGCTACCTCCTGTTGAATAGAAAGTCTGTGATCCATTTACATGTTGACACGGGCGCTCCCATGTTAGAGAGTTTATCCTGGGGAAGGGCTGGGATTACCCAGGGGAGGTGTCAATTGGGATTTATGGATGTGGGCAAGCCAAGGTGATTGAGGACTGCTGGTGATGGCAGGACACAGCTGAAGGGGGTGTGCAGACAGGACTGCTCCTTTGACTTTCAAATCTGCAGTAAAAAGGGCTTAGTTTTTTTGGCAAGTTGCAGATCGCTGGTAGCCTGAGGTGATTTGCATTTGTAATTTGTTCTCTACGTAATCCCCCTCCAGACCGAAGAAGTGTTATTTCAATTTGTACCCATACAAGCACTTGGCCTCCTTAACTGCCTTTGAGAAGTTGTTTTTTACACCAGGCTTTATATATCAGTGCTTCATGTTGTCATGATAATTATTACATGTTTACAAGGCTGGAAGACCAACAAATCAATCAATATATTACAATGATTGTTAGAAGTTAAATAAAAATATGTCATTAACATCAATTCATGCATCCCCTAAATTTCATCATACCATATTGTCCTGAACTACAGGAAAGAAGAATTTATGTTTAATCAACCTAATATTGTGTTGGTCATACTAAACAATAATTTATTGCTTGTTTTTGTTGAATAATACAGAAGATAAAAAGGTTAGAAAATATTGCATATTAAATGGCAATTAGATTTTTTTCCAAAATCGTTCAACCCTGCTGTTCACGGATTCCGGTCGTACAGTAACTCCAGACATTTATAGGATCACTTTTGATCAGTGCAAAAGAGAACGTCTCAAAGCATTTTTTACTTATACTGACAAGACCAGCCTGTTGAGGAACCTTTTCGGGGTTTTATTTTAAAGCCTGATTTGTTTCGAGCGGATGGAACAACCAATGGTTTTGATTGGCTGGGCCATTAGCACCAGGTATTGCCTTTAACGAACACAGTGAAGATACATTTAAAAACGCTATACTTCATACACATTTTAAAGTAACAACACACGACTCAAATATATATATTTTAAATGATAATCTACACAAAAAGTGACAGTATATAAACACAGACCTCATCCAGTACATTGAACATGTAAATTCAATAACATACATTTGAACAATGTATAAACAGAACAGTTTAGTGTAGAGATCACTCCTACAATGGAATAATGCATTGCAATACAATCCTGAAACCCAATGCTAAGAATGGATAGTTCTGTAAAACCTGAAACCTAATGCTAACAACGCATAGTTCTGTAAACACTGAAACCTAATGCTAAGAATGGATAGTTCTGTAAACACTGAAACCTAATGCTAACAATGCATAGTTCTGTAAACACTGAAACCTAATGCTAAGAATGGATAGTTCTGTAAACACTGAAACCTAATGCAAACAACGCATAGTTCTGTAAACACTGAAACCTAATGCTAAGAATGTATAGTTCTGCTAACAAATGGATAGTTCTGTAAACACTAAAACCTAATGCTAACAACGCATAGTTCTGTAAACACTGAAACCTACTGAAACCATAAAACACTGAAACCTAATGCTAACAATGCATAGTTCTGTAAACACTGAAACCTAATGCTAAGAATGGATAGTTCTGTAAACACTGAAACCTAATGCAAACAACGCATAGTTCTGTAAACACTGAAACCTAATTCTAAGAATGTATAGTTCTGTAAACACTGAAACCTAAGCTAACTACACATAGTTCTGTAAACACTGAAACCTAATGCTAAGAATGGATAGTTCTGTAAACACTGAAACCTAATGCTAACAATGCATAGTTCTGTAAACACTGAAACCTAATGCTAACAACGCATAGTTCTGTAAACACTGAAACCTAATGCTAACAACGCATGGTTCTGTAAACACTGAAACCTAATGCTAACAACGCATAGTTCTGTAAACACTGAAACCTAATGCTAACAACGCATAGTTCTGTAAACACTGAAACCTAATGCTAACAACGCATAGTTCTGTAAACACTGAAACCTAATGCTAACAACGCATAGTTCTGTAAACACTGAAACCTAATGCATGGATAGTTCTGTAAACACTGAAACCTAATGCTAACAACGCATAGTTCTGTAAACACTGAAACCTAATGCTAACAACGCATAGTTCTGTAAACACTGAAACCTAATGCTAACAACGCATAGTTCTGTAAACACTGAAACCTAAGCTAACTACGCATAGTTCTGTAAACACTGAAACCTAATGCTAAGAATGGATAGTTCTGTAAACACTGAAACCTAATGCTAACAATGCATAGTTCTGTAAACACTAAAACCTAATGCTAACAACGCATAGTTCTGTAAACACTGAAACCTAATGCTAACAACGCATGGTTTTGTAAACACTGAAACCTAATGCAAAAAATATATAGTTCTGTAAACACTTTATACCACATGCCAAGAACGGATAGTTCTGTAAACACTGAAACCTAATGCTAAGAATGGATAGTTCTTTAAACACTCAAACCCAATTCTCTTCTCACACAGTTGTTTTATCTGAGAAGATCTCAAGGTCACACACTGTAAAAGCTCTGTTCTGCAAACAACCGCAGTGATATTGGCAATGTGTGCCATCCCAACACCTCACTGTCCGAATCTCTTGTATTGACTTATCCTCAATGTAAACAACGATACAAGTGTGCAGCTATGTGGAGAAATATGAGTATGATTCACAGGGCCCATGCCACAGAACTGTGCATACATTTTTAACATTCATTTTTTGGGGCTTTCTGTACCAACATTTGGCTTGTGATGGTAGATTAAAATACAAGAGTTGAAGATAAGATCCATGACGAATAGGTGCATTGGGAACGAACATAGTGCCAGTGGGCAGCGTTAAAACAATTAAGACGTTTCATAGAACAGGACGGGGAACAACATATCCTGCTTTTCTTTCTCCCACTCTCTGATCCCCAGAGCTGCTTTTCTAGGGGCCTTTTACTCCTCCCCCTGAGGGCCCCTGACTCTGAGCAGGTGTGCCCAGGTGTGCCTCGTCAGCTGAGTGGCAGCTGAGCTACCATCAATTATCAAATGGGCTGCGTCCAAAGGCCCTGTTTTTCTGACAAGGTGCGTTTGCGCATCACAAGGATATTAGAAGACGAATGAAGCCATGAATGGCCAATGGTTCTTCCTTGCAGCTCTACTAATGGAATGGTAAAGGGGGTCAAGTGCGGTTCTGTCTAGCTCCTTCCCCCAGCAATATGACTGCAGCAATCTAGAACCATACAGTAAATCAGCAACAGTTCTGCCTGACTATTTTCCTCATTAACTACCTGAGAACTTGGTTTGAGATGAACGCATAAGATGAAGTCCAAAACAGAATGGTTGCCTCTCGGTTGTCCCGCCATTTTGTTTCCACCTTGCTTTATTTAATGTATCTGTTTTAACACCATACACACTCTCTTTATTGTTCAGTTTAGTCTACATCATCTCTTATACTACAGTAGGTTTTCCTATCAGATTTTCAGACAGACTTAAAAGCCACTATTTTTGCTTCATCTCTTTCACCCACACAGTGTCCATAAAGTTCATCATCAATCTATGCTTTAACCGTTCTAAGTTTGTTTCTTAATCGCTGCATGCTTATTAATAACTAGCAGAATAAATGTCTTCAGTAAATGCTTGAAATTGATCCGTTTTTCATGTTGTGGCAACTGTGGTGGCAACTGTTCAGTCTTAGTGACTAAACGATTGATTAGTAAAACAACGTTTACCTAATAACACACCAAAATAAATCTGACATATATTGTAAACATACTCAATGTCATAAGTACCCCATAGATATCTGGCCTGGTCTAGTGAAGAGTCTCTTCATGTCGTACAGACTTGACTTTTATTTTGCATGTGTTTTGTAACATTTGGCCCCGCTCTCTTTGTCAAGGATCTGGTCCACGTTAACCCATAAAACAACACATATTGTGTGCAGTATAATGGTTCATATTGGAAACGTCATCCTTATGAACAGAAAGTCCAAACAACAATTACATAACAGGAGAGGAATAAATGATTTAATCCCTTGCTGATTTTTTACGTTTCCCCACTCACAAAGAAATGATCAGTCTATAGTTTTTTGAACAGTGAATAATGCATTTCAAATAAGTTATATATTGATTAGCATTTTACTCAGTGAAATAAGTATTTGATCCCCTGATTTCTGGCTCCCAGGTGTCTTTTATACAGGTAATGAGCTGAGATTAGGAGCTTTCTTTAACCTGTATAAAACTAAAGACACCTGTCACAGAAGCAATCAATCTGATTCCAAATTCTCCACCTTCGCCAAGACCAAAGAGCTGTCCAAGGAAGTCAGGGACCAGATTGCAGACCTACACAAGGCTGGAATGGGCTACAAGACCCTCACCAAACAGCTTGGTGACAAGGTGACAACAGTTGGTGCGATTATTAGCAAATGGAAGATCTCCCTTGGTCTGGGGCTCAACACAAGATCTCACCATGTGGATTGACCATGAAAATGAGGAATCAGCTCAGAACTATACAGGAGGATCTTGTCAATGATCTCAACACAGCTGGGACCATAGTCACCAAGAAAACAATTAGTAACACACTACGCCGTGAAGGACTGCCAGTCTCCAGACCTTAGTCCAATAGAAAATCTGGAGGGAGCTGAAGGTTCGAGTTGCCAAACGTCAGCCTCAAAACCTTAATGACTTGAGAGGATCAGCAAAGAGCAGTGGGACAAAATCCCCCCTAAGATGTGTGTTAACCTGGTGGCCAACTACAAGAAACATCGGACCTCTGTGATTGGCAACAAGGGTTTTACCACCAAGAACTAAGTCATGTTTTGGAAACGGGTCAAATTACTATTTTCACTGGGCCAAAAACACAAATCCATTTATTTATTTGTTTATTTATTTTAATGCGTTACTCAGGATTTTTTCTCTCACTGTTTAAATAATCCTGCCATTAAAATTATAGACTGATCATGTCTTTGTCTGTGGGCAAACGTACAAAATAACCAGGGGGTCATATCATTTATTCACTGTATGTCAGTAAACAAAAGGACTAAAACTGTACCCAAATTAGACCATGTTATCATCCCTTTGACATTATGTAATTAAACTAAAGGACTAAAACTGTACCCAAATTAGACCATGTCATCATCCTTTTGACATTATGTAAATAAACGAAAGGACTAAAACTGTACCCCAAATTAGACCATGTCGTCATCCCTTTGACATTATGTAATTTAACTAAGGGACTAAAACTGCACCCCATATTAGGCTGAGTCGTCTATACTCTGGACAAACATATTATATTGTGGTCAGCTCAAAATCCAATCAAAATGATCCATACACATGCCCCTTTATCTTCACAGACGCAGGAGGAGAGTGGAGGAGTATTTTGGTAAGACCTTCAACAGGCACGCCGCCACTGTTCCAGCCGTGCTGTGTTGTTGTCTGTCAACCACTTTAAAGACTACCTCTGTGGCCTGACCTCTGTTGTAAGGTCTGACCCCTCTGCTCTTCAGTGGCTCTGGTCTTTTAAAGAGCCAGGAGGACTTCCGCAGGTTGCATAGGCGCAATAGACAGTGTATGGCCCTGAAAGCACAAAGTCAACTGTCGGAAGAGACGATGGTAGACGCTATATCTCGATTAGACAGTCAAGCCATGACCACTGAACTATTCAACAGCCATTGACGCGCTCGCTCTCTTTCTGTTAAACTCCGCTCTCAATAGATTACCTGTCATCCCTGACCAGCACTTGGTGATGGATGAAAGGCTCCAGACAAATCACCAAATGCAAGACGTCTATAGTGCATTTTTTTATGTTTTAACACCGCTTCTCTTACATTCCGATCCAATCACACCTCACTGATAACTCGTAAATAAAATGTCTTTAAGTGGGTAACAAATAAAACATAGAGACTAAGGGTGGACGGTATGAGCAGTTTAATGCACCGGTATGAATATGGCCTTCGGTATGGACTATACTGTGCTTATCACGGTAGAGCCTTCCGGAAAGAAGAATTGCTTTAGCCTTTGTCATCATCATCATCATCGGTATATGCCAACGAATCCTCTGGAACATGTGAGATCCCATATAATAGCCATGTTTATAAACTAAAGAAAAGGCTGAAAGCGCTGCACACAACGAATAGGAGTTGGTCCAACAGAACAGTGCAACTTCCTCTATATGGACATGATTCAGGTAGGTCAGACTGAGCAGAAAATGGTCATCTGCAAAGTACGTCAGACGACAGTGGCTGTGAAGGGCGGTAACACAAGCAATCTGTTCCATCACCTCAATGCAAAACCTGTTCAGGAATATGAGGAGAGCAGAATAATGTGGCCTCTGCAAATGAGTGAAGCGTCGGGCAGCGCTTTGAAAAGAAAGCTACCCTGCAAATCAGAGAACACTTTATCAGTCGTTTTCCAAAGGCAGTGCTTACAACCAAAAAGTTATAAATGAGACAAAGCCAACTACTAATAATTAGCTAGACATATTCTTGAAATCATTCTAAAACATTCACAATGAAAATTGCTAATTAAACATTTTTAATGCATCCATGAGGGGCTGCAGTTATTTCAGCCAATGGCTGTGCAACCAAGTACTACCTCTAATTTTGTCCATGTCATTGTTCGTTATATTCTATATAAAACATGTATAGGTCTACAAAATAAAGTTGGTTATGCAAATGTTAAAATTGCACTAACTACGACCATTGATCACAAAATCACAAAGATGTACACACACACACAATTACAAGTCCTGTATTTCAAATGTCTTTTCCCCAGGGCAAGGAGAAAGATACTCCACCTCTGTCACTTGGCTGCCTTTCCACTGCTCTAATAACTGCATTGATCCAGCAGGTAGCCCTAAGCCCTAACACACCCTGCCCTTTAATAAGGCCCTGCACTCGTTACAGAAGCCCCTACCATTACCTGTGTCTTCTGCCCTTTAATAAGGCCCTGCACTCGTTACAGAGGCCCCTACCATTACCTGTGTCTTCTGCTAATTGGTAAACACTGTAATTATCGAGCAGATCCTGTCAATACCTCCTCTGGATTGCGGTTCTAACCCCATGAACCCCTCTGCTGTAGATCTTTTTCAGTCAGTGTCCATTGATTAGATTTCTACGACACACGTCAAGGTCTACACTTGATTTCCTGTGCACCAGGCACTTGACATTCAAATTGCATTTTCATTTCTCGGGGATACCTGATAACCATATATACAGCCAACGATTCATTCCATAATGCATATTTAGGATTAAGACGTATTTTCCATGCACACCATAAACTCAACACCAAGCAGACTGTGGCTGTAGGCCGACTGTAAGCACTTTAATATTACATCTTTAATCTGCTGATCTTAACACCTGATCCAGAGCTATCGTTAAACTATAACGACACGTAAACACTTTAATTTGTGCTGCAGCTGTGCATTTGATTTGCTGGCGTTGGCACCTCTTTCCAGTGTAGTGACTTCAAAATAACCGGAAATACGCGTCTCCAAGGTTGTTTTCCCATACAGTGTCTGTAGTTGGAATCAATACGACTTCACAAAACTAAAAATATCATTGCTGTGAATAAAGCAGTGTCCAAAATGGACAAGTAGAACTCAAACAACAAAAGCACAAGGATGTTTTTTCCCCAAATCTTTTTATGTGGTTGTTAGCCCTGAATTTAGTACCGACATCCATGTGTCTGTCATGTCTTGGAATCTCCTCACAGTGTTTCTTGTTCATTTCAAGGCGAGTTCCACTAGTCTGAAGCGTTTTTCGGGCAACATGCCTGGAAAACAGACTTGTTTTTTATATGTGCCTGGGGAGTGAAACATGTCCCTGTTTGTGAATTGTTTCCACGCTGGGTGTAGATGTCACGTGAAGAGTGGCGGCAAAACTGGGCGCCCGCTAAAGAATGCCAGGAGTTACAGTAAACAAGCACTTTGGCCACGCTACAGGAGGTTTCCATCTTCTCTGTGCACATCACACGGGAATGAATCACCGCGGATGTTTCTACGCCTAATTGCGACCTTCGTCACGAAAAAATCAACTTAACACAAACGGTTGGCCTCGAAAAAACACGATGACTAATCAGCGCTGGCCGAGAGACAAGAATCACCTGCCTCGCTGTGTCTGGAGGAGGACGTTCCGCCATACGCTTACAAAATAAGTTTAGCTGCTTAAAAATGGCTGACGCCACGTCCCAGGGGCGGAGTCTTCATCCGTATTCTTTATGACGGCTCTGGGGCTCTTGCAGTGGATGAATGTGATGAAGTGGTCGATATCTTGACGGAATAAAAAGATGGGACAGTGTCGCGGCAGTAATAATTGATGTGTCTCAGTCTACTCCGGCATCCTGGGAAACTATCCCGACCGCGTGCTCCTGGTAGCGTCTAGAGCATCGGACATCTCTCCGTCGACGGGTCGGACGTTCCTAATCAACTGTACTTAGCTGCAAGGCTGACAAACAGCAGTTATGACAGGCTGAAGCCAACTGGTCCCTCGTATTATTCCTCTCCTGCGCTCCGGCGCGCTGACTCTCCTCGCCTGTCTATCTCGGAGTTTCAAATTGACAGCTTCGTTTGAAGCCTCCCGTCCTGACAGAATGGTGTCACCGGAAATCACCGGGAAGCAGTCCACCGGAAAAAGCCTACCTGCGTCCGCTCTAAAAAAAACCTCATGATGCCGGTTTACTGTCTTATTTCAACCGAAATCAGAGCAAGAATGGTAACAGAAGAACTGGAACACTGATCCCCCAGCCCCCCCCAACATATGATTCTGATCATAGAACACTCTGCTTGTAGAGCTAAAGACCATTAGCATTTACAGGACACTTCCGAAATCCCAGTGCCTGGCAAAAGGTCACTGTTATAAAGAATAGTGACCACAGGATCACACATGTCAAGGGGCACAGCACTATAATGGAAAAGCCAGCGCAACGCCAAAACGACACCAATCGCTGTCACGGATCCGTCAGCCTGAGGGCCTGTACCAAACCCCCCCGACCCTCACTCTCAACTAAACCCAGATTACCCAGAGGCCCCGGGCGACTTGGCAACACCTGCAGCATAAATCAGGTCAAGCTCCCTTTACTCTCACTTGAGCCTGCTAATATCATACTGCACCTCCTCTTAGGGAACCCCGAGAGATGTGGCACATTGAGGATTAATACCATGGGCTAATGAAGACCTAGTGGCTTGGAAGGCAAAACAGGTGGGAGATCATTAAAGCGTCGCCGCTAAGTTATGCAAAGAAACATTTGTGTGATGTCCGTTCCTTTTCATTTCGCTCCTTTACTTGAGCCAATCCAGCCGGATTACCGCGCCGTGTTTCGCCAAATGAGATCCGTTCTGCAACAGGTCCGTAATACGCATTCTATATGCATGTGTTTTTTAACCATCATGCATCAGTAAGTGACGAGTCATTTGTGATGTAGGGTAATGTGCCCCCACACTGTACTGTATTGAACTGTGCATATTAAACAACACTACATTATTCACGGGAGTTTCCTGTCTCAGTTTGTTTCCTCACACTGCCCTGTTAAATCCTCTCCCCCCCCTCTTTCCCTCTCTCTCCCTCTCTCTCTCTCTCTCTCGCGGGCGCTTCCTTCCAGGCACATTTCCTCGCCCCTCTGCACCACCCATGGTCTCCCTCTCTCCTTCCCTCTCTCTCCTCCCCTCAATCTCCTGCAGTTCGCATCTCCCAGTAATGTCACTCCCAGGATACCCCGTTTGGTTTCCTGTGTCTCCACTATCTTCTGTTTCTATACCTGTCCCCAACACACTCCCTCTCACACACACACACACACACACACACACACTTTCCCATCTCTCTCATTCCAGTACTCCTTTCTGATCGATCCCTCCCTCCTCTCTCATCCCCTCCTCCCCCACTCAGGCCGGGAGTGGTACTCGGCCTTCTGCTTCGCCTCTCATTCTGGAAAAATCCCGAGAGGTTTTTCTGAGTCTGGCTCTCTACAGCAACACGCTGCCGAAGACTGCCATTTGTCAACCGCGAGCATGCACGCATGTACGCACACGCACACACACACCTCTCCTTTGTGTTTAACACTAAACATTTAACCCATCCTGTGCTACACATTCAGCAGGTGCGTGCAAAATGTTCTAAATGTTCTGGCATTTTTGTCTGTATATAGTGACGTATATGTGACGTATATAGTGATGTATATGTGACGTATATGTGACGTATATAGTGACGTATATAGTGATGTATATAGTGACATATATAGTGACATATATAGTGACATATATAGTGATGTCTATGTGACGTAAATAGTGACGTATATAGTGACATATATACGTCACTATATACGTCACTATTTACGTCACATAGACATCACTATATATGTCACTATATACGTCACTATTTACGTCACATAGACATCACTATATATGTCACTATATACGTCACTATTTACGTATATAGTGACATATATAGTGACATATATAGTGACATATATAGTGACATATATAGTGACATATATAGTGACGTATATGTGACGTATATGTGACATATATAGTGACGTATATAGTGACATATATAGTGACATATATAGTGACGTATATAGTGACGTATATAGTGACATATATAGTGACATATATAGTGACATATATAGTGACGTATATGTGACATATATAGTGACATATATAGTGACGTATATAGTGACATATATAGTGACATATATAGTGACGTATATAGTGACGTATATAGTGACATATATAGTGACATATATAGTGACATATATAGTGACGTATATGTGACATATATAGTGACATATATAGTGACATATATAGTGACATATATAGTGACGTATATGTGACGTATATGTGACATATATAGTGACGTATATGTGACGTATATGTGACATATATAGTGACGTATATAGTGACATATATAGTGATGTCTATGTGACGTAAATAGTGACATATATAGTGACATATATAGTGACGTATATGTGACGTATATATTGACGTGTAATAGCCCACTGGTCCTGGATCATATAAGTATGTATTACCGTTTATGTATAATGCAATATGGAACATGAGAACATGAGAACAACGCGGACCACCTTTACACAAGCTAGTTATAACAGGTTGCTAGGGACCGCCTTTACTACAGCCGAACACCATCAGCTCCGTGTTACGCCGTTTCCTGCATCCTCGTTGTCCAGGGCGGCTTTGCGTCCGAGCTGTCAGCTTGATTGACAGCGCGGCCGAGTTCCCAAATGAATCCGTCCCGATTAGATCTGACAGTGTTACGGACCAATAAATGCAGATTTGTGCCGCATTACAGTGCCCATCAGCTTTGATTTGCGACGCCACGTTCTAGGAATACTAGTGTGGGCCCGGTAAAACCAGACACCGAGTACAGAGCCAAGGCAACCGACGGAGGAGTTTTCCTTCCCAGGTGGCATTCAGGCTGAATTCTCGGCTTGAAGCCAAAGTTTTGACTTTGCCGTGACATATCCGGTAATGAGCCGTGTATTTTCCCTGACATCGGAAAAAGATAAGATGGACGGTTCGGCTTGAATGTCAGGTGGCATTCACCGGGTGGAGAGACGTGACATTTAAAGGGGTTTACGCATGTCTGTCACAATATTGACATTAAAGGATAAAATACAAAAGAATAGTGGTTGCAGGCTTGTGCGGCCATTGTGACGGAACAAGACGCAGCCCTTTGAAGTGAAAATAACTGATTGATAAATACAGCGTCAGCGAATCGGTTGACTGGTGGAAAAGATGATCAATTGACTGCCTCTGATCTTTCGTCCGATCCCACGAGAGACAAATGAACAGATTGCACAGTTTCACCTTATATATCAATATAACAGACGTGGTGTCTATTAATAACAGCGTACAAAACATTTACACTGTAATAACGACACTAAACTGTTATAGTAAGTATTGTGTTAGTATTGTTATGACAGCGTTAATGTACCAATCCAACCCCTAGGTACCATCTGACACTAATGGATCACCATACCCCTTGTCCATTCGAGTCTAATTCCCTGGCAGTGAGACACGTGGACACGTGCGTGTGCTGATTCAATACACGGCTGAGGTAACAAGTGCTCCCGCGTTATGGCCAGCGACATGGGCCATTCTTTATAGGTCCCTATAACTAGAATACGTGCGCAACATGGAGATGAGGAAAACGTGTTGGAAGACTCCTCTCTCGTTTGGATGGTTGTTTAGCTGAAGACCGGAGAGAGGCATATGGGTACCACTCGCCGGTCCGCCCGGCCTCATCAGGTGCAGCTCGCCCGATTCCACGAGTCAGCGTTTCCGACGCACAAGGGGAAAGCAATACTAATAGCCCTGCATATTCTTTATAGGAGTGACATTTCGCCGGCGAACCGGGGGGAGGGTCTGCGAGGAAGCGGGGGCTACAATGGAGTGTGGCGCCCTGCGGCGGTAATTGGAGTAATTCTGAAGTTTGTTTTCTGAGGGAGGGGACGCGTATTAACGTGAACACGGCTCACTGTGAACGATGACTCGGATGAACGGCCGAAACTGACACACAAATGATCCCAAAATGCTGATGAGACGTCATTGACAGGACCAGAACTGCAATAAAACACTCTTGAAGACAGAAATGAGCGCAGACAAACTGAATTCACATCCCTCGGGTTGCGTTCATTTTCGCCACGAACGAACGGACGCGCGTGCACAAACACAACACATCCGCGCACCGCCTCATTACAGCCTCACGCCGGCACGGAACGGATCATATTTATGGATGTCATTAACGGAGGGTTGGGAAAAGGTGGCCGTTTAAAAAAGATTAAGAGTAGGGACAGAGATTAATGCTCTGAGGCATTTATACGCACTGCGGGCCGTTTCACCATTAAACACACTCCACACACTCTGTAAGTCACTAAGATAGGGGGCAGGCAAAAGTCCTACGCCACGCTGGGCACGCCACCCGCCTTCACGCCGAGAACGCCAAGGACAGGTTAGTCAGGGGAACACTACAGGGAGGGAGGGTCCTCTCAAGGGTACATCCTCTACGATGACGTCAAGTTGCCTCCCTGATGAACTGACTTCGACATGCGAAGCAAAGACAAAAGACCCGTCAAAGGGCATTTATTGTCTGGAGTTTTAAATCTGATGTGATCATTCGTTTCCTGTCTCTCCATGATTGATCGGTCACAGAGACAATCTAATTTGTTCATGTCGGCACTAGAATGACAAAGAAATGATCTGTTTATTAATTGTGTGTGTTGTTTAGTGAATACAGCGATTTCTGTTCAATTCGTACAAAATGCATCTTTTCCGATATGTTCCATCTATATAACATTTTTGTGAGGAATAAACACCTACCTTCTGGACGTGTTCTGACCTTGCAGAATACATTTTTCTACAGTGTATTGAACTGAGGTGTGTATTCTGCAGATAGCACAGTACACAAACAACAACATAAGCAAACCTTTATGAGTTGAAACAACGATTGAATAAATGACAGGGTCAGATCTGTACCAACTAAATCTCTAATATAACATGTTAATATAAATGAAAAAATAATATAGCATAGCAATTAGCTGATTCTGTGGATGTTTGTTTTTCAAAACCTATACATTGATAAAATTTTCCTACTTGTGAAATGCAATTTTAGGACTGACAGAAGAAAATGTTTAGAAGCCTGCAAAGTGATCTGAGAAAAGATTGCGTAGCATCTATAAACATAGAGCTTATTGAACAAACCATTGGGCATAGCGCCTGTTGGCGTCAGAACATTCTTCGCTAATTGTATTGTTTATTGGCATCTGTATGAATTACTGTCCCTGTGTATTCTAGAACTCACTTTAAGCCAATCAGAAACAAGTATTCAACAGTACAGTGTTACAAAAAATAAGTTACTCTTACATTATATTATGGACATATTTAAAATAGTAAAGGAGCAGTCAGACATTTATATTTGAGTATATATACACTTGATTTATCTTTGATGTAATCATATTCATATTCAATTCTTCAAATACTAATTGTGAATAGCACCATGTGACTCGGTTGTTACAGCATTCTGGGTAATTATCGTTTTACTTTTCAATACTCTTACACACTCCTTGGCATTTAACAACTAGCAATAAAACTGAGGTTTAATTGGTCAAGATTAACAGATATCCAAACTGTTTGCCACATGAATGCATAACAAGTTATCTCTCCAGTAAGTAATGTACAGAAAATAGACTAATGCAGCATTATGTAAAGCTAGAAAAATGAGGATTGTGCATGTTAGATAACGGCTGGTCTGTTGGGTGGAAGTGACAAGATAGTCGTTTAAAAAGGTGAAATACTCACACAAAATACATTTCCAAGGTGGGCAAATCATTGAAATAGACAGGACCAAATATTTCACATGTTCACTAGGGTAAAGACGTCACCATTACTTTAAGTATTATCACTGCAGCACTTGGATTTGAGTTACACAAACGATTTGTGGTAATAGTTTTCCACAAAATGTCCGTTGGCTAATGACAGTTTACAGTGTTTGAATCTGGTCATGTGAAGATGTGCCATGAACAAACACTGAAAGATGAATCCCATCTTGTCATTAGACAAAGGGCTGCACTCAACAGAACGAACATCACTTTACTCATAATCTTGCATATTAGGGAACTGTCCCTGTTGAAAAGATTGCCAAGATAGATGTCATGAGACACATCCGTTATGACGCGGAAAAAAGGCAATCTGATTCCCCTGTGATGAATCGAGCATGGCTTAACCTTTGGTCTCCAGGCCCATTTGTCAAGCTGTGCAACGAATTCAACTTAACAGCTAATATCAAACGAGACCATTCATGCCAAAGAGCGTTCTCAACAATGCTATATTATAATCAGCACACTGTGTGTTCTTTAAAGGGGTAATCCACACCGCAGAAACAAAAGTCATGAAACTCCAATGAATTTCTGAGTGGTCCATCGGTGAAATCCTAGAATAGCTACTGTGTGTACTGTATATATTCCGGAAACCGGAGACGAAGGATAACACATTATCATATTTCTCAATGCTTTTAAAAAAGTAACCTTCACTCACGGTTTGCCAAGTCAGCCATTAGATTGCATGGGAACACTCACATTAGAACACATCCATCTATCTATGGATATTATCCTAAGAAAGTAGCTATTATGTAAATAGGATTTTTTCCAAACTTTTGACTGGTGGTGAACATACACAAGTGAGTGTTTTCCTCTTATTATAATCAGAGCGGCGTTTCATTAACATTTGCTGTGACCAGTGCCACAATAGACCTTCTTTCGGTTCAGACCAGACGGGATAGCCTTTGTAGTCCTCAGACTGTGTCAGTAGGTACTCATCACTGCTGACCGGACCGGGAACACCCCACAAGCCTTGCCGTTTCAGAGATTCTCTGACCCAGTCGTCTGACCATAACATAGTCCTTGTCAAAGTCGCTCAGTTCTTTACGCCTGGCATTTTCTCCTGCTTCCCAATTGTTGACTACAAGAACTTAAGTATTTTAATAATACTTATCGGTACATAAGGTATTATGTACCAATGTTGTAAATGTGATTTGTATACGGATTGTGCTATAAATCCAACCACACTATACCCCCCACCATCACAACCACCATTACCGTAACATACAAGGAAACTAATCGTGTATATGGTGAATGTATCGTATGAAACACTCAGGAGAGTTTGCAAAATCTAATGTAAAATAATGCTTTTATCAAGACTCTGGGAGGCGAATGTGGAACAGTTTTTGTGAATGATTATTTGAGGAAGGGATATAAATTTACCGCCATTTATACACTTGAAACAAAAAATGATTACATATGGAATTACACCCCAAAACATTTAGGTATTTCCATTCAAAATGTACACATTCTGCTTCAATGTGGTAGATATTTCATTTATCTGTATATAAAGTTAGAAAACTGTCATTTCAAATTCCCACCATTTTCTTATAGACTTTACTTCGACGATGCGTTCATATTTGCTTCTAAAAATCTGATTTCAAATTCAGGTTCAAATCTGATCTGCAACATTCTAATACTTTGTCAGACAGGCGAAATAGAAAAACCAGCATACAGTGAACGGCCTTCAAGTCGATTGCAAGGTACAAACGAAACCCTGCTGTGAAACACTGTTTAAGAGTACGTAGCAACCCTGCTGTGAAACACTGTTTAAGAGTATCTAGCAACCCTGCTGTGAAACACTGTTTAAGAGTACCTAGCAACCCTGCTGTAAAACACTATTAGAGCAACAAGGAAACATGCGGGAATTGAAAGACCAAAATATAGAGACTACTTAAAATAAAGGCAAAAATTAAATCATGTTCAAGTTTTCCATTGCTAAACAGAAGCTGTGCTATCTAGAACTGGAAAATACTATGTTAAAATAACCAGGGCATTTCATAACTGAACTGCAAGTAACTTGACTGAGATGAAGGGCTTCCTGAACTTGTCCACTGAGAAACACTTTGTTTTCATTCACCTTTGCAGAGCATTTGGCTTCCACACAACCAAACCTGTACGTCTGTAGAAGAACATGAACTCTTACTTTGGATGTGTGAACTGGTCAATAAGGGTGACTTTCTCCACCAGGTCTCCTCCGACGCTCCTTACAAGATCATAGAAGTCATTCTCTGTGTAGCCGTCGTCTGGTAGCCAGAAGGAGATGTCGTTGATCACAGGTGGGTATTTACTGAGAGGCTGAGAAAGGGAGTCACAGAAATACAGGTTGGGCAGAAAACAGGAGAAGAGGGGAGGGAAGCAGGGAGGAGATAAGAGCAGATGAGGAAGGGAACTAACAACAAGCAACATAAATGCACTCGTTAGATAAGTCTGAGCCAGCTCTAAAAAAACATTGACTTAACTACTTAAACACATTGAGTTAACCACTTAAACACATTGACTTAACCACTTAAACACATTGACTTAACCACTTAAACACATTGACTTAACCACTTAAACACATTGACTTAACCACTTAAACACATTGACTTAACCACTTAAACACATTGACTTAACCACTTAAACACATTGACTTAACCACTTAAACACATTGACTTAACCACTTAAACACATTGACTTAACCACTTAAACACATTGACTTAACCACTTAAACACATTGACTTAACCACTTAAACACATTGACTTAACCACTTAAACACTTAAAACCCTAGTCTGTGAGCTGTAAAGAGTCAAAACGCTCCTTTAAGGTGTGCATTGTTGAAAGCAGGCCTTGTAACAAAATAAAGCAACCATTTCTGCGAAGAATCAAAAATTTTAAAACACTATTTGATTGCTTCCCGACGGATGAGAAAATCATATACCACCACCAGAAAACAGACAATTCAGTCTCCTGGTTAATTATCTCTGGAAAGTAGAACCGTCTACAGGCTAAGATTGAAAGGGAGCTGAACCAGAGAAACAGCAGGTGTGCTGTGAACCTGCGAGTCTGGGCTTTAGTCCTATCTGGCAGCGGACATTCCCTGTAAGGACGAGAGAAGAACAACCTTAGAGCCTTGAGAATCTTCTGACTCTATTTAGACTCTGTGCGCTAGGGAATTCGGATGCTAATTAGATACTTTCCCTGAATCCTTAATTGATAAAGTAAAAGCAAAAAGGTCACATTGCACCCAGGCAGAAGGCAAGGTGAACCAAGTGACTCATGCCCAGCTTCCCTCCACTTTTTCCAGCTGCTGTGCATATCTCTGGACTGCTGACTGAAAACTTTGAAGCTATGTGAATTCTGTGCAATTTGGACTATTTTAGACAATTAAATAGCATTTCTACGCAGCTTTTTATTGAAATGATGTGTGAATATAGTAGCCATTATCTGGAGTTCAATGCAGGCCTACATTTAATGAAGTAATTTACTTTAGAGTCATTTACATGATTGTGTGCTTGGTAAGTAACACAACGGCCAACCACCTTAAAAATAAACCACTAAGATGCATTTTAATAATTACAATCTAGAGAATGAATCAATTAAGGCTACCCTCTGCTTATTTAGAGTTTACAGTCAAACCTGCATTCAAAATGTATCACTGCCTTTTTAAATTGGAACAAAACAAATGTAATCTGCAGGGGTTTATTAAAGGGAACATACTTTATACCTATCCCTTTAGTTTGTTAAAGGGTTTCTTAAAGGGAACATACTTTATACCTATCCCTTTAGTTTGTTAAAGGGTTTCTTAAAGGGAACATACTTTATACCTATCCCTTTAGTTTGTTAAAGGGTTTCTTAAAGGGAACATACTTTATACCTATCCCTTTAGTTTGTTAAAGGGTTTCTTAAAGGGAACATACTTTATACCTATCCCTTTAGTTTGTTAAAGGGTTTCTTAAAGGGAACATACTTTATACCTATCCCTTTAGTTTGTTAAAGGGTTTCTTAAAGGGAACATACTTTATACCTATCCCTTTAGAGTTGCAGGGGTTTCTTAAAGGGAACATAGCTGAGAGGATGTTTATTCCCCTACAACCATCTGTTTCTCACGGCTGTACTGGACACAGCTAAAAGATACTCACACAAACAAATGTGTCTGGTCAAATAAGAACGATTTATTTGCATGGTTTACTTTATACCTATCCCTTTGAGTTGCAGGGGTTTCTTAAAGGGTAATTTGGGATTTAGCGTGAACCCGTATTCTTACTTTTATCTTAAATGTAAGCCTTAGAGTGAGCAGAACAAATACAACATCAAATACTGTGGCTTAACTCAAATGATTTAACAGAGGAAAGTCCAATGCTACTTGTAACAACTGAATGACAAATTGATTATTTTATGAGGACCATCAAATGATGTCAAACAGGTGTAATTAGAGGTGAGGACAGAAGAATGGCAGACTCATCGCAGCTCTACTACAAAAACTTAAAACTACATAAAAGAGAAAAGAACTAACTAGGCATGGCATATAATGACTTAAAATGTGAAAAATATAATTTAGGATCAAAAGGTTTGACACCTTTCTGGCAAGAAAAGACATGTTCATTGCTGTGAAAAAGTATTTGCCCCTCTCCAGACTTCCTCTATTATGGCATGAAGAGAGCAAATACCTTGTAACAGCACTGCACCAACACCATGGCATCAGGTCGGCTAAAAAATAACTAGTTGTTATATATGTAATAAATTAGATACTCCTAATAAAAAACAATGCTTTGCACATTGGTACATTTTTAATTTTTGAGGCAAATTCAGTAGATGTGGAGGCTGAATACCCTTGCGTACACCACAGCAAAACGAAAGGATGTATCGCTAAAGGAATTAATATAATGATGAAATACTACGAAAGATGAGTTGATCTGAGGACATCAAGAGGATTGGAGATTAGATTAAGATCAGTTTGGTCAACTACAGATACCATACTATTGTGATTAGATGCACGTGGTGTGTTGTGGTCCTCTGTGGGTTCTGCAGAGTGGAGATGTAATGTGTAGGTCAACACATCAATTAAATAGCATATAGCAGATATGGATGAGGTTTAACTAGATACAAAACAACGTAATGCAACAAAATATGTCATATATAAAAAATTGTAAAAAATTAAATGTAACTTCAAAATAATTTGAAAAAAACGAATATTCTTGCAGAATACATACACGTCTGTGGAAATGTATTCACCATTAAAGATTTTAGCCAGGAATACACGTTAGACATATACCTTGGGAATACACCTTGGGAATATACCTTGGGAATACACCTAGGGAATACACCTTGGGAATACACCTAGGGAATACACCTTGGGAATACACCTTGGGAATACACCTTGGGAATACACCTAGGGAATACACCTAGGGAATACACCTTGGGAATACACCTTGGGAATACACCTTGGGAATACACCTTGGGAATACACCTTGGGCATCGGTGAAGGCGATTTGCCATCCAGGCCCACGAATGCAGACTATGAAAACCGCCAAACGAGTTCCTTAGGTGGCACGACGGGCAGGACGCTCCCCCAGCTACCCCCTTCTCCTCCTCAAACCTCCTTTCCCTACGTGGGCCTGAAGTGAGTGATGGAGGGAAGTGGAGGGGGAGATGGCCTGAGAAATGAGCGGGAATGGGGAATACTGTGGGTGATCGCTCACCGGCTGCTCACATTCCCCTGCAGGGCCACGGTCCAGCCTGTCCATATTACAGGTAATAGAGTGTCTTATCTAACTGTGGCCACGGTCCAGCCTGTCCATATTACAGGTAATAGAGTGTCTTATCTAACTGTGGACACGGTCCAGCCTGTCCATATTACAAGTAATAGAGTGTCTTATTTAACTGTGGACACGGTCCAGCCTGTCCATATTACAGGTAATAGAGTGTCTTATCTAACTGTGGCCACGGTCCAGCCTGTCCATATTACAGGTAATAGAGTGTCTTATCTAACTGTGGACACGGTCCAGCCTGTCCATATTACAGGTAATAGAGTGTCTTATTTAACTGTGGACACGGTCTAGACTCGGACTCCTAGTGAATAACAAAATGTCAGGCGTAGTGTAAAAGGCCTGCAGAATACCAACTCAGAACCTTTTTCTCGCCTAATTAACATAACTTGTGACAGGTGGAGGTCTGCCAAAACTAAAAACTCCACTCCACTGGAGCCATCACATAGATGGGTCAGTCAGATTTGTATTGGATAAACCCACTGTGCTCAACAAGAAGGTCTCTTCATGTAGTAACTTCAATCACATCCAATTAAACAACGTGCAAATATGTGCACAGTAAGCACAGAAAAGAAATCAATACCAGCTACCTAAAAAGCTATTAAGTTATCTTAGTTTCTGGCCAATTCCATCAACAACAACAGCTACAGCCAGGCAGCAATAATGACACTGATTGAGGAACAGAACTATTGATTCAGTTTGTCTCCTTCCTCCCTCTTACCGAAACTGTTTAAAGGCCTGCTAGTTAACTCAAACTAAAGCCAACAACAAAAAGGCCCAGCCACATGGTTTGCTAAAATCTGAGTAGTCGAACTAGAAATGTAACCACTCTTAAAATCATTGACGGGGCTTTAGGATGGACGTACTGAGGTTAAAATAAACATTTTCAACATCCTTGGAAACAACCTGTCATTGATTAAGACGGGCTTAGCAATAAAATGGTTGCGCAGTATTCCATACATTTAACTGATCCATGCAGCTGTGAATATTACAGAGTAGGCCGTTTTCCAGCTGCGCCTGAGGAAATGACCAGGTGAATAAGTACCTCATTAGGGTAGAGCGGTGGTGTCCTCTGCCTGTAGCGGATCTGTCTCTGCACAGTAGCGAAAACCCAGGTTCCCGGTAATCAATAGCGTCGAATTGCATGCGCACGTCTGTCCGCTCGGTCGTGGCCGAGACGAAACAAGGACATTACGTGTCAAAAAGCAAGAACGTGGTAGGTTTTTTCAAGATTATTTTTTAAGTTATGCATATTTGAAGCAACACTCTTAGCAACGCTCTTAGCAGTATGTAACATATAATATCTGTCTTGTGGATTTTTTTCAAGGTTTGTTATATGCTTCTTTTGAAAGAGAATCCATGCTGCAGCAGTTCATGTGCTTGAGAGGGCTAGATCTCTGTACCATCCTAGGCCCAGCTGCGTTAACATTGGTCATTGCAACACAGGATTCAAATCGTGCTTGCAGAGTAGCCCAGGGGTTTCGTCACAGGTGGTGCTTTTGGCAAACACAATCAGGGTTGCCACACCGTGCTCCAGCAATTCATCGGGAGCCTGTGAGCACAATTGAGGTTGAAGACTGGATAATGCTATCCTTTGAACATCAGGATTAAGGTTTAGATATCCTGGTTCAGGAGGTGTTTGTTAAAAACGTAAACAGCATGACTGACTTGAAGGTGCTTCAGATTTCTGCAATGATACAAATGTTTTTGTAACCCCTGTTACCATTTGGCTTGGATAGAAAACAGACTACAGTTAGTGGAAAAGGAATTTACAGTAAAATATACTTTTATGATTATCTCACTTCAGAAAAAAAAACGAAGAATCGAGCTTAAGATCTCTGCCCGATCTCGACGAGCTTGGGTCAGTCTTAATTGTCAAATGTTTTGTGTTCGTGCTTAAAATAAATTATTACACACATATATATATATATATATATATCTATTAGGGATGCACCGATTGTGAAATTCTTGGTCGATACCGATGTTAAAATAGCAATTTGTCTGATACCGATAATGATGTTTTCCCAATTATTTTGTATATTTGCTTTTGTTGTTCTTTATCACCCCTTCTGTGTCAGGGACACAAAACACAAATACCATCACAGTATGGCATCACTGTTTGAACCAACTATTTATTAGAGTGCACTCTGTAAACTAAGTTGGTGCGTCTGTGTATATGTGGGTGTAATAAAAAATAAACCTGCTGACTGAGAAATGTCTCACGCTCCAGGTCGCGTATCCATTAGTATCTTCACAGCTAACCATCCAGAGAGCTACAAGTACCCAGTCTCTTTAGCAGTAAACCCCTCGTTGCTAGCTCCATAGATAAATATCTCCAGAACCTCGATACCAACATATTGAAACAATCTCTGCTACATGTCACAGATTATGGAGAGCCATATACTGACCAAAAGAATAGATGACAAGCAAAAAAAAATCTTTATTTTTTTCTTAAAACCTATACTTTTCTTAAATATCGCGGACGTCTCTACATACATCCCGCTCTCCTTTTCCTACTGGGCCCAACCTCCTGACACTTAACCCCCACCTCTCAAAGTTATCACACACTTTCCACACAAACACACAGAAACAAAGACAGAATATTAATTACAGGAAAACCTGTCTCTCAATAAAACCTTTGGTATCCAATAAACATTATAGTAAACCAAAAAAACTAAAATTGCAATGAATTGCAATTTACTTTTTAATAGGGTATTACATTTGGTTATAGAAATGTACGATTGTGTGTATTATTACACAGAAATACCCGAATTTGAGTAAATCTTCATACTAGAGGTCGCCGACAGGACGTTTTAAAAACGATTGTTATCGGCAGAACTGCCCCAACCGTGAGTCTATTTGGATTAGTGTCTATGAGCTTTGCACATGTTGATACAGCAATTATTGTCTGTTTTTCTTGTTGTTCCAGCTCCTTCTAGTTGGCTGGGGACCTTAAGGTACCGGTAACAGCAATTTTCAACTATTTCCAGTTCCCAGTTGGGCCACTCCAGAACATTGACCTACCGGTCACGTGGGACGTATATCACCATGCAACAAGCTCTATATATGGCGACAGATTTCTTTATGAATTATAACCATGATAATACTGTTGATTATAGAATTACATTATTAACCCATTAGACTGAAGATAACTGACGAAAGCATGCTGTCACTGTTTTGCTAGCAGGCATGGTAGTTTTAACTATGGGCTAATGGCCATAACTGATTATTTCAGGGGCACTTGTGGACGGAAAATATCTGTTTGCGTCTGATTAACTCCTAATAATACTTTAAACCACTGATGGCAAATAATCCAGCTATGTAATTAATTCATGAAATCACACTCTTTAGGTTGTACCCCAGGGTTATGCACAAACATGAATAAAAATTGCTATTACATCAGCCATAAAATCCACCTCGACCATTTTCAATGCTTTGTCAGTGATCATAGTTTTGAGTCG
Organism: Dallia pectoralis; assembly: GCA_029465975.1. Classification (NCBI taxonomy): domain Eukaryota; kingdom Metazoa; phylum Chordata; class Actinopteri; order Esociformes; family Umbridae; genus Dallia; species Dallia pectoralis. The sequence continues at coordinate 7,016,688 of CM055733.1, forward strand.
TCTTAGAAATTCCTCTACCAGCTTTGCACACCTGGATTTGATCATTTCTTCTATTATTATTTTTAGGTTCTCTCAAGATCTGTCAGATTGGATTGGAAGCCAGTCAGCAAACTGCAATCGCCACGTCTCCCCACATATGCTAATTTCGGGTCAAGTTCAAAATCTATCCTTCTGGCAGAATCTCGATTGCTAGAGTGTCCATTGGGTTAAAACGTCTTCCATTTCCAAATTATAAGGCCCACAGAGCGGCTGCATGGGAACCATCAATGCTCAAATAATATATTATTTTAACCTTACACAGATTTTTGCCTCAACACAATTGAAGGTCTGCCGAGAGTTCATTGGACTTGGTTCTTGCTCTGACATGCATAGTGAAGTGTGGGACCTTATAAAGACAGGTGTGCACCTTTCCAAATAATGCCCAAACAGTCGAATTTGCTGCCGGTACACTCCAATAAACATACATAGAACTACTTTATATAAATCAGTTTGTCTTAAACATTATTCATAATGAGGGGAAAAGTTACACGCACTTTCATGAATCGTAAAATATATGCATAAAATATACCCAAAATATATGCATAAAATATTTTGTCATTACATGATAAGATTTAAGAAACTAAATGAAAAAATATTTAAAAATAACTGAAATTGCCAGATTATTCCTTAAAATGGCAGACAAGTACTCAGTGTTGAGAAAAAGTAACACTAATGCTTGCCAGTATGCTCAATTGGCTGCGATACTTCCAGAGTGAAAAAGAAACAATGTGTAAGCAAATCAGGAAGCAGGTAAACAAACGAGTGCTGTCATGCTGTGGTCAGCATTGCTATGCCACATTGATTCAGTGAGGGCCTACGCTTGTCCTTCCTGGTGGTAAAGACCTTGGTTTACTGGGTCAGTGGGCTCGGGTTGGGCTCACGCACACGCACACGCACACACACACAACCTGAGAGTAAACACATCACAGAAAACAAAAGTGTCACTGCAGAGGGCAGCAGGGACATGAGAGGGTGATGAAACGAGTAATACACTTCCTGACTAGATCTTCGAAGGGTACAGTGTTCTCAAAGGATGTCTTCAGAATTCTCAAAGGAACACTTCATGTGCGTGTGTGTGTACATGTGCATGAGTGTGTGTACATGTGCTTGGCGTCTGGACACACGTTGGATGACTATGAGAGGGGATGAGGACCGGGGTTAGGAAGTCCGAGGTAGAGAAGTTGTAGAGGAGCAGTAATGGGGCGATAGGATAGAAAAGAAACTGTCAAAAGGTTGAGGACAAGAGAGAATATTAACTAGCCATCTATCGCATTTGTCCGCTATCGCTTGAAGTGAAGCAGATGAAGCATGCCTGAGAGCACAGACCTTTAGTGAATAAAAACTAATGAGCCATTTACTACCTTCCAGTATGGACGGTGAAATTGCGTGTTCCCTTGTGATTTGACCTGAGTGTTACCTGGTGTTCATTTCAGAAAGATTTGGGGTCAAAGATCAGGGCGAGTGTCCAATGAAACATGCTTCCGTCAAGCTGCGCTGGTTGCTTAAGCAGGAAGTCAGCCAAAACCAACCAATTAGAGGAAACACTGTTTTCCTGTTAACCGCTCGCCTGGTCCTTCACAAGGAAGGTAGCAGTGTATCACGTGTTAATGCCAGCGTGGTTACGGAGGCTGTTTGAGTACAGATCAGAACAAAATGACACAAATCCTCCGTCTGTGTGTGTAATGGACTCTTTCTCTGCCGCACAAAACTCTCTGAGCAAACATTAGCCTGGAAAACAAGGCTAGAGCCTTGAAAGCCCATTGACATCCTGATTTGGAATAACTAATATACGATGTGATCGTTTTTTTCATACCGTATGCAGTGCTGTAAGATTTGCTCAGGAGTGTAATTAATTGGCAAATATATTCTAGTGACCTTGGTGGAACTCTGTGATCCCAGAACGTCTTAACCAGTTAACACTCAGTAAGACGTTGTGGCCTTTATCTACCTCTATTAGTTTTCTTTCACTTCGAGGGTAAGAAGGTTGAAAACCCTCACTAATACTTATCATATGCTTTACCTGGAAGGTGACGGGGTCACTGATGTTGGGCAGGCAGAACTGGCTGAGGAAGCGCTCATCCTGGCTCCAGAAGAGGCGGATGTCAGGGATCCGATACAGCACCATGGCCAGGCGCTCCAGGCCCAATCCAAATGCCCAGCCCATCTTGTTACTCGCTCCCGCTGGAGAAAAAAGAACCAACAGGAGATTAGAGATGTTTTCCCCAGAACCTATATCAGTTACCCACCTAAACCATTTAACACTTTCATCACCAACTACCATGTGTGAAGAGTTTGTACAACAGTATGTATGTATGAATGAGAAATAATACCTCTAGGAAACACAAATGCAGTCTATGGGCAACCCTACTCTACAACATGTATGAAAACCAAACAGAGCAGATCCGATTGAACTAGAATATCAATGTTTCTTATTTACCTAGTCAGGTGGACTGCATGGTCTTGTCTGTTGTAAGAGGTTTACAAGGGAATAGAAGATGCGCATTCTATCCTGAGACAGTAAGTGTCTTATCTGTCGGGAACCAGGTGGTTATAATACAGTCTTTGATGGCGTATACCTTTAAACATTATATCTACCATTATTGAACCAAACATATATCGGTCATGATGAACGTATAGGCTAAAAACTGCTTGGTTGTCGCAGATTGTCAAAGACAATTTTTCTTATAAAAACCCCCACATGAAGCACTCATCTCTAGTTAGAGCCTGAGACTACGCCGAGAATTAGACTTCATGTCTTACTGAAACATCAAGAGAAAAAGTGTGAGTGGTGAGTGAAAGTGAGCGAGAGTGGGTGTATCTGAACAGTGAAAATGTTGACAGTGTTATCCCCTTACAGACACAATGTCATACGCATCATTATAAATTAATATTCCTAACTTCTAAGCATCTACCATAATAACTTGAACTGTGCTCAAAAGGTCAATGTGAACAGCTTTAGAGTAGGGACCCAGATGGGATTGTACATGCTGTTTCTCTAGTAAGCTTCAGTGTTGTATTCGTATAGCCTGGAATAAGTGAAAAATACAATAAAACCAAAAAGTGAATTGATGTACAATGTGATTGACACAACAGCAACGTTGTTTTTCTCTGTGAAAGTTGGCTTTCGTTTGCATCTCTTGAGGGTATCAATTTGCGTCATTTGAAATAATCAAAGATATACCGGGGGCACAACAAATGAGTGAACCATGTTTCTTATAGGAGTTGTACTATTGTCTTCTAGAAGAATAACTGACCAGAATGACATCTTCAGTCCATAACAATATCTGGTTTGAAGAAAACTGCAGTGAGAGAATTAAACTAGCGTGGATGTTTATTTTCAAACTATGACGACTGTCTCATTTCTAATGACTGGATTTAATGAACGTATTCTATCATCAACTGTAATGATGAACACCAGCAGCCACTAAGCCCACACAAAGGATGTCATGTGCTAAATTATGGCCAGTCAAAATGAGAAATTCTGTGTTTTTCTGTTGGAAAAGGACGATGGATAATGTATTATAGAATTACACATCGAGTCCAGTCAGAAGTCCAAATTCCCTGGAAAATGTATTATTTACTTATTAAAGACGTCCCAGTATGGCACTCGAAAGGCACTAGTCTGATGGAAGAGCAGGACAAACAGGTGTTTTGCAGGTGCAAATCTGGACAGAAAACTGTATCATCTAATGGGGTATCAATAAATCAATATCAAGTTGTTTTGATGTTGACTGTTCTCTGATGACCCGGGATGAAATGTCAATGCACTGCACTGCTGTAGGATCCATCCTATATTGATTAACTATCAACAAGGCTAAAGGAACATGGGTTTGTGCCTCCTCGGCTGAGGGTCTGTAATGCTGGCAAACCAGACAAACTAAGCCTTTTATTACTGAGGAGAAAACCCACTTAAACAGAGTTTAATCAATTGTTTTGCATTTTTAAGATGATACTAAAGTTAAAAAATATGAAGAAAAGAAAGACTAGACCAAGTGTTATGTGTTATTCTTAAGTTGGGCGCAGAATTTATATAACTGAAACATTTTTACACACATGGTGATACATGCAATACATGCAATACGATAAAATGCCAGTGGTAAAAAAAAGTTTGGGTTATCAAAAACAGAAATATAATATATAATTGAAAGTTCTACAAATAAGTAATAGGTAAACAACTTACTTATTTAAAATCATTAGGAACTGCATAAATAGTCCCTGAAACAATTTTTGTATAAAGCCTAAAATTAGCTTTCATTCCAAGAAAAGTGTTATCAAACTAAAATGTTGAGTATTATTTTTGAACAGGCAAGCTAATAATGATTTTTTTTTGTCAGGGTAGCAATTCCACACACCTACCTGGCGTCTCCATTCTTTATAATATTAAATATAAAATGTTTATTTTGTATGCTCCATTAAGCAAGAACATTTTATAAGTGGAGAGAGAAGTTTTTTATTGAAAGATCATTTAATCCGATTTGAACCAATGCTTTAGCAGTATATGGACACCATAGACAGCAGCTAACATGGATGGACCAATCTAGGCAATTCTGATTCCTGGATCATGAGGAACCTTGGCTTGGATAACCATGGAAACTATGTATTTATCTTCTAGAATTCCACAATTGTAGACTAATGTAACTTAATGACAGTCATAAACTACTTAACCACTTTGAGAAGACAATTTTTTAGATACTCTGAATAGCTTTGGACTTGGGTTTCAATATGGTTCCAGTTATTGTGCACTTCATTCCTGACCAGGAGGAAACTGCATCAGACAATGACTCAGGCTACAGGTCTGACTTTAACTCGATGACAACTTTATCCAACTCATACGTCCCCCATCGCCTCCTGTTCATCATAAAGCCCCATTGGCAAGGAACCAAGCCCCTGTCCAGAGGGCTGAGCTAGACCAGGCAGAGGCCCCTGAAAGGCAAGCTAGAATGGCCCACCCTAGGGAAGCAGTAGCCCCTCTGGGGAGTGTTGAGTGTTTATGGACAAAATACTCGATAATCTATGTATTTTTAGTGCATGAGGCTAAAGCTGCAGAATGGACCACTTTTGCAGAACCAGCCGACCCACAGCCGGTAGACGCTCCCTCAACAAAGGAGACAGCATCAGAGAGACAGCTGTGTTTTCCCATCACTAGAGAGACCACCCCATGAAAGAGGACCAGAGAGGCTGAACTTGTAACCAATCCAGGTTGCTGTGACATCCCTCTAAAGAAGAGGAGATATGAGGAAAACTGTCAATCTCCCTGATACCTCCTCAATGCAAATCGATTATTAACTTCATTGTAATGCGTTGTTCTTGATTGTGTTGTTTTTCTGTCTCTCACTGTTCAAATGAACCTACCATTAAAATTATAGACTGATCATGTCTTTGTCAGTGGGCAAACATACAAATCCGCAGGGGATCAAATACTTTCTTCCTTCACTGTTTAGGAAACAAAGTCATAGTATCATGAAAATAAATATTAAATGGAAAGAGTCTTTTGTGCACGCCATTCAAACCTCAGACACTGGCCATCAGGCTGGTGACCACTGGAACATGCCAGCAGGGTGTCAGCCACGCCCATCAGGTGCAAACAGCCCTGCACATTGTCTCATACACATGTCCATACACAAACCAATAGCATATTAGACAGGTGGTCATAAATACACAAGTATACTGACAAAATACAAATTCTATATATGCTAAATCAATCAGAATGATATTTGACCACACGGCTACACACTGCTTTATATTTAAAGGGAAGGTACAATGAGTATATAATAACCAAATCAACAACGTGTCCGAGGAGGCTGTATGTTAGTTGAACATGATTTCCCATCACTCCAAAAAAGGTTCTGATAAATGTATTAACATAATTTATGTACAATTCGTAGGAATTCCCAATATCATCATGAGAACACATTAAGCTGATGTTAGACGTGCAGTTGTGCTCATCTGAGATGTAATAATAATAACCAGATATCCTTTGAGGTTATGGTGTGAAAAGTATCCCACCATTTCAAAGCGCCCCATTTGTTTAAATAATAGCGCTGATATTTAGTATTTGGTCACATAGCTTTGCATGCAATATCTTCTTGATGTCTGTAAACTATTAACTCTAAGAGATACTGGATATGTCCTCTGGTGGTTTCTTTTGAATTTCTTTTTCATCTTTAGCAACAACAAAAAATCTACTGGATTTATACATGGAGATTAACTTGGCCAATTAGAAAGATTTCACTATTTTGGCCCTGGAAAAACACTAGTTTTTATAGCCATATGTTTGCCGTATTCGTCTTTGTGTATAATGATGTGCTGTCCAATGAACCCAAAACTGCTGTTTTCACAAAACTCTATAAGCTGGTTTAGGTATTGTAAGCGGGCTTTCCTGTTTTTAAAGCTAACAAACTAACTAAATTGCATGTTGCAGTAAACAGTGGCCAGTGTTCCTGACCTGGTCCTTTGTTTCTTCTAATAGTAAGTATTTTACAGTTATTCACTGTATAAGTATTTTATCCGCCATTACCAAGTTATTTTGTCACGGGTGAACTCACCAACACTGACAGAAGCACTGTACCTCCATTGGACAGTGTAGCTAGCTAGCTTAGCAACAACACCTGCTGGACCTTCTGGGGAGTGTAAAGTAAGGAGCTGTTTTCATACAATGTTCTGAATCTCTGAGAAGCTACCCACTAATGATGGATACTTATATCAGGGTACAGGGTAGCTCAGTGGGTAAAGCAAGGCTCTTCCAATGGCAGTGCATGTGACCAACATATGCACTGTGAATCGGTCTGGAAGAGGATAATTGCTCATTTAATTACATATGGTAATTATGCAGTCTATATTTACACTATACATTTAAATAATAAGGTGGTGGTGGGTGGGAGGAATCAACTCTTAGAGCTGGGCTGTTCCAAAGGTCCCCTTAACTGAAGTCCCTTCCCCCTTTCCTGAAATTAGCTTTTTGCAATTAGGGAAAATAAATATTAATATGCATTTCAGCATGTTCACCTTCCACACAACAACACTGTTAACATGCAGGCTAGCTTTCTTCATTGGTGAAGGATGGAAATACTTGCCAACTTTCACATTGGAAATGTAAAAGAGCACTGATGGCTCAAATATTACCCGTCTGTCTAGTTTGTTGGTGAAGATGAGTCATGACAGCATAACATCTTTTGCTAACTGGTTAGATTCTTTAAAATAGGCTATTATAACAAAAATGTGTTAATTTGTTGCACAACTCATCATGCAGTAATAATGTAAAAGGCAAGCTAGCAGGCACAATCAATCACAAGCTTGCAGGCAAATTTGAATCTGTATATTCATTCAATAAGGTTTTTACTTAGCAATTATTTTGATGTTAGACGGCAGCAGTTGCTTAAAAGATATCCCAAAAAATGAGTCCATCGGTAAAATGTGGTTGCCAGACAGAGAAGGATGGGGTGTCATCTTTACTCTGGTTCTGATTATTACAATAATTATTGGCTTGGCGACTTTGTCGACTGGCATAGTTATGAAGGCAGAGCAAACAGTGAAGCTCCTCGTTCCCAATCTGGTCTCGTACTTTCTCCACGACTGCGGAGGAATTCTGCTTTATATGGTAATGAGCGATGGGGACATGGAGGGTCAATGCTGACTGAGAAACATATATGAATCAATCAGCCTTCCTCCCTTCCGCCCTAATACATAAAGTGAATACATTTGGGTTTAATGAGATAAACACAGTCATGGTTAAAGAAATATGTTGCTCGACTGATTTTAGCTCAAGGTTTTAGCCACCATTGTTCACATACGTACTGTATAGATGATGTCCACGAGTGATACTGTACTGTGCAGTCGTTAAACACTTCTAATTGTGCCCTTTCACTCGCTGATCCATGAGCAAGAGGCAACGGCGCCCTGTAAGATAAAAGGCGGCCTGGAAAAATCATGACAGTCACGTGTGTGTGTGTGTGTGTGCCAAGGACGTCCGCCAAAGCAAAGAACCGCAACACGCAGTTGTTTGTTATGAGCGGTGCTGAGGGGAGGGGCATGGGCAGTGCTGAGGTGGAGGGGCATGAACGGTACTTTGGGGAGGGGCATGAGCGGTACTGGGGGGAGAGGCGTGGGCGGTGCTAAGGGGAGGGGCATGGGCGGTGCTGAGGGGAGGGGCATGAGCGGTACTGGGGGTAGGGCATGGGCGGTGCTGAGGGGAGGGGCATGAGCGGTGCTGAGGGGAGGGGCGTGAGCGGGGCTGAGGGGCATGGGCGGTGCTGAGGGGAGGGGCATGAGCGGTTTTGGGGGGAAGGGCATGAGCGGTACTGGGGGGAAGGGCATGGGCGGTGCTAAGGGGAGGGGTGTGAGCGGTGCTGAGGGGAGGGGCATGAGCGGTGCTTGGGGGAGGGGCGTGTCTACCGAGCCCTTTCCAGACGTCCTTCCCCTTCATGACAGTCTGCAGTGACATCAGTCATTGTAAGTGTTATATAACACACACAAACACACACAAACTCGTCCATAACGTCCCACATCTCTCCGTCCAATCTTTTCCCAGGGCCCTTTGTTGAGGACAGATGTGTTTACTATCACCTTGTTTAGTAATGCTGTAATTACACTAGTAACAATATATTAATACATGTTACACCACGCTGTGAGCACAGTATTTGTACATATACTTACACATCATTTGGCAATTAGAATCACATTTTATGGGAGATGAGTCACACAGGTGTTTCTGTAATGACAAAAACCCGAATACAAGCAACGGCTTAACAGTTCGTAACTGAATTATTTCAGTGTTATTTCGAGGGCAGTAGGAACAATGTTTTGCAATCAGACAAACATCCATACAAGTCCAAAGACCGCCTGGACAGACCAAATGAAAAACACTTTCACATAATAAATAACTGGCCTAGATAATAATGCCACTTGATCAACATATCTGACAGAGACAGACACACAATATTGACAATGTTGTTGAGGGAAGACGCCTGCTAACTTCAATCTAGGACATTACCAATCTAATGTACAACTTCTCCAAAGATAAAAACAATTGGTAAAGAAATAAGACTGAAATGAATTATTTCCTAGCAGTCCTCAGATATACCTATAAGATGGTAAGAAAGATATGTGGGTATGTGGATGTACAAGTCAATCAACACAACCACTTTCTTCCCAACTGGGTGTGTTAATCCTCGTTCTCGCTTGTCAAAAAATGCCATCTCTCTTACCACCCTTGACTGACTGGCGCTATCTGTGTGTGTGGGTGTGTATGTGGAGGGGGGGGGGGGCAAATATGCATGCCAGCAGAAATGTCAGCTATTGATTCATGCCCCATGTTTCACCATGTGACATTTCACCTGCAGACTCAAAGGGAGGAGCTCTCTGATTGGGTAACCCCGGGAAACCTAGCCAACTCATCTGCTGCAGAACTTCCCTGACCTTTTCGACCACATTTCTTATTTCAATATGAACAAGCATCATATTACTACAAAGGACCATACAAAGCGAACAGCACAGTCAATACAGGGCACCACATTTTCATACACCAATGTGCATTTAAAATGCTGAATATATTAACAAACTACAGGCAGCTGTATTGTATCAACATTTCATATAGACATTGTGGGGTAAGGTAATTGTGATATTTATTCCGCTAGTCCATTTGCATAATGTGATTCATATAGATTTTCAAGACAATCCAGGCTCAGGCGTTCTGCGGTCCCTTATTGAACCACACTTAATAAGTAATGCTGCGACATTAATAATGCAGTTCATCAACAAAATGTTCCATTGTTTTCATCACAATATATAAATCAATTCAAGGTTGGAGATGACACAAGATGGGGTTAGAAAAGGGACAGGTTACCCCTTGGCGAATAAAAAGGCGAATAGAAAACAGCATACAGCAAGCAGGTTCTTGAATTTCTTTCAGTCTATGTGCAGGCCAAGGACTAGAGGTGAAATGTTGCCAGTTAAAGTTCTAGGTCAGGGGTGAAGAAGATAAGCCTGGACTGGAGCGCTTTTACTGTCAGATCATTACTACCACTTCAGTACTCATTAAAAATAGATCTGCCAAAAATAGATCTGCACGTCGAGGTGCAGAACCAATGATGACCCTGTGTCTTTAAAAGTGTGTGTGGGTGTGTACGTTCTGTCAAGGATTACAGAGACATCAGAAGATACTTTATCCATTTCATTACAATGGAAAATTATTTATTTATATGCAGCCAATCCATAAGGAAACATGTCAGTTACCTGCCTGTTAGTCATCAATGGAAGCTTAGATATATCCACTTAAAGCTAGAGAGAGCGAATGAGGCAAAGAAAGAAATACCCACATTGGCCATACATAATTAAAACAGTTACCCGTCATGATCAAGAGATGCTACCTCTTATAGAGCTTGTTTAATTCATGTGACAACAAACCGTGTCACCTTTGAAAGGAAGTCTGCCTTTATCTGGACCACACTCTTCAGAACTCACCCTCCATTAAAACCGGAGGAGCAGTGATGAATTCAGATTTGTGTTGCAGAAGTATAGGCATGATTTTTCCCGGGCGGGGATGTGGGCGGATAATTAACTCTTTGCGGGCGGGTAGTAGCGTGGATGAAAAAAATTGCAATATTTGTATGTCTAAAATCTAAATTACCATTACACAAATCGAGCGCTGCAAGTGAGAGAGACTTTTCCACAGCAGGATGTGTAATCCAAGAACGGAAAACACAACTTAAACCTGGCACTGTGGACGATATCCTTTTCCTGCACAGTAACCTTAAGAGAAAGTGAAATGCATGCCTATATTCTTTGTGAGCGACAGGCTTGGCAGGACAGGTTGTATATTTTTTTGTTTTTTTGTTTCATTAATAGGTCTTTGCGTAGGCTTTAGGCATTTATCAGGTTCCATAATTTAGCTCCGATTGTTTACTTATATGGCGCAAAACAAAGCGCACTTTAGTTAAGCTTCATTAAGCTGTTAATTGCAATGTTGAAAGGTGCGAGACTGCAAGTCTGCGAGATAAAAAAAGAAAACACTTTAATTTGGAATGATTTTAGCGTGTGTGATTTATCGCGGGCACGGGTCGGGTAACGGGCCAAATATTAACGGGTCCGGGCGGGTGCGGATTTCATTTTGATATTATCACGGGTGATGGGTCGGATCTAGTGCTGAACTTGCGGGTACGGGCAGGGGGCGGGTCTACAAAAATGGACCCGTGCAGGACTCTGCCCCAGGTTACGGACGGCCTGCCACTTGCCAACAATCTGAACCAGTTTTACTGCAGATTTGAGAAACAAAGGAGCAGTCCTGTCTGTACACCCCCTTCAGATGTGTCCTGCCACCACCAGGTCCCCAATCACCAGGGCTCGCCCACAACCAACCATCCCAATCGACACCTCCCCTGGGATTACAATGGCATCAATCAACACCTTCCCTGAATCTACTAAGGGACTCTATACTAGAGAGGGATGTTAACAGACAAATTCAAGAGTCAAAACCCAAGGAAGGCAGCTGGTCCTGGTGGAGTCTCTGCCTCCACTCTCAAGCACTGTGCTGACAAGCTATCTGCTGTGTTCACAGACATTTTCAATAAATCATTGGAGTGATGTAGCGTCCCAACCTGCTTCAAATCCTCCACCATCACCCCAGGCCCCAAAAAACAAGGATCACAGAGCTAGATGACGACAGACCAGTTGCCCTGACCTCTGTGGTTATGAAGTCTATTGAGCTGTAGAGTCTGGTGCTGTCACACCTCAAGACCATCAAAGATCCAGAACTAGACCCACTGCAGTTTGCCTACATGGTCACTTGTCGGACTGTACGTGTTGTTTGTTTTGCTCTGTTTGCGTACCTTTAAAAAAGTCTTCTGGATGATGCAGCTATAGGGGTCAGAACAAATTACTTGTGTGTGTAAACAGACTTGGGGAAAATAACTGATTCTAATTCAGATTTCTCAGAACAAGAGTAGACTGACGAGTTTTAAAAGAAAGTTACTTGTCGCTGGCCATTTTTAGCCTGTAATCGAACCTACAATTTCTGATGCTTCAGATACACAACTAGTCTACTGAACTGAAGGCCAGTTATAATCCTTTATCAGCACAACCTTTTTCAGCTGTGCTAACATAATTGCAAAAGGGTTTTCAAACAATAAATTAGCCTTTCAAAATAGACTTCAATTAGCAAACACAACGTTCCATTGGAACACGGGTGTGATGGTTGCTGAAAACAATAATCATTTCCAACTACAAAAGTCATTTAGAACATTAACAATGTTAGTTAATTAACAATTAATTAACACTTTCTGATCGATTGCATGCTATTTTAATGGAAACTTTATTTTATTTAAATTGGAATTAATAATTTGTAGCTGTCGTTAAATTACAAACATTTATGTGACAAATGGCTTCCTGCGATTTAAAAAAATCTGATTTGATTACAAACACTGTGCGTGAAGCAACACAATACACAAATGCCTTGCATTTACAGATTTATGAGACAGTAAGACAAAACACAAAAAATACTTCACCACGAGAGCTATTAATAACAGAATGTTATGACATTAAAAGGAAAAAAGTGAACTTGTCAAAACTCTCTGTGAGGTGTCAAACCCTGGCCAATCTGCCAGTTACATCAGCCCAGTTAAAAACCTAAACAATAAAGTAATCTCAGCATTACTGACAGATAAAGCATTGCATTAGACATATCAATTATATTTTTGGATATTAACACTGACTGCTCTCCTGAAGAGCTCCTTAATGGTTGTGTGTGTTGGTGTCAAACCGATGAGGTAATTCGGCCTTTCTCCTCAGCTTTGGAAAAATTCAGTTGTCCATTTTGACGATGACATCTAGATCAGCTAATTATATGAAGGATGACAACAAGGCTTAACCTCCTCTAAATGCCGGATCAAAACTAAGCTGTCAAATTGAGGAAACTTCCTCTCTTCACTCCCTTGCCATTTGAAACTAATCCTTTTCAAATTAAAGAGGTCTTCGCAACACAGCATGCCTGATTTCCTGATGTATTTGCAAACAGGGTTGTCTACCTTATTCCAATGACAAAAACTGAAATGTCTCACGTCACTGTTACATTGCTGGAGAGAAGCAGGACAAGGGCACAGGGAGAATGGAATACTTTGAATAACAAAACAATTAAGTTAAGAAAAAATAAATAAAAAGAACTAACAGAATCCAAACCTTGACCATCACAAAACACTAGGGAAGGATGAACTCAAAGAACCAAGGTGAGGGCAATTAGGGTGTTAGGAGAAGAACCAGACTGATTGTAAAATATATATATTACAAGCACATTTCTTATATTATGATTATATTTTTTATATTATAGATTTGTTTAGTGTTTACATTTATATTAAAAAAATGTCAAACCATTTTCAGTTACCTATCATTGTGCCAGTAGCTGCCCTGGCTGTTTGGCAAATGCCCAGTCCTCAGATTGCATATCAATTGCTTGCCTAGGTCTGAGGAGTTTATCAATGATCTCCTTGGGATTTCATCACATTCATTTTGCAGCAAAGATGTACAGTACCTCTTTGGGGCATTGAAATGAATGACAGAGCCTGTGTATTCATGATGGTAGCTGTTTATATTAGTTGTAGGCTGTATAATGCCAGATATGGTCACTCAAAACACTGTTATCAAAGGGATCTGTAGTTTTCCTAGCCTTCCAAATTAAGATGACATCATGCACGGGATGTAAACACAGCAACATATTTTTAGCTATGTCTTTAATATTTTTAAGCAATTATTAACTTCATGGAAGGAGCAATATACAGTTGAACACAGCCAATCAGGGTCACTATTTTAGTTAACCCCAAGTTACTAATTACGGACAGGTTATCAATTCACTTATTTGCAGGTAAACACTGCCACTTTCACTAGCTGCTCGCGTAAGCATTTACAAAGTAAATTGCTAATTTGTATTGACTTTTACATTCTCTGAAAAAATAGCATTTGGGTTTATTAATTAAGCTATTATGTCTCAATTAGTTTGACATGGTTGATCAGGACGGTTGTTGGGTCCCCTAGCTACAGCTGCCAGGGAATACAAGGTCTATGCTCTCATGGAGACATATTCATTATCATTCCTGTCTACTACTTTACATTAGAAAGTCAATTTACAACCAGATTTAAATTAAAAAGCAAATAGATTAGATATAATTACAATACACTAGCCTTATTCATCTCCATAATTATATGTTATGTTCTTAGGGTCTCTCTGTAGTAATTTGTATGGGATTTTTTTATAATTTTGTTGATGGAAATACAGATTAAATGGTGGAGAATGGAAAAGCCCCACTGGAAAAAGGGAAAATATAAAATATTCCAATGCAGATATTAGACAATTTAATTTGATATTTTTTCATTCTAGTTCTAGAATGTTATTGTTTTGCTCATCTCAACCTATTCTATCTTCGAATAATATTGATCCTTTATTTATAGGCATTTTTGTTTACCTTTATTTGGACAAGAATGTTATTTAAAAAATATTCTACAATTAGCTTGCAATTTTAATTTCAATTACTGTGTTGGAAGATGGAATCTAATATGTTGCTGTACACTCTTACTTTGTATCTAAATGGACAAGCCTAGTTCTTTCTAGCTAGTATAAAAAATAATTTGCAAATAAATGAACAACATTTTGTTTGTAGAAAGCCATATGTTGACAGTGCTTGGTTTGTCTCTCCAAGCAAGTAAATAGAATAGATCTAGCCAGCTAGACATTTTTAGCTGCAAGCTAAAATCAAGCCAGCAAGAAGAGAGAAGGAATTCACACTCCGTTTCATGTTCTGCCAGTGCTGGCTTTCTAGTAAATGTTCCCTATAAAAACCCATATCCAAGTGATGGAATATGGTATGTATTATGTCATTGTGTGAATATGTTGTTCACATTGCTTAAAGAACTCACTTCATTATTTTACCTAAGTACCAATCATGTAAACAAGGTACAAACTAGCTACATAAAGATGTTGGATATTGTTGTAGATCTAGACACAAGCAACATGTTTAAGTGTTTGCTGTAAGTAAGATGATTTCTGGATAATGTACAGCCCATTGTTTTTAGAATATGTGAGACGGATTTACAAGTAAGTGTGATGACTAGAATGACTAGTCATTCTTTTTTGTTATTTTTGTGGTAAACCGTAAACTGGCAAATGCACCCCAGATTGTCTCTGTATTGTGATCACTTGGTCCTCGTTTAGATAATTAGTGTTTGTATTTAGTTCCATCTTTTTCTGGGTTTGGGTGCAGCTCATTGTTTGATGTTATATCCGTGTAGGTGAGTGTAATGTGTTTCTATCGCTGTTTTTGTAATTTAGTAGTCACTATAAACTGGACTTCATTTTCAATTCATTGTATAGTTTTGTTTGTTGTGCTTGTTTATTTTTTATCTTGTTTTATCTTATCTTGTTTATTGATTAATAAATAAACAAGATTCAACTCTGCATTTGTTTCCTTTCATGGAACTACACTTTGGGTCGTGACAGTAAGGCAATTTATTACAATAATCATATGTATAATCATATCATGTATATATAGACTAATATTATTAAACAACAAATGCTAAATTGAAATGTCCTTGTTGGTTTCATAAGGTAACACTGGATTCATGTTATATTTGTAAGAAAAATCCCGAAACATCTTACATTCTGTATCTCCTTCTGAAATTGTTTCAGAGCTCAGTTCTTACTGCCATGTTTCCTCCAAGGACTGTGGAGAACGAGTTGACAGATTGAAATGTGTCAGACAGATGAGATAGGAGTTTCGTTGGAGTTGGGGACACTTCCAGCACCATTTTTAGCATCCTTCAAACGTTTTTTGAATGTGTGAATGTGTTTGCTCTTTCATAGAATCTAATCTGTCTCTCAAAACATATATTTCTAGTCATGTTTTTCTTATCAAAGAGAAAATCTTAAGAAGATGTTACTAACCGGGGTGCAAACATTCGCAGATGGAAAGATCTAGTAGAGCTGGAAAACTGGTTAAAGGGTTTTGACAAAGTAGAATGTCATTTCTGTAAAAACAGTTTTTTGAGTTATTGGTATATTTTACTGTTGTGATGACTAACTGGACATGGTTCCAGAGAAACGTTCATCAACCTACCTGTGTTTGTGTCCTGCTGTATTAAATATTATTTAATGTGCGTCTATTTCCTTGTATATATTGTCATTTTATTACATATGTCACAGTATTTATGTTCTGTGTTTTGCCTTGTGTTTGGTCCCCAATGAAAATGGGGTTTCCATTGAGTTACCTGTTCCCCTCTTTTGTAATAATGTTTCTTTCCAAACCTTTATCCTCCTCCCTTCCTCTTGACAACCCACCACCTGCATCAAACCATTTCCTCTTTCTCTTCTCCCCAAAGTGGTTCACTAATATCACATCTCGATCTGGCCCACGCAACTAAAGACAAAATAAAACCAACATATCTAACAATCCATCATTCACTGGTATGATGTCTCCAGTTAATCTAATCCATCTCAAATCCAACCCTCCAAAGTCCACAGTTCAGCCCATTCTTTTCTCACTATTTTCTCATGTCATTGTTTTCGTTTCCAGAACATCCCTCGGTACCACCTTGGCGCCTTGAGCCTCCCTATCTGTACCGTATCAAGTGAAAGTCCACAAAACAGAAGAATTTCCCAGGAGAACGACCATGTTTAATATTGGCTGACCATTCTGCCCTGGGTTCCCCAACGCGTCCAATCGCAACCTTATACTATGATTCCACTACTGACTTCATGATTAAAATCAATTATATCTTGCAATAACACGTTACAAGCTATATGCTCGGCGTATATACATGCATCATATCCACACACCTACACTTTCAACCCTTCCAACAAATGGCATCAATCTATATCTGAAAATTACAACCATAAATATATTGAATTAGCCTATAATCCCAGCTAAATATCTATTTTCTGATATAGAGGAGTAGTCTATACCACTCAAAACCAGATGCACCACTTTATATCATAACAACTCTCACATTAGGGGACTTAGACCTGGGACACCAGGTGGGGAAGGTTAAGGAACAGAAACCCAGCAGTCGCCAGACACAAAGCATAATAATACATGAGATTTTGAGCACCTTTCAGGATAAAACGCTAAAATTCTAGCAAAAGACCAGGCTACGCCATGGAAAAAGCTAACCTGAACGAATCAGGCTTGAGACTGTTTTTAAAAATGGGGCAGCAGCACTAAACGCCCCGATCCCCAAGTTTTGGGACAGTGTTGGAGGAGCGGAGGCTACGAGAAGAGGTTTGTAAGTGCATCAGGTTGGAGAGGTAGAAAGAGGCAAAGCCATGGAGGGCCTTGTATGGGGAGCCAGTGAAGGTGTTGCAGCGTGGGAGTAATGGTTTCCCAGTGTGGATCCTGAAGGGAATTAGTTGATTACCTCTGGTCTATACCTTTACACCAGCCTTAATGGATTCATTCTGACTCAAGGTTGCAGACAGAGGTCTGAATTCAACTGTGCCTCTAAGGGTTTTCCATTTTCCCCCTTTCAGACTGTCCATTTGCCTTTTATCTGAGGGTTCAGGCTTCCACCGTCTCCATCACAGCCACACCAAAATCCCCACCAGGCAGTTACTTACGGATAAGGCTCTTGTACCACCTTTGCCAAACAGGGTCAAAGTCCTGACAGGGCAGAGCTGCTGTCGAGGTTTTCTGAATACATTCACCATTCCGTGTTGGTTACATAAAACTGCTTGCAATACCAAGCAGATCACCTTCGCGACCAGTCTCACCCGCTTAATCGCTGTGCCACGGAATTCTCTCTCTGAATCATTCATCTCTCTTTGTACCCGTGTGGGCTCCTGACATATGATTAAGGCTGCTTCTTTCAGCCAGCGCAGCAGATTCAGGAAGAGCCCAGTTCCCTGCAGATAAAGGTTTCAGCTAAGGCTCCAGCGGCGGATTAACACAGTGAAACCTCTCGTCCTCGGTTCATTAACGAGAGCTGGGACAGAGATACAAGGAGACTTACACACGGAGCTCAACGTGAGGGAAAACTGCGGTGGCCGTGGTTCTGTCCCTCGTTTGTACCTGCTCCCGCTCAATCTCTTAGCTTTTGTTCACTACGCAAAAATGTATTTCGTCACGTCTGCATCGATTTGTGGCGAGGATGTCAAATCCTCTCACTTTGAGATGCTGTCTATGCGGGGAAAACAAACATGGAAAAATGAATAATGCCATAACAACCGCCACCCCATTGGCCTACAACAGGCATGCACAATAGACATAAATGTTAATTAATACATTTATCAAATATAAAAAATTAAATAAACTATTTAATAAGTGCTGTCAACTTTTAGTTTATACTTATGTTGTTTTTGAAAGCCTTGATTGACTGTTATTATTCATTCATGTCTTCATTGACTGCTATTATTCATTCATGTCTTCATTGACTACTACTATACATTCATGTCTTCATTGACTACTACTATTCATTCATTTCTTCATTGACTACTACTATACATTCATTTCTTCATTGACTACTACTATTCATTCATTTCTTCATTGACTACTACTATACATTCATTTCTTTATTGACTACTACTATTCATTCATGTCTTTATTGACTACTACTATTCATTCATGTATTCATTTACTATTACTATGCATTCATGTCTTTATTGACTGACTGTTATTCATTCATTTCTTCATTGACTTATTATTCATTCATGTCTTCATTGACTACTACTATTCATTCATGTCTTCATTGACTACTACTATTCATTCATTTCTTCATTGACTACTACTATACATTCATGTCTTCATTGACTGCTATTATTCATTCATGTCTTCATTGACTACTACTATTCATTCATGTCTTCATTGACTACTACTATTCATTCATTTCTTCATTGACTACTACTATACATTCATGTCTTTATTGACTACTACTATTCATTCATGTCTTTATTGACTACTACTACTCATTCATGTATTCATTTACTATTACTATGCATTCATGTCTTTATTGACTGACTGTTACTATACATTCATGTCTTCATTGACTGTTATTATTCATTCATGTCTTCATTGACTACTACTATACATTCATGTCTTCATTGACTACTTATAATATATACATTCATGTCTTCATTGACTTCTACTATACATTTTACATTTTGATCATTTACCATCATTCTTGTTTTGTAGAAAAAAAGCAAGTGTAGGAATTTGCCAGGTACGACAAAATATCGCAAAAGCTTTGATGGAAAAACATTGTGTGAGAAATGCCAATTTGATCGTTTAACATTGTGGGATTATATTGTGCAGGTACAAAGACAAAAGGTACACAACGCCCTAAACACCTTCACAGATGGAAGCCGCCTATAGAAGTGAGGTGGAGTCAGGTGAGGTGACACGTGCTACATTTCACAGCTTACTTCCCCATGCACAGTCTCCTCCCACTCCCTCTGCTTCTTCCTAACACCACATCTTTTAACCCCGCACACTGGTAAAACAGATTCCAAACACTTGTTCGCCGCGCCAAACGGAGCGAATGACAGACCGGTTTTCGACAAAATACCTTTTGACGAGCCGAGTGCCTGTCTCAGAGAGTGCTGTGTCTCCATATCATTTGTTCTATCCCTGATGTGGACGCATGTCTGTGCTGGCAAAGTGCCAGACCTCATCTGTCCATCCCTGGGCCTGTGTTTACGACGCTCCTCACATTGCACATATCACTACATTGATCGCTGAGTCAGCGATGGGCCAGCATGCTCACACACAAAACCAAAAACGCACACGCAAAACACACACACAAAATGCACACCCAAAACACACACACACACAAACGCACAGGCAAAACACACACACAAAATGCAGCCCCAAAACACACACAAACGCACAGGCAAAACACACCCACGCACACCACACGCACACGCACACGCACACGCACACGCACACGCACACGCACACACACACACACACACACACACACACACACACACACACACACACACACACACACACACACACAGGATACAATGCAAACAGTCACAAAACAGACAAAAGGTAGAACATATGGTACAGAATGAATCCCAATTGATGGATTGCGTTGAAGACTGTCGTGTCTAATCAACATAAATGGCCATTTTGTAAAAAAAAGCTTAATACAGAACTCCAATGCCCAATTATTCCACATTTCTGTTAATGTATGGGCACAACTAGTGGAAGTGCAAAACAATATCACACTATTCTTTCTAAACAGTTCACACAATAAAGTATATTTTTTGCATCTGTGTCATAAATCACATTATTACATATTCAGAATTTGAGTTTTATAATGTGGGTTATAACCTGGCCGGTTCGAATCCTGAAAACCGATTGGCTTATAGCCATGGTATATGTAAGCAATAGGGCACACCATTCATAGGGAAACCACAGTTAGCTGTGGTATATCAGCAATATATCAAACCCTTGAGATGCCTTATAACCTACAGCTTTGGTATACTATGTCAATAAGCAAATCAGCATTCAGTTTATAAAAGTGACCATTTACCATGGGTATGACATTACATACATTTTTACAACTGTAATTGTGTGTTTTTGTATCTGGTTTATATTAGGAATAAGGCATATACGTTCCAGGGTGTTGTGTCCAGGCCGTTTGCGATGCAATGTGCACTTTTTTAGCCGTATTATTTTGGCTACATACCAAACCCCTGGATGCCTTTCTGCTAAAATATGACATGATATCAAGTCGTTGTACTAACTAGGCCACAAGGACTCTCAGGCTTTTCCATCTGTGCTATTTCAATGACACCCCTTTTCTGAGTCCATCTGTCACATCCCCTTACACTATCCATCATTACCTCTCTAGCTATTCCTCATTTCTGTATTCTTTCTCTATCTCTGCATCACTCAGTTTATCTATACTTAATCACACTATCCATAATAATTTCTCTCAATAGCTACTTCTATCTTCCATCCAATTCAATGTCAATTTAAAGTGCTTTATTGACATGGGGAACTTTTGTTTTGACGTCCATTCGTAATTGTCCACCCAAGTTTGACCTTCAAAAAAGTTTTCTGATTTGGTGAACAGGTACTATAATTCAGATTTCTGGTCCAGCTGAAAAGCGGTATCAGGATTTCAACAAAGTGTTAGGGTGAAATCTCATAAAAGTAGTCTAGTAATAATATAACTTGACCTCCCACAAATTGAAACAAAGGATATTTTACTTGTACCATACCCGTATCATTTCCGCGAAATAAAAAAAGTATTGAGCTAACGGATTTAGCATAAATCAATTATGAGTACCATGTGAAAAGTAGCATCGCAGCTAGGGATATGTAAAATGACAAACACAAATTCTGTATTGAATTTTTGATTATTAAAGTATCTGGATGGACCTAAATGTATGCCATAATCATAGATAATTATTAAAAATAGCTTACAATTAATACTTTTCAGCTACCGCAGTGTTGATATCCAAGCAGAAACTGCTACAACCGCCATCACAGAAAATTTGCAATTTTTTCCGAATTGAGAGAGTACTACTTTGATTATGGTGGCACTTATTGTTTGCACTTGCAGACTCATGTAAAATCATACAGGAGAGAACCCAGTCAGTTGAGTTTGTGGCAAATCCCTTTAAAATTTATGCATATTGTTCTGTGTTTAACTGTATATGATAATTCATACTCAGAAAGTAGGCACTTGCATTACCCCGGGAATGTTTTGTGGCATTTTGTGGCATACAATTTTTTTCCCAGTCATATGTTTTTTCATTGAAGATTTCTTAAAAATAGTTTTCAAATATCGTCTCCTCTCCATCTCGTGAACCCAATATTATAATATTGTCTATCGTCTCAAGAGTAAAGTGTATTGTCACACTCCTAATTAACAGTGTCTTCATCTCTACTTCTCTCTGTTTTATGAGTTACGTGTGTCACCAAGTGTGTGGTACCCTTTGGAAATACAGCAATTTGGCATGGACTGGTCCTGGTTAGGGTATGGACTGGTCCTGGTTAGGGCATGGACTGGTCCTGGTTAAGACATGGACTGGTCCTGGTTAAGACATGGACTGGTCCTGGTTAAGACATGGACTGGTACTGGTTAAGACATGGACTGGTCATGGTTAAGACATGGACTGGTCCTGGTTAAGACATGGACTGGTCCTGGATAGGACATGGACTGGTCCTGGTTAAGACATGGACTGGACTGTTTAGACATGTCTTAACCAGGACCAGTCCATGTCTTAACCAGGACCAGTCCATGACTGGTCCTGGATTGGACTGGTCCTGGTTAGGTGGACTGGACTTGGTCCTGTTTTTAAGGTATGGACTTGGTCCTGTTTAGGGTATGGACTGGTCCTGTTTAGGGTATGGACTGGTCCTGTTTAGGGTATGGACTGGTCCTGTTTAGGGAATGGACTGATCCTGTTTAGGGAATGGACTGGTCCTGTTTAGGGTATGGACTGGTCCTGTTTAGGGTATGGACTGGTCCTGTTTAGGGAATTGACTGGTCCTGTTTAGGGTATGGACTTGGTCCTGTTTAGGGTATGGACTGGTCCTGTTTAGGGTATGGACTGGTCCAGTTTAGGGAATGGACTGGTCCTGTTTAGGGAATGGACTGATCCTGTTTAGGGAATGGACTGGTCCTGTTTAGGGTATGTACTGGTCCAGTTTAGGGTATGGACTGGTCCTGTTTAGGGAATGGACTGGTCTTTCTTTGCTTTCCAGTCTAATAAATAGTTAGCATTTATATGTGTTTGGTTGTAATGGTGTTGCTCTAATGGGGCTCTGTCTGGGTTTTGTGAACCAGCTGGCATAGCAGACTCTTATATGGGTTAATCTCTCTGTAGATGAGGGCTCTGTTATGGAACGTTAGAAAGTCACTTTACTGCAGGTGTGAAGTAATTGTTCTAAATCTGCTCTGTGTGCATTTATTATTATCCGTTTGGTGTTTATCCTGGCAGGTAAGTCAGACCTCACATAATATGGTTTGTAGAACCTGACTGGTATATCTGATACTTTATTTTGTGTAGTAGGTCCATATTGCCTCGTCTCAGGTCATTCACAGCCTCTCTCTCGTTTGCCAGATTCTCTTCCCCCGTTTCCAATTTGTGCCCCAAAATGTCTGTGTCTCTCTGGCCCCTACGAATGCAAGCTGGCTGAAATGGAACACTGCACAGGCAAATGTTTGTTCTGGCCCCTGCAAACCCAGGGGACAGGGGGTGGTAGCCGTGTGTGCGCGCGCGCGAGCGTGTGCGTGCGTGTGTGATAGGGGTGGGGGGGTGGGCACCTGCTGCCTCCATCCTCTGGCCTAGCAGTGATTGCCTCTTTTGGGACCCCTGAGACTGACGCTGGAGGGGAAGGTAACAGCTTCTGCCAATTGCTTTGGGGTCAGCTGCCAGCCAATGGGAGGAGTCGCCACCTTAACCAAACATAAGGGGTCAAAGTGTTGACTGGTTGCTTCTCATCCTCCCAATCTCTGTCTCTCCCTCCCCCGCTTTCCACACGCGTCTCAAAACGATTAAGGCACAAATGATAATTAGCCACGTACATGGTAATGGTTATAGTATAGCACCAAGCACATGGCCCGTGTCCTCTTTATAAGCGTTCTGCTTATGACAGCCCCTTAAACACCAAGTCTCTACATACATTCTCCCACATTTGCTCAGCCTCTTGTTGTCTCACTACAGACCCGGCCATGCCTGCTAATGGACCTGGGTTCTTTTGTCATTTCTTAATTTTCTCAACCTCGAGCCACACATCTCTTGCCGTTCCAATTGATTGTCCGCGGCACTTTTTTCCTCTACGATTTCCCGCCATGGGAAAACTGGCATTAATAATCAAAGAAAAGAGAAGCGTGGGAGACAGTGGGGAGCGGCTGATTAAAATCGTCTACTCATCAAAAGAAGGGAAGGAACAAAAGCCCCCATCTGACAGGCGACGGTGTAATAAGGTAGGTGACATGGGAGGTGGGCAGATTGGTTCATGATTTATTCAGGACAGGGGGGAGGATTAGGACCCAAGTTGCCACCTGAACCAGTGCCCCCCCCCATCCATTCAACCCCAATCCCACCCGGCTATCCCACATGCCTCCCACCGTCTGCCCCATCTGCCCCACCCCCAGGCTCCGCGGCACGGGCGCTTGAAGGCTCCGCTAATTGTCTCCCGAGCACATTTTAATCAGATTGGCGGGGCCTCAGCCCCCAAAACCCTACTGATAGGGGACCTTCCAAGCCCCGCGGGGCGTGACTAAACTAAGGTTGGGCCAGTGAAGGGGTGATGCGTGCTGTCATTAACACCGTGTCCCAGATGCCGCGGCCGGGCCCTGGGGAGGCCCCTGAGCAGCAGCCAACCCGTAACTCCCAGCGACCCCGGCACCTTCTCAGGGCCCAGTGGAAGTGATGCATGCGCTGGGATTAGACACTGGCACTCCAATGAATAACTAAGAGGGACTGCCAGCGCTAATGGAGACTGGAGACACAGCCCGTTCTAACACAACCCCCCACACTAGTCAGCCCTCCTCTTCCCGCCCCCCCAGTCCTTTCATCCATCCCATAAACCCGAGATTCTGGCACGCCTCGTCCACGCTCCACATATGGCTAGTCACGCTTGACAGAAAAATAAATAACCACACACACACACAAGTACACACACACACACAAGTACATTGTACACACACACACAAGTACATTGTACACAAACACACACACACACACACAAGTACATTGTACACACACACACAAGTACATTGTACACACACACACACACATACACACACAACCCACCCGACTGGCACCCCGGCTGCTGGTCCCGTCTGGAGACAGACCACTGCCACACGTTTAATTCTCTCTCCTTCCTTCTATCTCGCTCTCTCATCGACAGCACTTTCTTATTGTCCCCCTGCCTGAGAGGGAAAGGGGTAGTGCTAGCATGTGTGTGTGTGTGTGTGTGTGTGTGTGTGTGTGTGTGCGCACGGACTGAATGAGGAGTTGCCTTGGTAACGGGAGGCACACTGATCTGCCGCAGTGAAGAAACCGAGAGGAGAGAGGCAGAGTTGAGACAGTGAGAATGAGCACGGAGCTGGCGTATTAGAGTGGGTGTGTGTCTCTGTGTTCGTGTTAAGAGCGAAATGAGAGAGAGAGAGAGAGAGAGAGAGAGAGAGAGAGAGCGGTGGGGTGCGGTTAACAAAGTCCCTGCAGTGGAAAGAAGGCGTTAGGAAAGGACACTTAAGAGAGCGGCGTTAAGGACAACTGTATTAAGTGTGCCTCTGTAGGTGTAGACAGTATGTGGCTGTGTGTGTGTGTGTGTGTGTGTGTGTGTGTGTGTGCAAGTGCGTGGTTTGACAAAGTCATCAATGAAGAAACCCTCTCCCACACATTAATGTCAAGAGCATTGCTGCAGAACTCAAGGGCAGTGGGACACCACTATTGTTATGCACTACACCTCTACTGCAGCACAGACCGGCCCCATTAATCGGACACACATTCTGACACACACACAGAAACACAGCGACACACACACACACAGAAACACAGCGACACACACACACACAGCGACACACACACACACACACAGAAACACAGCGACACACACACACACACAGAAACACAGCGACACACACACAGAAACACAGCGACACACACACACACACAGAAACACAGCGACACACACACACACAGAAACACAGCGACACACACACACACACACACAGAAACACAGCGACACACACACAGAAACACACACACACACACACAGCGACACACACACACACAGCGACACACACACACAGCGACACACACACACAGCAACACACACACACAGCGACACACACACACACAGCGACACACACACAGCAACACAGCGACACACACACAGAAACACAGCGACACACACACACACAGAAACACAGCGACACACACACACACACACACAGAAACACAGCGACACACACACACACACACACACAGAAACACAGCGACACACACACACACACAGAAACACACACACACACACACAGCGACACACACACACACAGCGACACACACACACAGCACACACACACACACAGCACACACACACACACACACACACAGCGACACACACACACACAGCGACACACACACAGCGACACACACACAGCAACACACAACGCCATAGACACAAGCGGTCATGTCCAGCTGTTTGTTGAACCACAACGACTTGACTATACGTGCATAGAAAAAACCCTCCTGTATGGGGGTCAGAGCTGGGTACATCTGTAACCCTAACCCTCCTGTAATGGGGGTCAGTGCTGGGTACATCTGTAACCCTAAATCTCCTGTATGGGGGTCAGAGCTGGGAACCTCTGTAACCCTAACCCTCCTGAATGGGGGTCAGAGCTGGGTACATCTGTAACCCTAACCCTCCTGAATGGGGGTCAGAGCTGGGTACATCTGTAACCCTAACCCTCCTGTATGGGGGTCAGAGCTGGGAACCTCTGTAACCCTAACCCTCCTGTATGGGGGTCAGAGCTGGGTACCTCTGTAACCCTAACCCTCCTGAATGGGGGTCAGAGCTGGGTACATCTGTAACCCTAAATCTCCTGTATGGGGGTCAGAGCTGGGAACCTCTGTAACCCTAACCCTCCTGAATGGGGGTCAGAGCTGGGTACATCTGTAACCCTAACCCTCCTGTATGGGGGTCAGAGCTGGGAACCTCTGTAACCCTAACCCTCCTGTATGGGGGTCAGAGCTGGGTAACTCTGTAACCCTAACCCTAAGTAGAAAATGCACTATATTGTTAGAGGTTATTTTGACAGTGGGCGTAAGATGTTTTAAGCCTCACTTACGATTCGGCATTTAAGCCTGACTTACGATTCGGCATTTAGGCCTGACTTACGATTCGGCATTTAGGCCTGACTTACGATTCGGCATTTAGGCCTGACTTACGATTCGGCATTTAGGCCTGACTTACGATTCGGCATTTAGGCCTGACTTACGATTCGGCATTTAGGCCTGACTTACGATTCGGCATTTATCCCTGACTTATGGCATATCATTTTTGACACACTTCTTAGTCAACTTATCTATAATTAGATACGTTAACAGTTGCTCTAGTGTTTACATCACAATAGTTATACTTCAAATTGCAAATTTGCCAACTCTGGTCACGGCACTTTCTCTCTTGGAACAACTGGTCCAGGTTTGCAAACGAGATCATTTCATAAGGTAAAGACAATGAGCATGCAAGCATTAATCATTGTGTCACAGACCTTTTGCAGTGTCACATCTCATAATCAACACCCCTTTAACACCTTCAGAAGTTAACACCTTCAGAACTTATTTCATCAGTTGTCTAAAACGATTGCAAAAGTCACCTGAAGGTGTAGAACGCAGCTCACTTCTATTCTATGGTTATTCCCTTGATCGCTATTTCGGGCGTAGTACATTTACAGACACGAAATGATCCCAGCATGTCGAACGAAGAAACGTTTGTCGACGATTAAACAATTCATCAACCGAGGTTACAATCATTCCTTTTTTATTAGCCAGGAAATTCATCGGTGTGAAATGATTGGCTGAAAGTGTGGTTTCTGATGGTGATAGACACCACCTTCATCAATGGTCCCTGAACACACATTCCATTGAACGCTGAGAGACATAAATCCTACTCTTCCACTCCTATTTAAATCAGACTTTTATTGTGAAATTGTGTTCCACTGCAGAAGTTCCTCTATTCAGTTAGGTGAGAGATTATAGAGCTACAGTCAGTTCCCTCATGTCAGTAAGTATTCAATTCAACCCACATGAACTTTAAAGTCCACTTGATGCGGCATATTTGTTGTACCAAAACCCCTCCTTGTGACATTTTAATGAAGACGCTTCTCCATTTTCACATAAAGTAGCTAGCGCTTCTATCATCCTCTTTTTTTACCACAATATATTTTGCCCTACCTTTTCTCAATTGAAACTCTCAATTTGACAGATTTTTCATGGACCTTTACTAAGCGGATCAGCATTGACTTTTTCCCAAATGTATTTGGCAATTGTATTGCTGTGCATTTGGACCGAATATAGTTAGGCTCTAGACCTGAGGATTACTCACTAATGCCAAAGGAAAACATTTTTATATAAATCTCAACTTAGGTATTAAATCGCACAAGACTGACACATTTATGGATTTTTTTATGCATTCTTTCTGCCTTAATTAAAGTTCCCTCCCTTAAACCTTGTAATATTTCATGACTTGAAACAGGCCCAGCTCGTTGACATAACCGTGGGTTATGAGTCAACCTGTGCATATCTAAAACACACACACGCCCACACATGTGCTGCTTACACTAGATAAATTGCTGAGGGATGTAACAAGTGCATACAGACATCTAACACTTCTGCATGTGTATTCATACACTAGGGACATCGTACACTTCTGCATGTGTATTCATACACTAGGGACATCGTACACTTCTGCATGTGTATTCATACACTACGGACATCGTACACTTCTGCATGTGTATTCATACACTACGGACATCGTACACTTCTGCATGTGTATTCATACACTACGGACATCGTACACTTCTGCATGTGTATTCATACACTACGGACATCGTACACTTCTGCATGTGTATTCATACACTACGGACATCGTACACTTCTGCATGTGTATTCATACACTACGGACATCGTACACTTCTGCATGTGTATTCATACACTACGGACATCGTACACTTCTGCATGTGTATTCATACACTACGGACATCGTACACTTCTGCATGTGTATTCATACACTACGGACATCGTACACTTCTGCATGTGTATTCATACACTACGGACATCGTACACTTCTGCATGTGTATTCATACACTACGGACATCGTACACTTCTGCATGTGTATTCATACACTACGGACATCGTACACTTCTGCATGTGTATTCATACACTACGGACATCGTACACTTCTGCATGTGTATTCATACACTACGGACATCGTACACTTCTGCATGTGTATTCATACACTACGGACATCGTACACTTCTGCATGTGTATTCATACACTACGGACATCGTACACTTCTGCATGTGTATTCATACACTACGGACATCGTACACTTCTGCATGTGTATTCATACACTACGGACATCGTACACTTCTGCATGTGTATTCATACACTACGGACATCGTACACTTCTGCATGTGTATTCATACACTACGGACATCGTACACTTCTGCATGTGTATTCATACACTACGGACATCGTACACTTCTGCATGTGTATTCATACACTACGGACATCGTACACTTCTGCATGTGTATTCATACACTACGGACATCGTACACTTCTGCATGTGTATTCATACACTACGGACATCGTACACTTCTGCATGTGTATTCATACACTACGGACATCGTACACTTCTGCATGTGTATTCATACACTACGGACATCGTACACTTCTGCATGTGTATTCATACACTACGGACATCGTACACTTCTGCATGTGTATTCATACACTACGGACATCGTACACTTCTGCATGTGTATTCATACACTACGGACATCGTACACTTCTGCATGTGTATTCATACACTACGGACATCGTACACTTCTGCATGTGTATTCATACACTACGGACATCGTACACTTCTGCATGTGTATTCATACACTACGGACATCGTACACTTCTGCATGTGTATTCATACACTACGGACATCGTACACTTCTGCATGTGTATTCATACACTACGGACATCGTACACTTCTGCATGTGTATTCATACACTACGGACATCGTACACTTCTGCATGTGTATTCATACACTACGGACATCGTACACTTCTGCATGTGTATTCATACACTACGGACATCGTACACTTTTGCATGTGTATTCATACACTACGGACATCGTACACTTCTGCATGTGTATTCATACACTACGGACATCGTACACTTCTGCATGTGTATTCATACACTACGGACATCGTACACTTCTGCATGTGTATTCATACACTAGGGACATGCATGTATTCATACACTACGGATTCATCACTACGGACATCGTACACTTCTGCATGTGTATTCATACACTAGGGACATCGTACACTTCTGCATGTGTATTCATACACTAGGACATCGTACACTTCTGCATGTGTATTCATACACTACGGACATCGTACACTTCTGCATGTGTATTCATAAACTACGGACATCGTACACTTCTGCATGTGTATTCATACACTACGGACATCGTACACTTCTGCATGTGTATTCATACACTATGGACATCGTACACTTCTGCATGTGTATTCATACACTATGGACATCGTACACTTCTGCATGTGTATTCATACACTACGGACATCGTACACTTCTGCATGTGTATTCATACACTACGGACATCGTACACTTCTGCATGTGTATTCATACACTACGGACATCGTACACTTCTGCATGTGTATTCATACACTACGGACATCGTACACTTCTGCATGTGTATTCATACACTACGGACATCGTACACTTCTGCTTGTGTATTCATATACTACGGACATCGTACACTTCTGCATGTGTATTCATACACTACGGACATCGTACACTTCTGCATGTGTATTCATACACTAAGTGTATGATGCTACATAAAAAACACGTACTTAAATAGCAACATGATCTGTGGCATTATGTAATGACTATTTCATGTGTTAATGCAGTTTAACTCTGGAAACCATGGACCTGGCTAGTGACTAGTAAGAAGCTCATGATGTTTCCTTGCTGCACCAGTGCTCAGTTTGCCTACAGTCTGAAGGCAGTTGTTAAATAGTAAGAGAGGATACGGAGGTGCAAGTCGTGAAGAGTGAATTAACACCAACATGGAACCCCAGACGTGTGAATGAGATGCTGGTTAATTAATTTTCTCAGGCTGGTGCTGCTACATTTTTTGTTAACCCCAGTGGCATCTCCTTATCAGGACGATAAGGCTGTTATAGTCCAGTCTAAAAATAAGCAAAAATAAACAGAGTTGTTTCAAAATGAAATTGTGCGAGTCATAGGTGAAAGGGAGGCAGCGGGAAAGAAGATGCAAGGATGTTCCATCACTGACACCCCAAAATGCCAGAGAGTACAGAGTAGAGTGTGCTCTAAAATAGTTACACTAACAGGTTTATTCTGAGCTCATCAACCTGGTGTGGTGTTTCATGTCTAATACAGGTAGGGCACAAGCAGAGTGACAGCTAACTAAAGCTTTTATGTTAAGTAACATGAAATATACGATACAACGAAATGATACAGCAACAAAGCTTTTACACCAGATTTAAACCATCCAGGTAAGCACTTATAAAGTAGCATCTTAGCTTCTTAGTACAAATAGTAATCAACCCATCATTTGTCAGTCCCTCTGGAAAAAGCATGCAAAAAGTGTTAGTTAAAACCATCATAGTTATATCATGGGCAGGATAGGCTATAACAATGTAAATTCAAAACTACTCTCATACAGGGATCTAAAACGCCAAGCCAGTTATCAGTTATCTC
Organism: Dallia pectoralis; assembly: GCA_029465975.1. Lineage (NCBI taxonomy): Eukaryota > Metazoa > Chordata > Actinopteri > Esociformes > Umbridae > Dallia > Dallia pectoralis. Next base: position 7,048,189 of record CM055733.1, read on the forward strand.
GTATGCTAAACATAAGAGCTCTATCCTGCACCACATTGAAGACAGCAAATGTTCCTTTACTTCCCAAAACGTTGTCTTCAGTAGGTTATCACAAAACAGCTGCTAATCCGTGCACTTGTATTCAAAGAAAAAACAGAGATGTCTGACAAGTTTTCAGTAAATTAAAGTGGCTCGGCCTGAATCCTGCAAATATCATTTCATCAGACATCATTTCCTCAATGTCTGCATCTTAACTGTGTGTAAAGATGGTTTTCCGGTATTACAGAGCTGGAAATAGGAGATTTCCAAACACTCCCAGGAGCACATATTATCTTCCACATTTATTTACTAAATTGGAGCCTTCTTTTCTAAGGGTTTGCATTCAATTGACCATTAACACAACTTCTATGTATGGCTTTCAAACAGTTTTAATGCCTTCTGTATGTCCCACTTCAGTGAAACACAAGCACTACATATTCACTGACAGACTATAGTATTCCTCCAATGGCTTTAGTAACATTATAGCGATAGACGGCTATCTGAGAGGAAATGCTGCAGCTTCCCAAGTCCTCTTTCCCTGAGCAAGGTTACATTTCTTGGGGTTGCTTAACTAGCAGCCCCAGAGCCTTGAAGAGTGTCTCAGTCCGGCACAATCTCCAAACGGGACAGTCCCACAAGGGTGGCTTGATTGCACAACACTGCCATCTGCTGACGGAGGTCACACAGTTTGACCGCAACAACCTTCACCACAATAATGAAGGGCACTAAGAGGGAGAGCCTCGATGGAGTTCTGTTGTGTCAATTATAGATGGATTATTGATTTTAAGTGGGATTTCTATTGAGGAGCATCAGGGCACACATTTGACCAAGGGCAAAACAGCACTCGTCTGAGTAGCACAGAACCAATCATGTACTGTGGAAAACAGTCTCTTTGAGTGTGTGTGTTTGTGTGTGTGTGTGTTTGAGTGAAAACCAAAAGGCCTTGCGAGAGCGAGAATAAGTGAATGCAACACCCACAGTGTGATTTAGCATTTGGCATAGTGTGCATGTCTATGAAAGTCCAGTTTCATGTGAAAACATGCATATGCTTATAACATGCATATGCTTATAACATGCATATGCTTATAACATGCATATGCTTATAACATGCATATGCTTATAACATGCATATGCTTATAACATGCATATGCTTATAACATGCATATGCTTATAACATGCATATGCTTATAACATGCATATGCTTATAACATGCATATGCTTATAACATGCATATGTCCATACATACTGCATGAGAGAAGGGGTGTGTCATGTAAATGCCTTTATGTGGAATTGTTTCACTGTGTTGTGTTAAATGTGTGTATCCTTTCAAATGAGCGTTCAGGTTCCCCAACAACTGTGGGTCACATTTTTTTCCGTACATTAAATCGTACATTGAAGCCCCTCCCCTTTGATAAATCATTAGAGCAAGCAGAACAGGAAAGCTAGCATCTCTGGCTGTCACGTCTGGCTCACAGGCAGGTAGCAGGAAGCGGACACAGGCGCAGAGAATTCTATAATAAAGTCTTTATTTACCCAGACTAACACCGAAAACACTTCGGGTCTCACGAAAACAACAAACAGACGATCGTAACGATCAGAAACTCCGAACAGGAGAACACAGGAACGTACCTCTGTACGTACATCCAACACGTACAAACAATGATCCCACAATCACCAACAGAATGAGGCAGGGTTAAATACAGGGGCTAAATGCCCAACCAAACACAGGTGCGGAGAAGTCTCAGGTGCAGTGAATGTCCTTGATTGTCTCTCTGCTGACAGGGGAAGTGCCAATACTGGCATAGAGAGGGACAGAGGGAGGGATAGACCTCAGGTCCTCACAGTACCCCCCCCTCTATGCGCTGCACCTGCAGCGCCAAACATCCCACGGGCAGGGCAGAGAGAACCGGTCGGGCAGAAACAGGTCTGGAGGTCGACTCGGCGGATGCAGGTCGGGAGGTCGCACCGGCGGATGCAGGTCGGGAGGTCGCACCGGCGGATGCAGGTCGGGAGGTCGCCCCGGCGGATGCAGGTCGGGAGATCGACCCGGCGGATGCAGGTCGGGAGGTCGCCCGGCGGATGCAGGTCGGGAGGTCGCCCGGCGGATGCAGGTCAGGAGGTCGACCCGGGAAGACCTGGGCACAGTCTTAGGCGGGAAACCAGGCTCAGGCAGGATCATGGGCTCGGGGACTGGGGCAGACTCGGGGACTGGGACAGACACAGGCATGACAGTGGAACAGGGCATAGAGGCACGAACGGGAACAGAAGGAGAGACACGGACGGGAGCAGGACCAGAGACAAGGACGGGACCGGGATGAGAGACAAGGACGGGACCGGGATGAGAGACAAGGACGGGACCGGGAACGAAGACAAGGACGGGGACGGGTGAAGGGACGAATGCGGGGCGGAGCTAAAGGCGGAGGTCGAGCGAGGGACGGAGGTCGGAGCATGGACGGGCGAAGCGACGGGTACAAGGACGGGATCAAGAGGGGGACTAGGACGGGATCGAAGAGGGGGACTAGGACGGGATCGGGACAGTGAGTGGGACGGGAACGACGACAGTGGAAAGGACGGGATCGGGGACAGTGACAAGGACGGGACCGAGGACAGGTACACTGGAGACGGGGACGGGCTCGGAGACGGGGACGGGCTCGGAGACGGGGACGGGCTCGGAGACGGGGACGGACTCGGAGACGGGGAAGGGCTCGGAGACGGGGAAGGGCTCGGAGACGGGGAAGGGCTCGGAGACGGGAAAGGGTTCGGAGACGGGAAAGGGCTCGGAGACCGGCTCACAGGGGCGGAGACAGGCTCACAGGGGGCGGAGACAGGCTCACAGGGGGCGGAGACAGGCTCACAGGGGGCGGAGACAGGCTCACAGGGGGCGGAGACAGGCTCACAGGGGGCGGAGACAGGCTCACAGGGGGCGGAGACAGGCTCACAGGGGGCGGAGACAGGCTCACAGGGGGCGGAGACAGGCTCACAGGGGCGGAGACAGGCTCACAGGGGGCGGAGACAGGCTCACAGGGGGCGGAGACAGGCTCACAGGGGGCGGAGACAGGCTCACAGGGGGCGGAGACAGGCTCACAGGGGGCGGAGACAGGCTCACAGGGGGCGGAGACAGGCTCACAGGGGGCGGAGACAGGCTCACAGGGGGCGGAGACAGGCTCACAGGGGGCGGAGACAGGCTCACAGGGGGCGGAGACAGGCTCACAGGGGGCGGAGACAGGCTCACAGGGGCGGAGACAGGCTCACAGGGGCGGAGACAGGCTCACAGGGGGCGGAGACAGGCTCACAGGGGGCGGAGACAGGCTCACAGGGGCGGAGACAGGCTCACAGGGGCGGAGACAGGCTCACAGGGGGCAGAGACAGGCTCACAGGGGGCGGAGACAGGCTCCCAAGGGCGGCGACAGGCTCACAAGGGGCGGCGACAGGCTCACAGGGGCGGAGACAGGCTCAGGGTACCGGTCAGAATACCGGTCAGGACACCGGTCAGGATACCGGTCAGGATACCGGTCAGGATACCGGTCAGGCTCAGGATACCGGTCAGGATACCGGTCAGGCTCAGGATACCGGTCAGGATACCGGTCAGGCTCAGGATACCGGTCAGGATACCGGTCAGGATACCGGTCAGGATACCGGTCAGGATACCGGTCAGGCTCAGGATACCGGTCAGGATACCGGTCAGGATACCGGTCAGGCTCAGGATACCGGTCAGGATACCGGTCAGGATACCGGTCAGGATACCGGTCAGGCTCGGGGTACCGGTCAGGCTCAGGGTCGGCAGGAGACCCAGTTTCGGGAAGGACAGAAAGACCGAACAGGACCTCCAATTCGGCCTCGGATCTGCGCCCCTCCCCCAAAAAAATCCGGGAATGTCCAGAAAAGGCAATGGCTCTACCTTCGAGCGGGGTGTGGGCAGGTGACGATACGGCAACTCGGCAGCCATCTTGGGCTGCGGGGTGTCAACCCTCCAGGGTTGTGGAGTGGCGGCCATCTTAGGTTGCCGGGTGTCCACCCTCCTGGGCTGTGGAGTGGCGGCCATCTTGGCCCGCGGGTTGCCAGGAAGAGCTCCGGGACGTAATGCGGTGCTCAGCCGCCGGATGTAGGCATCCCAGCCGTACTCATCCTCCGACTCCTCCGACTCGTCCTCCCACTCCGACTCCGACTCCCACTCAGACTCCGACTCCCACTCAGACTCCGACTCCCACTCAGACTCAGACTCCGACTCAGGGCTGAGTGGCTCTCTCCCATGCCGCATGGCTCTATAGTTCACCGGTACCCAGATGGGTGGTGGGGCGGATGGTCGTGGAGGAAGAGGTGGTCCAGGTCGAAACGCGCACCGGCGAAGATCAGCCGGTACCACGGCAGACTGTTCATCTCTCCCAGAACAGCCTTTCCTTCTCTGCTGCGTCCCTCTTGGTGGGATCATACTGTCACGTCTGGCTCACAGGCAGGTAGCAGGAAGCGGACACAGGCGCAGAGAATTCTATAATAAAGTCTTTATTTACCCAGACTAACACCGAAAACACTTCGGGTCTCACGAAAACAACAAACAGACGATCGTAACGATCAGAAACTCCGAACAGGAGAACACAGGAACGTACCTCTGTACGTACATCCAACACGTACAAACAATGATCCCACAATCACCAACAGAATGAGGCAGGGTTAAATACAGGGGCTAAATGCCCAACCAAACACAGGTGCGGAGAAGTCTCAGGTGCAGTGAATGTCCTTGATTGTCTCTCTGCTGACAGGGGAAGTGCCAATACTGGCATAGAGAGGGACAGAGGGAGGGATAGACCTCAGGTCCTCACACTGGCATATAGGCTAGCATCTCTGGCATATAGGCTAGCATCTCTGGTATATAGGCTAGCATCTCTGGCATATAGGCTAGCATCTCTGGCATATAGGCTAGCATCTCTGGCATATAGGCTAGCATCTCTGGCATATAGGCTAGCATCTCTGGCATATAGGCTAGCATCTCTGGCATATAGGCTAGCATCTCTGGCATATAGGCTAGCATCTCTGGCTCAAACCTCATCAAGGCCTAAAAAGAGAGAGAGAGAGAGGTCTACATCAGCATGTATAGTGCATTATATCTAAAGTATTTGAAATGTATTATAAAGCACAAAGGCCAATAGAAATTGTTTTAATATCACGTACAATACCGTTCAAAAGAAAGGTCCCTGTATTCCATGAAAATGTACATTAAATATTTTTTAACAAAAAGAATAGCGAAATGAATAGAACATATTGTCATTGACAAGAAATAAAAAATATATTTTTAATCAAAATAATAATTGTGTCTTGCAGACTCGCATTCTAGATGTCACAATGTTGAGGTAATCTTCAGAGATTCCACCCCATGCCTCCTGGTGCACATCCAAGTATATACAAGTTGGATTGGCTTGATTGGCACTTATTATGTACCGTATGATCATGCTGCTTCCACAACAGCTCAATAGGGGTAACATCCAATGTGCCACTCCATCATAGACAGAATACCAGCTGACTGCTTTTTCCTTGAACAATTCTTGCGCAGTTACAATCTGTGCTTTGGGTCATCGTGCTGTTGTAAGAGGAGATTGTCTGGAATCAAGTTCGCTGCTGTCAGATGGCCACGCCCCATTCATTTGAATATACCAAATGGAAATGTGTCATTATGAAATAAATACGGCATTATGAAAAAGGACTGCCTTGAAATAAATACATGGGGAATTTCGAAATAACAGTCCACTGTAATAAATAAAAGTTGTCTTATGAAAAACGTGTCATTATGAAAAAGGAGTGCATTAAAATGAATACATTTGGAATTGTAAAATACAAGTCCCTCAAATAAATAAATGTTGTCTTATGGAAAACATCATTTTGAAATAAAACCTATTTCTTTACATATTAAGTGACTTATACATTTATATTTACACATATTTATGTAATTATTGCCTAATTTCACAGCGATATTTATTATTTCATAGCTGTATTTATCTATTTAATATTGACGCAAATGGCGTTCCATAGTTTTGAGCCTGTAATCGAACCCACAATTGCTGTTGTCCAGATATTCAACTAGCCTGAAGAAGGACAGTTACATTGTGCAAACATAAATGCTGTTTCTCATAACCAACTAGACTTTATATTGATAAACTTGGATTTGAAAACACAACATCCCACTGGAATAAAATAATTATGATAATGCCAAAATAAATCGCTTGACACGGATAAAATGGTAGCATTTGGAAACAATGCAGCAAAACCAGACCAAAGCCTTATTATTTGAGTGAATGATCCTTTTCAGTTGGCCACATTTACAGGATTGGACGAATAATGGTGCAATGCCCAGAATGTGGGGGATTCTAGTTTTCCATGGACGTGGTGTGCATGTGTTAATGTTGTATGTCTGCGTTTATGTATGCATACATTCACACGCGTTTGTCAACAGCTGCGCTCACCAGAGTTCACCAGCTCTTGCTCCATCACACCGCAGCCCAACACCTCCAGCCAGTCATCCTGGAAACGCACTTCCATCTCGAATGACGGATGTGTGAAAGGAAAGTAACACTCCACCCAGCGGATCTCCAGCTCTGCCACAAACGGGAGAAGAGCGGATGAGGGAAGACATGAAGATCTGAGAAGGTAGCCATTACATACGCATCCCACACATCTCCTCCACATTCTTCCATCCTTAAAACCAATGAGAAACAAGAACATTTAATGTTTTTCAAACTCGGTGTTAGATGACACCCCAATTAATTCTATAGACATTTACCTATCAGTGGCTAACGTAGGTCGACATAAAATGAGTAATGTTATTTTTTTTGATTGAATTGCTAAGAAAAATTACACTTCGAAGGCCTATATTGTCAGACCGTTGTCTCCTCTCTTAACTCCTCGAGAACCATTGGATAAATAATTAAGATGCTAATAATCAACTTAAAAAGCTGATTATCACCTTCTCCAAACAAGTGTCTGACCATCTGATCCAGAGTCTGTTTCAGGTCAAACTCCACCAGCTTGACCGCCTCCAAGGTGTGTGTCTCTTGCTTCTCTGGGGTCCGGCGCCCCCTACTCTCAAAAAGAGACAGGTCTTCTCCACTAGACACTTTTGCAAACAACTGTAGGGGGAAGTAATGATAAACAGTTCAGAACCAAAAACACTGCTGCTAATGTGTTCATCTGGTTGGTAGTTTAAGGGGTTTTGGTCTTTATGCAGAATAGGTTTGCTGATTCCTGTGTTCATCTGGTTGGTAGTTTAAGGGGTTTTGGTCTTTATGTAGAATAGGTTTGCTGATTCATGTGTTCATCTGGTTGGTAGTGTAACGGGTTTTGGGCTCAATGTAAAATAGGTTTTATTGTATGTGTACAGATAATACATTCACAACTCAACGCCTATACAACCTGGCATATTTAAAATCAATAAAACTTTAGCCTTTGGTTTGCCTAACATTGTCCTAACAATGGGCTAACATTAGGGCTGGAATCTTTAATGAGATTGAAGAAAAAGTTACTGAATAACACTGATGCTTATCACGATAGAGTTGTGCTTAGCGCAAATCTTTTTGAATGCACCATTTTCTGAATTTTTTTGAATAATTTTAGGGGGGAAGTTCTCCTATGCCTCTCAGTGTCCCTCACCGATTTTTCCTTCGCTCACCTGGTGGTTGGAGAACAGGCGCACCCCCTCCATCTGATGGAACACAGGGTAGTGGCTGGAGTCGATCTCGTCCCTCCGGTACACGTCGCCCGCTAGTAGGAAAGCATCCAGCCCTGAGCTCACTAGCTCCCTCTGGTGGGCCGAGGTGTGAGAGCGCAGTAAGGTATGCCGGTTCAGGTAGTAGTTGTCACCTCGCTTGCGGCTTGGATGGTCGGGCGGGATGAGCAGGCTGTCGAAGTTCTGCTCCGTCGTCACTACTGGGCTGAGGTTATCATAGACAGAAAACAGTGGGTTGCCTGATCGCATTATGTAGGAGCTGTAGAAGTGGGCTTTGATCCGCTCTTTGATCAGCCAAAGAGGATGATGGGTTTGGTTGTGCAGGTTGTGGCCAACCTTGTTTAGGATCTTGCTAGTCACGTTGGTAATGTCATCCCGAGGGTAGGAGTGGCCCAGAACCTCAACTGTTGTGTCTTGGCCTACCAGTGGCTGGGAGACAGGGAGGTCGGTGGCCAGGCAACGAGAAGAGGAGGGGAGGAGTCTGTGAGTTGGTTTTAGCCTCCCATTGGCTGAGAGGCAGCTAATTGGCCTATGATGTGTTAGAGTTATGAAGACAGTCAGCCTTCTAAAGTGCAGCCTCATAGCAGCGGCTCCAATGACCTTAAAAAAGGAAAGATTTTTGTCATTACAGGAAACAGTTAATTGTTTTATTATGTGGTTGCCTGCTGGTCATGACCAACATTTACCTTGATGAGAACAAGCAAGTAAACATCATAGATTTATTTATTACATATTTGTATGGAGATATAGAATATTTATTTCAAAATTGGTGACAGGCAAATTTTAACAAATAAAACTGAAATATTATACTTTGCAATCATGGTCCTACCCCAAATGACTAAAATGGATACATGCAGCCATTTTCTTATATAATTGTCTAACAGTCTCTGGTTGGAATCTTCTTTACAGTACTGTTTCACTTGTCCTGTCTAAAAGCTCTCTTAAATGCACTGCCCACTTTAAAATCTCCTACAGAATGTAATAGGATTGAGATCTGGGTTTGACTCCATAACCTTTTCCATAACTCTTCATTTATTCTTATTCACTCATTCTGTTGTACCTTTGCATGTTTTTTTTAAATAATTGTCCCATTTGGTTCAGCCTCAGCTTTTTGACAGATGGCCTCAGTTTCTTCTCAAGACATTTTTGTTCCAATCTTTTCTTCAGCTCTGTGGCTGTATTTGGTGTGATGACCAGTCCTATGTAGATTTCTAGTGGACTTATCTCTATTTGTAGAAAAGCTGTCAAATTGCTTAGAAATTATGTACATTTAATTTATGTTAACTTTAATTTAATTGTAACTGGTATCAAAGTAAGCAAGTTGGTGTGTGATTTGTTAAACAGGGATTAGCTTTTGCAATGAATCTGATTGTAATTTTCATGTTTTTCAAATCAAGTCTGTCTAAGTAGTGTAGATTGTAATCTCTCCTAAACCCACACCAGTGTCCCTATAAAAATCCAGCAAACAAGAAGGCCAGCGAGGCCTCCTCTCGAAACCGTTTTCCCAACTGGTCTCAAGACGCTGTATGTTCACGAGTCTACCTGCTGGCATGTTAGTTGTCATTAATGTTTTTGCTAGCATAATCAATGTCCTCGCCAGTCATGTAAATAACATAAAGATATCATGAAAGCGCAATTTAAAAAACTATTTACATACAATGCACATATTAGAGAATCTCCTCATTAATACTTGTGCTAAACAGTCTCCAGCATAAACCCATGTCTTTCTATTGCTCAAGTTCCCCATTTCAATCAACGCTGGATCTTGTCGTCTCTCTTACTGTCACCCCTTCTATCTTCCGCATGCCATCGTTGCTTCGCTCTTCCTTGCCCTTTTCCCTTTAGCAAGCATTTGCAACTAGACGGGTTTGCTTCAGAGGAGAAGACTGCATGGGCGCACCTGAGAGAATTGAGAGCTGTATTTAATCAGGACTAACAGTATCCCTCCATTGCCAACACTCAAATATTTGCCCTTTCACAGACATTTTTCATGAGCTGAAAAGAGGGGAAGTGAGTTTGTTCTTCCACTGTCCTCACAATTTCTATTGCTGGCACGTAAGAGAAATAAAAGAGACACACACACACAGACACACACTCACTCTCACTCTCACACACACTCACACACACACACTGAGACTACGGACAAAGGATGTTGCATTGCAGGGGCATTGCAGTAAAGTGGATTATGATAAATCAGGACACCACACACCCACACACGGGATAAAGTCATGGACTCGACAGCCTCTCTCCCCCTCTGTACAGAGAACATGAATAGATCCTCTCATCACTTCACCTGCTTCTGACACAACGTTTATAGTCCAACCTAGCACATTTATAGCCAAACGCGGCACGTTTATAGCCCAACGCGGCACGTTTATAGCCCAACGCGGCACGTTTATAGCCCAACGCGGCACGTTTATAGCCCAACGCGGCACGTTTATAGCCCAACGCGGCACGTTTATAGCCCAACGCGGCACGTTTATAGCCCAACGCGGCACGTTTATAGCCCAACGCGGCACGTTTATAGCCCAACGCGGCACGTTTATAGCCCAACGCGGCACGTTTATAGCCCAACGCGGCACGTTTATAGCCCAACGCGGCACGTTTATAGCCCAACGCGGCACGTTTATAGCCCAACGCGGCACGTTTATAGCCCAACGCGGCACGTTTATAGCCCAACGCGGCACGTTTATAGCCCAACCTAGCACGTTTATAGCCCAACGCGCACGTTTATAGCCCAACGCGGCACGTTTATAGCCCAACGCGGCACGTTTATAGCCCAACCTAGCACGTTTATAGCCCAACGCGGCACGTTTACTGCCCAACGCGGCACGTTTATAGCCCAACGCGGCACGTTTATAGCCCAACGCGGCACGTTTATAGCCCAACGCGGCACGTTTATAGCCCAACGCGGCACGTTTATAGCCCAACGCGGCACGTTTATAGCCCAACCTAGCACGTTTATAGCCCAACGCGGCACGTTTATAGCCCAACGCGGCACGTTTATAGCCCAACGCGGCACGTTTATAGCCCAACCTAGCACGTTTATAGCCCAACGCGGCACGTTTATAGCCCAACACGGCATGTTTATAGCCCAACGCGGCACGTTTATAGCCCAACGCGGCACGTTTATAGCCCAACGCGGCACGTTTATAGCCCAACGCGGCACGTTTATAGCCCAACGCGGCACGTTTATAGCCCAACCCACCCAGGCTGATGGGGGAACACCACAAATCTAGTCAACATGCAGAGCAGAGAAACAGAAATATACATAGAGAAAGATGGATTAGACAGAGATTCAGACAGACAGTGAGACGGATACAGAGTGTGTGTTAGGGGGAAAGGTGCGTGAGAGAGCGTGTGAGGAGGGCGAAGGGTGTGAAGAGGAGACGAGGAGTAAGCGTGTGTGTGTGTGTGTGTGTGCACGCGTGTGTGTGTGATGGTTAAAGTAAATGAGAGAGTGGGAGAGAAAGAACAGCAAGACAGGGAGACGGAACAGACACAGCGAGGGAGGGAGGGGAGCTAGGCGTCAGGAGGAAGTCCATAAACGCTGCATATTTAATGAGAAGAGGCACCACTTCATTCACAGCACATCTCCCCACACAGCTCTGACTAAGACCTGAGGTACCGTTACCTGAAATAGCTGCCATTTAACGGCAGATAACCTAGCAGATTACAGGGTTTTCTGCTACATATTGGACTGTATTTGAGTGTGCCTGTTTAACATGAGCTCTGTGACGGTCCCCATGGTCAAATTCCTAAAGAGGACAGAGGGATTGTATCTCCGGCACGCAGTTAGTCACATTTGAAAGAGCCAAACGTTGGTGTTACATTAAGGATTAAAACAAGATACAAAACCCAGCAGGCTGTATTTCAAAGAAAATAAAGTTGAACCATTTAAACTTTGTTTGATCGACAAGAAATGAGCAAACAGATTTATATATGTGGCCATCCACATTCCCTGACCCTCGCCTATGTGGGTGTGTGTCCGTGTGTGTTGGCGTGCATGTTTGGGTAAGTGTATACAGCAAGGATGTGTTTACATGACAACACACATGTCAGACTGGGATAGACCCTAATTTATCCATGTAATTCTTCATGTGTGTGTGTGGGGTGGAACCAGTTGATGGTTGCAGAGGTGTTTGTGGGTGTGTGTGTATATGGGTGTGTATGTGTGTGTGTGTATGTGTGTGGGTGTATGTGTGTGTGTGTGTGTGTGTGTGTGTGTGTGTATGTGTGTGTGGGTGTATGTGTGTGTGTGTGTATATGTGTGTGTGTGTGTATATGTGTGTGTGTGTGTATATGTGTGTGTGTGTGTGTGTGTGTGTGTGTGTGTGTGGTGTCTGTGTGTGTGGATGTCTGTGTGTGTGTGTATATGTGTGTGTGTGTATGTGTGTGTGTGTATGTGTATATATGTGTGTGTGTGTGTGTGTGTGTGTGTGTGTGTGTGTGTGTATGTATGTGTGTGTGTGTGTGTGTATGTATGTGTGTATGTATGTGTGTGTGTATGTGTGTGGGTGAATGTGTGTGTGTGTATATGTGTGCGTGTGTGTGTGTGTGTGTGTGTGTGTGTGTGGGTGTATGTATGTGTGTGTGGGTGTATGTGTGTGTGCTTGTGTTGTATGTGTGTAAGTCAGGTTGGTAGGCGGAACCATGCAGTGGTTGCAGATGCTCATTACTTGCAGTAAGCAGTTCATCTCCCTAAAGCCTTAATGAAAAGGCGGACTGGGCCAAATCAAATCCACACCAGCTACAGTTCCAGTACCAGCACTCACTGTTTCCATGCATCATTTGAATCCCAGCAGATCATTGCCCAGAGCGTCACATTCCCATCAAGTGTGATGCTTGTGGCCTTTCCACAGTGCATCCTGGAGCCATCCCTTCTCCAGGTAAACGGCGCATATGTACACTGCTGTCCATGTCATGTAAAAGATAACGGGACTCATCGGACCAGGCGACGTTCTACTGCTCCAAGGTCCAGTTCCACTTCTCAACTGCCCATTGTAGGCTCATTTAATGCAGGGCAGAGGTGCTCATGGTCACTCTGCAGCTACGCAGCCCCACACACAGCAGGGTGCCATGCACTGTGTGTTGTGATCATAGACTGTATAAAGATATGGACGTAGTATCCGTGACGTCACCCGTAGGGTTCTGAAGACCGTTTTTTAAGCCTAAAGTGGGCGTAGCCGACCGTCGCCATCTTGACAGCGCGTCACTCCCGGATAAACGAAAATGGTCAAAGAGGCGGTACGTGGATGGAGCTGAGGAGCCTGGATGCTGTTTACTGAGTAATTATAGGCTAATTTCTTACACATATCTTTGAGGACATGTCAAAAAATACTTCCAAATGTAGTCAGTGTTAATAAATGTTACGCTTTTTATGAAAATGCAGGCATCCGGTAATGCGGGAATCCGCTGGACACACCCTTAATTATGCAGAACTTTAAATATTAATCAACTAAACGGATGAGTTATAAAAAAATCACCCCCCTCACAGTTGTTATGAAGGGCAAAATTAGCTGTATAGACCAAATCCAAATAAGAACCAGGCTGTAAACATGTTTTTTTTCTGCTGTAAAGTTGATCATTTTAACATGGGGGAGATACAGATTTGACTCACTTCTGCAGCCACCCTCAAGCGGCCAGTCAATGAATTGCAGTTGAACTCACTTCCTTATTGGTTTCAGGAGAGAGACCGGAAGGTTGCCACTTGGTTGTGATACATTTGTTCCTGTGAACATCACCACCGTATCTTCATTGACTTGTGCCACGGTAGAAATTCTGTCGATTCAGCCCAGATAGAATAGCGTTCATCGGCTGTGCGCATTGAGTCGGTGCAGTGCCTGCTTGGTGACTTAAACTGGGATATGCTTAACCCCACAGTCACCTTACTTTCTAAGGGTTATGCACTCAACCTCACACAAATTATAAATGAATCTGCCAGGTTCAACCTTAAATCAGCAACCAAGGGGACCCTCATAGACGTTGTCCTGACTAACTTGCCCTTTAAATATACCACCGCTGTTTACAACCAAGATCTCAGCGATCACTGTCCTATTGCCGGTGTTCGTAATGGGACTGGGGTCAAACGACCACCTCTCCTCTCCGTCAGACGCTGTCTAAAACACTTCTGCGAACAGACCTTTCTAAACGACCTAAACTCTATATCTAACTCTATATCTTGGTAGAACATTAATCTCAGCCCGTCTGTAGAGGACACTTGGTTGTTCCTCAAAAGTGAATTCTTCTCTGTCCTAAATAAGCATGCCCCATTTAAAAAGTTCAGATCTAAAGACAGATACTGTCCTTGGTTCACCGCTTAACTGACCTCCCTTAACAACACAAAAACACATTGTGGCGTACTGCACTTGTCTCAAACAAGCCCTGTGATATGCAACTTTTCAAAGAAGCCAGAAACCGGTATACTCAGGTAGTTAGGGAAACAAAGGCCCACAACTTTAAACAGATATTTACATCCTGTCAGACCAACTCCAAAAGGTTCTGGGACACGGTTAAATCTCTGTAGAACAAGATCACCTACTCATAGCTTCCTATGACCATACAATTAGGTAATACTGTCACTACTGATACGTCTAAGATAATAGAGAATTTACAAGTTCACTAATAAGCATTTCATATTAGGTGTTGTTGTTATATTTGGTGCTGTTGTTATATTAGGTGTTGTTGTTATATTTGGTGCTGTTGTTATATTAGGTGTTGTTGTTATATTAGGTGCTGTTGTTATATTAGGTGTTGTTGTTATATTTGGTGGTGTTGTTATATTTGTTATATTAGCTGCTGTTGTTATATTTGGTGCTGTTGTTATATTAGGTGTTGTTGTTATATTAGGTGTTGTTGTTATATTAGGTGCTGTTGTTATATTAGGTGTTGTTATTTAGGTGTTGTTGTTATATTAGGTGTTGTTGTTATATTAGGTGCTGTTGTTATATTAGGTGTTGTTGTTATATTTGGTGCTTGTTGTTATATTAGGTGGTGTTATATTAGGTGTGTTGTTATATTAGGTGCTGTTGTTATATTATATTAGTTTGTTATATTTGGTGCTGTTGTTATATTAGGTGCTGTTGTTATATTAGGTGTGTTGTTATATTTGTTATATTAGGTGCTGTTGTTATATTAGGTGCTGTTGTTATATTAGGTGCTGTTGTTATATTAGGTGCTGTTATATTAGTTTATATTAGGTGCTGTTGTTATATTAGGTGTTGTTGTTATATTTGGTGCTGTTGTTATATTAGGTGTTGTTGTTATATTAGGTGCTGTTGTTATATTAGGTGCTGTTGTTATATTAGGTGCTGTTGTTATATTAGGTGCTGTTGTTATATTTGGTGCTGTTGTTATATTTGGTGCTGTTGTTATATTAGGTGCTGTTGTTATATTAGGTGTTGTTGTTATATTAGGTGTTGTTGTTATATTAGGTGCTGTTGTTATATTAGGTGCTGTTGTTATATTAGGTTATATTTGGTGCTGTTGTTATATTAGGTGCTGTTGTTATATTAGGTGGTGTTGTTATATTAGGTTGTTATATTAGGTGGTGTTGTTATATTAGGTGCTGTTGTTATATTTGGTGCTGTTGTTATATTAGGTGTTGTTGTTATATTTGGTGCTGTTGTTATATTAGGTGCTGTTGTTATATTAGGTGCTGTTGTTATATTTGTTTGTTATATTTGGTGCTGTTGTTATATTTGGTGTTGTTGTTATATTTGTTATATTTGGTGCTGTTGTTATATTTGGTGTTGTTGTTATATTTGGTGTTGTTGTTATATTTGTTGTTATATTTGGTGCTGTTGTTATATTTGGTGTTGTTGTTATATTTGGTGTTGTTGTTATATTTGGTGTTGTTGTTATATTTGGTGTTGTTGTTATATTTGGTGCTGTTGTTATATTTGGTGCTGTTGTTATATTAGGTGCTGTTGTTATATTAGGTGCTGTTGTTATATTAGGTGCTGTTGTTATATTTGGTGCTGTTGTTATATTAGGTGCTGTTGTTATATTTGGTGCTGTTGTTATATTTGGTGTTGTTGTTATATTAGGTGCTGTTGTTATATTAGGTGCTGTTGTTATATTAGGTGCTGTTGTTATATTAGGTGCTGTTGTTATATTAGGTGCTGTTGTTATATTAGGTGCTGTTGTTATATTAGGTGCTGTTGTTATATTAGGTGCTGTTGTTATATTAGGTGCTGTTGTTATATTAGGTGCTGTTGTTATATTAGGTGCTGTTGTTATATTAGGTGCTGTTGTTATATTAGGTGTTGTTGTTATATTAGGTGTATATTAGGTTTGTTATATTAGGTGCTGTTGTTATATTAGGTGTTGTTGTTATATTAGGTGCTGTTGTTATATTAGGTGCTGTTGTTATATTAGGTTATATTTGCTGTTGTTATATTAGGTGCTGTTGTTATATTAGGTGCTGTTGTTATATTAGGTGCTGTTGTTATATTAGGTGTTGTTGTTATATTAGGTGCTGTTGTTATATTATATTAGGTGCTGTTGTTATATTAGTTATATTAGGTGCTGTTGTTATATTAGGTGTTGTTATATTTGTTATATTTGCTGTTGTTATATTAGGTGCTGTTGTTATATTTGGTGCTGTTGTTATATTAGGTGCTGTTGTTATATTAGGTGCTGTTGTTATATATTTAGGTGCTGTTGTTATATTAGGTGCTGTTGTTATATTAGGTGCTGTTGTTATATTAGGTGCTGTTGTTATATTAGGTGCTGTTGTTATATTAGGTGCTGTTGTTATATTAGGTGCTGTTGTTATATTAGGTGCTGTTGTTATATTAGGTGCTGTTGTTATATTAGGTGCTGTTGTTATATTAGGTGTTGTTGTTATATTTGGTGTTGTTGTTATATTTGGTGTTGTTGTTATATTTGGTGCTGTTGTTATATTAGGTGTTGTTGTTATATTTGGTGCTGTTGTTATATTTGGTGCTGTTGTTATATTAGGTGCTGTTGTTATATTAGGTGTTGTTGTTATATTAGCTGCTGTTGTTATATTAGGTGTTGTTGTTATATTTGGTGTTGTTGTTATATTAGGTGTTGTTGTTAACCAAGACTTGTTCCGCAGTGATGGCACTCAACAGAATACATGAACCAGCAGGTAACATGAATAGGGACCATTATATTTACACCACTATCTCAGTGACTAAACAGTCACTCGCATGAGCCGCCCATCACATCAGAAAAAACTCCACTTGGCCTCATAGGTGGGAATATGAGGTCGCTGTCCGTAGCGCTCTCTTCAAGGCCCGCGGAGTGGCCCCGCAGGAGAGGAGCCTAGCATGGGGAAACACTGTGGAGCTCAAAGCCATCCACTTGGCAGAGGAAACCACTACTGCATTGTGCATTCATGGACGCCTTGGCATCGAGCAGAACAGTGCCACATCATCGCAGCAGGAGCTGCTTGCAATTTCCTGCATCAAACCTCTGCCTGGGAAAAACAACAGCGGGCGGAAGTCATTCAATTGTGCTGTCACTACCAGTCACCTGAGAATATGAACGGAGATCAAAGGAGGTGGTATTGGTGATGACGAAGGTGACGACAACAGCTATGGTGAACAAGGTGATGATGACTAATGTTCTGATCACTGCCGTCGTTGAGACGAGGAGAGGGTCATTCCTTGGACAGATTAGGTCTGGCTCTAACAGACAACTGTCATGACAACGACGGTGCCATCAAATAACTTTGGATATGATAATGTCAATGAGGACGCAGAGCCATGAATAATTGAATCTGATCCACTATGGTATGTAAAAAAGAAAATCAAATAATGCACTGTTTCTTTAAGATTAATGCTGTAGTATCTCCCAATCTTATCCTATTCCAAAAAACAGCAACTCCTAATAAAACCACAACACCTAATATAACAACTACACCTAATATAACCAAAACACCTAAAATAACATCAACACCTAATATAACAACTACACCTAATATAACAACTACACCTAATATAACCAAAACACCTAAAATAACATCAACACCTAATATAACAACTACACCTAATATAACCAAAACACCTAAAATAACATCAACACCTAATATAACAACTACACCTAATATAACCAAAACACCTAAAATAACATCAACACCTAATATAACCACAACACCTAATATAACCAAAACACCTAAAATAACATCAACACCTAATATAGCAACAACACCTAAAACAACAACGTAAAGGTTGTATCGAGGCGCATAGGCTTCATCCTACAATAAGACTGTGAGTATAAGCAGCTGCGTACACAGAACATAATTTCAGGTTTGAGACTGAGGCCTTGACATAAATAAAATAAGGATTTCCACATTCCACTAAAAAACGTTCAGGTGACGTTCATACAACGTTCATATAACGTGATGACCCATTTGAAACGCGTCACATCTTCTGACCCAGGTCGATCTGTGGGAAAGCTACAGTACAACCCACTCATCTCCATGGTGTTAAAATGACAATCCTCTTTCATCGTACAGTTCTAAGAGACTGGGGAAAGGAAGGAGGGAAAAGGTTAAGTGCAGAGGATGGATTGATTAGTATGAAAGAATAGATGACAGTTGAACAAAACAAATTAAGAAGAGCCGAAGTGGAAGAGACAGTCGCTGAAAGAAAGACAAAGGAGGTTACAATAACAGTGCTTCAGTGAACTGAAGTCAGAGACATTTACAAAGAGAGATTGGTATACAGGATTAGAATATCTGAAGGATGGAGCAAAGTCTGAGACAGTAACAACGAGAGATGGGGATACAGGATTGCAATAATAGAAGCAATAAACTGTGTATGTCAGGTACAGTAACAAAGAGAGATGGGGATTTTATGGCAGAAGTCGCCTTGTTTGGGCGATCAGAGGGCCTTTTGGGGAAATTTGTATTAAGAACTAAGCACAGTTATGATACCTTCTAAAAATAAATGTAGCCATTTAGCTTAACTGTGTATAGATTAATACAGATAGACTGAATGCTAGAGTTAAACAGCTGCATGCAGTTGCTGTGTTATTTTCCCCATCTTAATATTTAATTTTTATTGTCCAGTCTAAGATATCACTTTGCCAATTTGCCTAAAAGATAACATTGCGTATTATTTTGATGTTGACAGTGGTGTTTTATGGATACTACCTTATGCAGCTGCAAGTTGAAGACCTGTGAGCCTAATGTATTTGTCTTCTTGTTCAGTTGAGCACTAGGGCATCTCACCCCTCTTTCTAACAGTTTGCGCTGTTTTGTGAAAGGAGTTGTATGGAACGTTGTACAAGATCTTTAATTTCTAGGCATTTTCTCCATCATTTCACAGAACAACAATAGACAGTTTCAGAAGAAAGTTATTTGTTTCTGGCCATTTTGAGCCTGTTATTGAACCCACAATTGCTGATGCTCCAGATACTGAAGGCCAGTTTTCAACAGTTTTCAGCTGCACTTATTTAATTGCAAAAGGGGTTTCTAATTATGAATTAGCCTTTTAAAATGAATACTTGGATTAGCAAGCACATGAGTGATGGTTGTTGATAATGGTCCTCTGTACACATATGTGGATATTCAGTAATTGTCATTTACAATTGTAATAATGTTTATTTAATTGTTACTCATCAATATTGTGTTATTTTAACAGACAAAATATAACCTTTAACCTTTAAAATGTTGGCTCTGTACTTCAGCACACTGGACGTGACAAAAGAGCACAACACATTTTTTGAAGTTCAGATGATCACCTTTGAGGGAATTTACACCTGTCATTTGGGAACGATGCGGGAATCCCATCCCTTTTATATGTAGTCCGTCCATTTTAGGGGAGCAAAAAAGTTTGAGACATTGACACACTCTTAAAGTAATTATAGTTATCTTCATGGAAATCCTTTACAACAAACAATGCTCAAAGATGACCTACAGAGATTAGACTTTGGGCATCTTAACTAATGACACTTTTTGACCTTGCTTGCTATAGCAGTATGTTTGGTGTCATGGTACTACTGCATGGTGAAGTGTTGTCCTATATTGTGCCTTTTGGTCGGCTCTGACTAGAAAATATATTAATTTATACTTCAGAAGTTAGCAGTCAAATCATCAATAAAGACAAGTGAGTCAGTTCCAGTGAACACTACCTTCATGTTTTACAGATGATATGTTTTCCTTTGGATGGTGAACTACAATATTGTATTAGAAGTATTTTTAACCAACTCTAACTGGCATGGTCTGTTGTGAACCTGCTAAAGATATTCTGGTGTAGTCGTATTTTAGGACATATCCATGCCTATGGGTTTACAATTACAAGCATTGTCTTGACACCACTGGACTTCTGCTTTGTACCAGATCCCGTCCTCTTGTTGTGTTTTACCAGCATGGTTTTGCTGCTCTGCAATGTACCAAAAAGTTTTGACAGAGATATTTTGACAGAAATATGTATTGGCTTGTCTAAGGTGAATTTATTCAGAGTGCTCGGGCCTCATGCCGTCCTGCTTAATTGGCATTGACACTTCTTTGCTACTCATATTGAAGGCAACAGATTCCAAATGCAAAACCCACACACAGAATCACATCCTGACATTTTGTTAGCTCACTGGTTTGGTTTATGAACTAACAATGCAACAACACACACCTGACCAGGAAACCAGCAGCAAATTGTTAAATTGATCCTCTAAATTGGGCCAGGGACCGTGTACAAAAGGTCTACAATTCTAAAACTGTTTTGTTCATAGATGTAAAAAAAAAAAGATAAATAAATTCAAGCGTTCACTGCCCTTTAACCTCTTACTCATTGCTTGATTTCAAATCCAAAGTGTTGGAGTAGAGGAAAAACAACTTTTCAAATACTTATTTGAAAACTGCACTGTATATTCTACAGAATTCCTAAAGCATTCATGCTGGATTTTTTGGTAAGGAATAGAAGCACTGAATAATGTCAGAAACCGTAAGAAAGAGAGATGAGGTTAAAGGATTGGAACAAATAGGAAGCACATTTGAAGTCAGAAACAGGAACAAGTAATGGGAATAAAGAGAGAATAAGGAAAAAGAGATACTGAGAGAGAGTGGGAATAAAAGAGAAATACAAAATCACTCAGAGGGAAGATCCAGACAGAAAGTGAAAAAAGAAGACATTTGATCTGTATTGGTTGTGATATTTACTCGTTTTCTGCCCGTCTACTCCCGGGCCTGGCACATCTCATCATGCCACGCTAAATGGCACGTGGGCTGGAGCGCGGGTCACAATCGCGGTCGCGCTCACAACTATCGTGGGCCCAGGAGAGCCACCGTTATTGATGGTGAGAATTACACGGCCCTACCGAGCAACCAGCTGAGTCATATTTCACACCGGCTCTCAGGGCCCGACAGCTACAGCACTGCTGAAGCACCTATTCCGTCCAGAACGCCACTACGTGGCCAATAAACAAGCGCCAGTGTGCAATCAAATGGTGTGTAAAACGTGTCAAAGTGTGTCACTATAATTACTACCCGAGGTGATGACTGATAAGATTAATACCCCTTATTAATCTATACAGGCGTGTAAGGAACACTTAACATCCAATTTGGCACCCCTAACCTGTTAGATATCGAAGTTCAGGTTAGGGAAATAACATTACGCAATTCAGTCTATTCCAATAGAAATCCATCCACTCTTGCTATGATGACCAGTTAGGGGGCAATGTCAATCTGAAGTTAAATCTCAGCTGACATTTAAATATTCAAGCATTTTTGACAGACTAGTTCATTTTCTAATTAAACAAAAAATTATGGTGAACACAACACTTGTTTTTGCCCCCATGAGCTGAACTCATAGATCTAAGACAATTTCTGTACACAAAAGGCCTACGTCTGTCAAATATTGTTCACAAATCTGTCTACATTTGTGTTAGTGAGCACTTCTGCTTTGCCGAGATAATCCATCCACCTGACAGGTGTGGCATATCAAGATGCTGATTAGACGGTATGATTATTGCACAGGTGTGCCTTAAGCTGGCCACAATAAAAAGCCACTCTAAAATGTGTGTGTGTGTGTGTGTGTGGAGGGGGGCGGAAACTAGTCACGCAGTGCAACACATCTCCTTCATAGAGTTGATCAGGTTGTTGATTGTGGCCTGTGGAATGTAGGTCCACTCCTCTTCAAGGGCTGTGTGAAGTAGCTGGATATTGGCATGATTATGCTGGCCATGCAATGATGTTTTCTGCCTTTTAAAAAGAATTAGTAAGACTAGTATACTATAAAAGGACAATAGTGGAAAATTGTTTTTTTTTGTAGTCATCTTAATATACATTTTCAAATAGATTTTAAAGCTGATGGCACAAAGCAATGTGGTCAAGAGTGTAAGCAAACCAAGAATCTCTGAATTTAATCCAGTTAATTGAGCACTTGGGCAAAGCACGTAACCATAAGTCCTTTTAGACAAATGTCCGCTAAATAACGTAATTTCGCCAACATGGGTGTGATAAAGCCCTTGCTCATAGATTTGTCCCTCTGGAAGGTAATCTGTGGGTAGTCTTTCCCTATGACACAAGGCCACACAGACTTAGATACCACTTCCAAATCATTGAGGAGACATTTGTAAATGGGAATTGTGGTTTGAATGTTGTGTTTGTGGTTTTGTGTGTTCAGAGCCTAAAAAAATATCCTTCCATTTAACTTCTACACAATCAGGTCGTAGTATACACATTGGCTGTTCATGCTGGGCAAATTACTTAAGTACACTTGCAGAAAAGTGCTTGAGTGCAGTAAAAAAAATAGTTGCTCTACTCGTGTGGTGGTCTATTTCTGGCCGACCAGGCTGGCGTTTTATCTGCGCAACACGCTGTTTTCCATGGCCGTTTGGCAAACACACACTCCTTTCCTATCCCAGAGTGCCACAGGCCTCCACTGTACCCAGTCACTGAGACCTGGTGTGTGTCCAGTGGCTTGGAAACTGCTGGAAACTGAAACAGAAAGAGCCACCACGAGCCAGGAAGCACAAAAGGACGCATTTAAGAAGTTATTACCATGATATGTTTTAAAGAACCAACCAGCAGTCCTTTTATAGAAAGAAAACAAGACACAGGAGCACTGGGTATAAGGACTGTGTTGTTCAATTACGATTATGGCCTCCTACGATTATAAAAACTAAAATCAAGCTAAAACGATTATTGTGCCGCATTCAGTTTTGTCTTTCTAAAAAACCCAAACTAGAACCCCAAACTCACTCCCCCCAGACTGTGACATTTTTAATTCATCTTAAACCAAGATGACAGAAAGAGAGCTTTGGTCTACAAGAAAGTTGACGGATTCAAGAAACTGGTAAACACTTTGGACAACAGTTAAGCGAAGCCATCGCGAAATCATTTTACAAGAGTTGCACTGCCTGCCCCGTATTGTAAGTGCTGTGAGGAAGTTGCAAATAACGTGTCAAGCCGAATACTTTGCCACTACATTGGAAATGTGGTCAAGTCGCACCATGGAGCCGCCGTATATAAGTCTAACCATTCATTACATCAATGCCTACTTCAATTTGAAGACTACGTGTCCACTAACATTGTTTTTCTGTCAAAAAAACTTAAGGGATGACAGTTACTGTCACAAAGTGCTAGGTGAAGTGCAAGAGCCAGAGTCACGTTCTTTCGTATTTATTAAAGGAAACAAGATAAACACAGAACGGAAAATATTTAATTTAATTTATAAGTGGCAACTACCGGTTGCACTAGCGGCACCAGGATTTTGATTGTAGGTGGGGCTCCGGAAAACTGGATGGGCCAGTTAAATTAGCCCCCAAAAAAATCTCTGTTTCAGCCCTTTTTTGTGGCACTGAGGACACGTGGGGTAGAAGCCGCTGATTGGCTGAGAAGCTTTCACTCAAAGCTTTCCTCGGGTTGCTTATTGGATTGAACTGCTAAAATGAAAATCACTCACTAGGCCGGGGTCAAAATGGGTGGGACCTGACCTAAAATGGGTGGGCCCAGGCCCACCCGGGCCCAATGGTAGCGCCGCGGCTGGCAACTACTAAATTAAACAGAACAGCAATATAGTATAAAAAACAACACTCACCGACATAAACACATAACGTTAAATAATGCAGAGCAATGTGAAAAACAAACTGGTGAATTAAAGAGACCTCCAAATTACCCAAATGAATACGGGTGTGCATCATGCAACCTAAACCAAACGAAGATAACAGGTGGCCAATTAAAACCACACAGTCAGGACTGAAAGTCCACAACCCTGTGACAGTTACTGACTGGAATATATATATATAGGCCTTGTTTAGCCAAACGCTAAATATTAAGGAGTTTTCAGTAGGCTGTGAGCTGAATAAAAGTTAAGTGGTTTTAGTTGGCTGTGGTAGTGCACATAGTGGATCTTATTTATTTATATTTTTCATTCAGTTAAATTATATTTAGGGAAATCCATTTTTCTAAGTAAATAAATGCATTTCCAAAGTCAATAAATAATCGTGATTTCAATTATGACCAAAATAATGGTGATTATGATTTTTCCCATAATCGCATAGCCCGACTGGGTAATGTGCTCAACTTGCAAACCACAGCCCATCTCTCTGCTGTCTGTCTGCACTGCATTAGTGCTCAGTGGTTATGCATACATATTCATGTGAAAAACCTACACAGACCCGTTGCCCTCCACAAAATGATATAATCAGGAAAAAAAAGCTCTTGATCGATAGTGGCATTTGGCAGCTAGGCTGATAGATGATAGATTAACTGAATTAGAAGTACCATCTCAGTGCTCATGCACTGCATGACCTGCCATAAAACAGACGTCAGACCAACAAACTATATCTGCAACAACAGAGATCTACATTTTACAGCACCAAATGTAATGTGGTGAACAAATCAAGCTATACAAGCTGTGTTTTTGGTCACAGAGCGGCTAGCTGGTGCCTCGCTGTGTGTGTGGATGTTGGATTCTGTCCATTATATCTACTATTCAGTGGAAATAAATCAGCTGCCGCCGTCGGGAGAGACGAGTTGGCAACCCGTGACAAGGTTTGACATTAACTGTTTTGGGTACTATCCTTTGGACAAGTGGGTCAGACTTTGTAGTAGCAGGAAGTACACCATTTTGATTAACATATGTATCAGCGATAAGGACGATAACTATAATCTCCCTCTTGAATCAAATACAACTATTTTAACCTTTATGCAACTAGTTTAAATACTATTTACTCTTCATAATCTGCAATAGGTATCTAGTTTACAGTGCCACTTACGCCAAAACGAGTGCTTGATTTGTGTGGAACCATGGACGCCTCAAAATAGGCGTAACACATCAATGTTCTAAGTAGTTTTTCTTAAATAAAAAATGTATTCCCAGTTAGTTCTAACGTGGCATATTGCAAAATGTTTTTTGAACTTTTGTGAATCAATTTACTGAAACATCAGATGCCTCTTTAAGGGCCATAAAGACCATGGACACATTACATTTGCCTTTGTTAAATCCGAACCGTCTTTGCTTGCAGTTGCAGTTACATTAAAATACCACTTAGCTCTAAAACAAAACATTCTCCAAAAATGAGAAACCAAGATTAAGTCTAATTTAAGGATATATATTCTCCAGTGCAGCACTTCTATATTTCACCTCCTCTTTCTTGTAGCCTACAGCAAAGCCATACAACAAACTACAAAAATACTTTGAAATACTTTGAAAGTATTTCTCGAAGTATTCTCGAGCTCTCTGAATACAATGAGAATGTGAAACGGTAAAATAATGGACTGAGACCACATATAGAAAATCCTGTGACAAAAAAACAAAGAGCTGCCAACTTCCATCGGAAATATTTAACGCAAACTAGGTAATTGCCCAAAATAACAATGTATTATACTCGCAAATTCAAGAATCTACATTCTTATAATGAAAGCTGTTAATGCAAATCAAATCTATTTCATGAAGCCCTTTTTAAATCATAAAGTGCTTTCACAAAACACCCGGCCTGAAAGCCCAAAGAGCAAGCAACAGAGTTGATGCAGTGGCTCAGAAAAACACTAGAAACTTGGGAAGAAACCTAGAGAGGAACCAGTCTCTGAGGTGTGGTTAGTCCTATTCTGGTTGTGTCAGAATAACATTTTAAAAGTACAAATTGTACTAATTAATAAATGATAGTCTGGATTTACAAATGAGAAGGAGAACTGACCGCTACTCCCCCGGCACAATAATATAACAGCGTCAGACCTTGGGGTCCAGTGTGTAAAGCCCAGTGTGATGTCATGGCATCCTCCTAGGGCCACGACAGGCATTAATAAGAGACAAAAAGCCACCGAAGCAGCTTTAGCAATTCAGGAGGAAACTACCCTGTGGTCAACACACCCTTGCCGCATGTTCAGGCATAGTGTTGGTGGGTGGATGAGCTGGCAAAAGACACAGGAAACCACGAGGAAAGGATCCTTGTCTGCGGAGAGGTTACTCCCGGGCGTTAAGCCACGGCCGGCAGGCCCTGGGTCAGGACTTTTAATAAGAGGAGCAGACTTCTCTCACTTTCTTCACAGGCAGGCCCTGGGTCAGGACTTTTAATAAGAGGTGCAGACTTCTCTCACTTTCTTCACAGACAGGCCCTGGGTCAGGACTTTTAATAAGTGGTGCACTTCTCTCACTTTCTTCACAGACAGGCCCTGGGTCAGGACTTTAAATAAGTGGTTCCACTTCTCTCATTTCTTCACAGGCAGGCCCTGGGCCAGGACTTAATAAGAGGTGCAGACTTCTCTCACTTTCTTCACAGACAGGCCCTGGGTCAGGACTTTTAATAAGAGGTGCACACGTCTCTCACTTTCTTCACAGACAGGTCCTGGGTCAGGACTATTAATAAGTGGTGCACTTCTCTCACTTTCTTCACAGACAGGCCCTGGGTCAGGACTTTTAATAAGAGCTGCACACGTTTCTCACTTTCTTCACAGGCAGGCCCTGGGTCAGGACTTTTAATAAGTGGTTCCACTTCTCTCATTTCTTCACAGACAGGTCCTGGGTCAGGACTTTTAATAAGTGGTGCACTTCTCTCACTTTCTTCACAGGCAGGCCCTGCACCACCAGCCAGGTACAGGTGGCTAATCTCCAATCTCTTGCCCATTTGTCCATGGACGACCACGCCGGTAGCCTGCTTCCTGTTCAGTCTACACCGTTTCCTGTTTACCTAAATATCACGCTAGTGGGTGGCATACCGTGTCTTAATTATTTGTTTTTACTAAACAAGCCAAATTGATTAACAGCCTATTCAATACCAACCGTTCGCTCGATGAGCTAATTGCAGGGAGAACGAAGCAAGTCCAGGCTTGGTATATAAAAAACCCTGCAACGCCAGAGATAAAAGTTGAATTAAAAAAGGTTCTTCTTTTTTTCCCCTCAGGAGTGCAGCCCAGAGCAATTATCCAGAGCCAGAGCGGTTCTCGTGTGCGACAGCACAAACAAGGTATATTTCAAGGAAACTGCACTCTATTCAAGGAGACTGCACTTGCTTCCATTGTCATCCACCTAATATATTCAATTTGTCTATCCTCACAATGTGTCCCAATCCCACACCGTCACAGTCACTGAGTACTACATTGACCCTCGGATGCACTCAAAGCTGTACATTTCCTGCCTCGCAACAGCTGATAAAAAATTACATTAAAAAATGGTTTTGTCCAACCTTTAAAATCATTTCAGATAAATAAAAACACATAGCGTATGCCATTTACCCAGCTGCCACACAACTATCTACCCATTATTTATTTAAGGATCCATGTTCATTTGGGGCTCATTTCGCCAACGAGCTATCGAGCCTCTCTAAGTGACGGCCGTTTATCACAGCACTTTGAGCGTATCAAGGTGATGTTGTGGTCTGTAGTAGAAATGGGGACATAGAAAGAGGGACATTTTCCTCAGTTGTGTTAAAACGGGGCGACAAGAGACTGGATTTGTTGTCACTGAGACTGCAAGATGAGGTAAGGCATTGGTGCTGTCTAACACACAAGGTGAGAAAAATTGACGAGAAAACTTGAAATAGACAGCCGCGACCAATTTGGCATGCTCCAATGTTGTTAATCAGTGAAAAGCAGAATACCGTAAAAATTGAAAGATTTCCTCGTTGAGATCAACAGGAAACATTTACATTTCATTAACTATAACGACACCAGCATGTATAGATCCTCCAGGGTACATACTGCACCTCCTCCAGATAGCTAGGCTGCCTGCAGCAGCAGAAACAGAGCAGAAGCTCCATAACTGTTTAGCCTCTGTGTTTGGCCGGCACGCAATCTGGAGTCCAAGCCGGTGTACGTGGTAGAGACAGCCAAATATAAGCCCCAACAGCCTGCACCTATATCCTAGGCTGCTCAAGCTTGCTACAAGGGGTTATGGAGCTTTTCTGTTAAAGCCTGGTCTTTGTAGCAATCAGGACCAGCCTACATCACACACACACATTCAAAACAAACACATTTTATGCTTGTGGAGACGCATTACAATATTCTCATTGAGAACCCTATTCTCTTACTAGTATCCCTTCATGGACAACTCAGCCTTATCGTATTTTACCTATGCTGTTTTAATGTGTATCTATTAAGAGTTAATCTTTTCTTTCACCTTATACTGCATTTTTTTTTTAAATGGGCTGGTAAGCTTACATTTCTAAACCTGTTGTAGTCCCCACATGTTATAAACACATTTGTATTTGACAGAGGCAAATGCAAGATATTTGCGGAAACAAAACATGTGAATTTATATGGGCTGATTCACAAGGCGGCAGGCATCTTTAGGGAAGTAATTTGATATTCCGCCGGCAGGTTTTGTCTCTGGTCTTGTGCTCGGGAAGCCTTTCACATCCTCAGCTCACTTGACTATGCAACACAGAAGATCAAAGTGTCAGATAGTTGCCCTCCCGGGTCAGGATTTAAAGTCAAAATCAAAATAACAAACAGGCGACAAAACACCTGGGCATATGTTCTTAAATGGAAGTCATGGATCCAGGCGTAATTATACTCTCGGGATCCTGAGCAATCAACTCAATGAAGAGCTAATCGCAGTATTTAGGCTGTTGTAAAAAAAATAAACAATTAGGGAAATAGACAACATGGAATTGGTTTGGGTAGGTCAGTGTCTAATATTATTATAGCAGTACTATAAACAAATGGAAGTCCCTGCATGTGAAGCTGACCACACACACACACACACCTTTTAACAACACAAAAGGGTCATTGGGAGGTTTGGAGTGAGACAGAAGACTAAAATAGTAGAAACAGCTAGAGAGCTGCAGACCCGGTTGTGTTGTGTGGGTGCACTGCCAGGGACCAGCCTGGCGCTCCAGGAGGCGTACCGTTGGAACGGACCGAGTACACACGCATATGCAGCATCTGAACACCGTCACTGAAAAGAAGTCAAGCACCAGCCACCCCCCCAATTGGTCTCCATCACCAGTGGGGGAACACGCCACTTTATGTCGAGCAATTAAACGGGTGTCTAGAACAAGAACGTAACACACTGTGGCGGCTGGTTAGGCAGCCTGGTCCTACATAGTCCAGGACTTGGGCGTTGACAACAGTTTCCTGCAGGGACACGGATATTAAGCTGGACTGGTGCCAAGGTTCCTGATTGGCATTTGATCCCTCAAAGGAATGCCACTCCCTCATGCTTTGAGTATTGGCAGCGGCCGGGCACATCCATCACTGGATCCGCAGCCTCCCCCGGAGTGGCCGTCATCTCTTTCATCCGCCGGCCCAAAACACAAACAGCAGAGCATCGCTCACCAGCCCATTCATCACAGAGCATTTGTCTCCCGTCATTCTCATGCAGATGGTGTTTGTATTGCTGTTTGTGTACAAGCTTGCGCGGGCTTCGGGTAAGTCTGTTCACGAGCAGCCATCTATCAATGCTCATGCTTCGGCTTTATGTTACTCGTTTGCTCGTTTGGTCCAACACGACCCGGGAGAACTGTGATTGCGTAACAGCCTTCTCTCTATTATGGGGAAATGGTGAACGGTTCCTCCAGGCCCGACCCGGCTGCCACACGGCCCACATATCAACTTTTAACCGCCTCGCCCTTGAGAACTTTTTGTGTAGAAGCCCCAGAGGACCCCATAAAAACAGCTCACATTGCACACAGACACATTCGAACAAAGAAAAAGCTAATAATTGTAAGACTAAGTCTTTTTACTCCACATGCATCATGACCTGCAGACCTGCATCAAAAAAGAAAACATGTCTTATCTTTACAAAACTGCCAGCTCAGCCCTTGGCGAGTCTAATCTTATGTGAATATGTGAACGCTAGGACTTTCCATTAAAATAAAATATGTTGGAAAAGACTACTGCTTTACGCTAATAATATACCAGGTACATTGAATCCTGAATGCTGATTTGCCTCGTTTGTATCCATGTTAAATGTAAGCAAAGGCACAAAGGGGTGACATATGGCGAATATACCATGGCTAACAGCTATTATTAGACACAACTCTCTACAGTGCCCTGGCCACAGCGCTTAGTCATCGTAAACTGGCAATATATCACAAATCCCTTAGATGCTTTATTAACCATTTCCCAAATCAACTTCGGCAGTAAAATCTGATGTAAATTCATACCCATGGCATAAGGTCTCATATACCACAGTTATCAACAAACCAGGGTTAGGGTTAGCCAAGCATGCCATGGGTATCACAGTAAGTGTTGGTGGAATATTGCTATTATGCCATCGGTATCACAGTAAGTGTTAGTGGAATATTGCTAACATGCTATGGGTATCACAGTAAGTGTTGGTGGAATATTGCTAATATGCTATGGGTATCACAGTAAGTGTTGGTGGAATATTACTAATATGCCATGGGTATCACAATAAGTGTTAGTGGAATATTGCTAATATGCCATGGGTATCACAATAAGTGTTAGTGGAATATTGCTAATATGCCATGGGTATCACAATAAGTGTTAGTGGAATATTTCTAATATGCCATGGGTATCACAATAAGTGTTAGTGGAATATTGCTAATATGCCATGGGTATCACTATAAGTGTTAGTGGAATATTGCTAATATGCTATGGGTATCACAATAAGTGTTAGTGGAATTTTGCTAATATGCCATGGGTATCACAATAAGTGTTAGTGGAATATTGCTAATATGCCATGGGTATCACAATAAGTGTTAGTGGAATATTGCTAATATGCCATGGGTATCACAAATAAGTGTTAGTGGAATATTGCTAATATGCCATGGGTATCACAAATAAGTGTTAGTGGAACATTGCTAATATGCCATGGGTATCACAAATAAGTGTTAGTGGAATATTGCTAATATGCTATGGGTATCACAATAAGTGTTAGTGGAATATTGCTAATATGCCATGGGTATCACAAATAAGTGTTAGTGGAATATTGCTAATATGCCATGGGTATCACAAATAAACGTTAGTGGAATATTACTAATATGCCATGGGTATCACAATAAGTGTTAGTGGAATATTGCTAATATGCCATGGGTATCACACAAAGTGTTAGTGGAATATTGCTAATATGCCATGGGTATCAAAAATAAGTGTTAGTGGAACATTGCTAATATGCCATGGGTATCACAATAAGTGTTAGTGGAATATTGCTAATATGCCATGGGTATCACAATAAGTGTTAGTGGAATATTGCTAATATGCCATGGGTATCACAAATAAACGTTAGTGGAATATTGCTAATATGCCATGGGTATCACAGTTTGTGTTGGTGGAATATTACTAATATGCCATGGGTATCACAATAAGTGTTAGTGGAATATTGCCAATATACCATGGGTATCACAATAAGTGTTAGTGGAATATTGCTAATATGCCATGGGTATCACAATAAGTGTTGGTGGAATATTGCTAATATGCCATGGGTATCACAATAAGTGTTAGTGGAATATTGCTAATATGCCATGGGTATCACAATAAGTGTTGGTGGAATATTGCTAATATGCCATGGGTATCACAATAAGTGTTAGTGGAATATTACTAATATGCCATGGGTATCACAATAAATGTTAGTGGAATATTGCCAATATACCATGGGTATCACAATAAGTGTTAGTGGAATATTGCCAATATACCATGGGTATCACAATAAGTGTTGGTGGAATATTGCTAATATGCCATGGGTATCACAATAAGTGTTGGTGGAATATTGATAATATGCCATGGGTATCACAATAAGTGTTAGTGGAATATTGCCAATATACCATGGGTATCACAATAAGTGTTGGTGGAATATTGCTAATATGCCATGGGTATCACAATAAGTGTTGGTGGAATATTGATAATATGCCATGGGTATCACAATAAGTGTTGGTGGAATATTGATAATTGCCATAGCTGAGAAGTTCGTCCAGGCATTCAGTTGTGTATAAAAACAAAATCTGATCTGGAAGCCAGTTGTCAAACATTTCCTAAAAATCCATCACTCTCAATAATTTGACTCAACGTTCAGGTTAGTCAAATGAAGTCTCAGTCCACATCAGTCAACTTTATATTCAGTGTGAATTAGTGATGGGCAGAATTAAGATAATTGCTACAGGGGATAATATCTATAAGAACTCCACTGTCCTTTACCACATGCCAAATTACAAACAGTTCAGAGAGTCGGATGAGCTATTATGGATGACTTGACAAATGACAAAAGCCATGTCCTCGCATATCGCTTGCAAAGACATTTTCTAATATTAAAGGTAATAATACAATTTCGTGTTTATATTTTTTTACGATAGATTGAGCAGCAACAACGACGGCAAAGAAATTGATTGCTAAATTATGTATCAAACTCAGGATGCAGGCCTAGACAAGCTTTCAAATTAATAATAAATGGAGTGCACCTCATCCAATCTGGTGTATTACCCCAATGTGTGTGTGTGGGTGTGTGTGCGCACAGTTTGTGTCACATAATGAATGCAATTTCTGTGAGTGCTTGTTTTTAACTGTACATACAGGAATGTTTGCTTCAGTTCCACGGTCTATAGAAGTATGTATAACACATGACCTATACCAATATAACAGAAGTGTACTTCTAAAGAATTTGTTTCCTGTGTACGAAAATATTGATTCCAAACTTATAATTTCCCATAGGTGGGTTGCTAATTACAAATGAATGTATTGCAGATGTTGCCTACCAAAAAGAATATTTCTAAACTTACTGACCCCTCTGGGAGGAAAACTTTCGACATTTTGCACAGTTCATTTAAAAAAACAGGTTTAGTTTAAATAAAAATCTAAAACGTGTTAAACCACTTCTCAACTGCTTAAATGATCAAGATGAGCAAAACGAGTCGTCTTAGATGAAATTTAAGATGCTTTACTGACCTCAGCTAGATTAGCTTTAAGGTATTTTACCGTAACTCCCAGGAACCATGACAAAAACAAATTCTAGTAATTTTAAGAACAACAAGATGGGCCCCATTTGTGTCCTTGATTAAGCTGGACCGGGCAATTTGAGATTCCGCACGATACGATACTGTGGTGCCTCTCCAGCAATTTCCAACAATTATCCCACTGGCTAATTTGTCTAGGTGACAGCCGAACGAATACTACAGCCCCTACCCACACGCACGCACACACAAGGTCATTACCCACGATTGCCAGCTAATGAATTTACTCACGTCTTGCCAAACCTGGAGAAAAAAAGAAACTGAAAATACAATTACATTCACGGTAATAGCCTTGAAAAACTGCCTGCCGTCCAATAACACTATAATGGACACACTACACAGCGCAATTACGTTAGAAGCCCGGGTCTACAGTCGCCTTAATGAAAGAAGCATGCTACAACCTCTGACCTCCTGCTTCATTCTCTTCACGTTGCATATGGCTTGAGGAAGAGGCTCTAGGTCATATTGTAAACACCAAATCCCTGCAGTCACATCTTATTGCTAAGTTCTATATCCAAAGTGCTAATGGTTCATTTCTTGATTGCTGGGGGGTACAGGTGTGCATGCCAATAGTTTGTGCTGCCAGGGGATAGGAGCTGATTTGTTTTCCTTTTTTACGCTTTCCATGGGAAGCGTAACAAACGTTTAGGCTGTTGTTCGAGTTTGTTTGCTTCCTTTTAAGTTGACCTTCTTTGCCAGATGGCATCGCAGTCTGGTTGGATCAGTCCTTATTTGGGAAGATAGCGTTTCATCACGAGGAAGCCAGCCTTGTTTGTTTTGCACTTTCTGGCATTTTATTTCCCTCAATTTTTCTACTTACTATCCTCATCATGGTACTGGGGTGATCTGAAGTGTTTATGATTTCCCATTGCTGGTCTATGAGGAAATTCTTTTCCAGTGATAATCAAGTGAGATTTAAAGACGTGAGAGACACCACCTAGATGCAGCTTGATAATGACTTACAAAACAAATGTGTGATAATAAACATTTCCTGTCAATTTCTCCTCCATCCCTCTCTTGATTGATGCATCTCAGAGGGGAGATCTGATATCAACCAGAACCCTAACAGACCTCAAAATACACTCTAATATATCTCACTGTATGCAGGTGAACAGCCTGGAAAGGGAGAATTCACTCTATTGTTTGCAGTTATTTTTCTAGTTTTAGGGTGTTTGTTTGAACTGTTTTTTTAAAGCTTCATTACTGGTTATTTTATTTATATCCATTTATTCAGAGTGTTTTGGCAAAGCAATGGTGTAGCGGTCTGTCTACATTACGTGGCACGCACATTGGTAAAATAATTTTGACAGTGTAAAAGGTAATTGCACTTGTCAACGCACAGCAACGTACATGAGGTTGAAGGTCATTTGAGATATTATATAAGAATTTGGGATATTTATTACATTTTGTAATTACCCAGTCTTTCCTTAAGATGTTATAATCTGTAGTTGGTTTGAAGCAACTACATTTTCTTCAGTTTATGACTGAAAATGTAATAAAAATGAATTAATTAATATTAAAATAAATACAAAATTTGTACACCATTTTATTTGTGAATGTTCGTATATTTGGCATAGAAATCTCCTTCCAAATGGTTTCCCTGGGGATTGGACGCTGATTAATCATTTTACTCTTTTACAGTACTTCAGTGTCTCAAAAGTATTTAGTTACCCTTGGTATTTTCCACAATTTATTTTACTTTTAGTTGCAACATGAAATTCAAAAGGATTTAATTTATCGTTTTTCCCCTGATCAACACAATAAGTAAATTTAATCAAAGAAAAAAATTAACTCAGCAAATTGTTTGAAATGAAATATAATTATAAAAGTATTCACCCCTTATATTATGAAACACCTAAACAAGCGGTGATGCAATCAATTGCTTTTAGAAGTCACATAATACATTTAATGGAGTCCACATGTGTGCACATAAGGTGTTTTACATGCTTTAAGGTTAAATATAGCTGTACCTGGCTTGTCCCACAAGTGGTCAGTACAAAACTACACTTTAGAGGCTTCCTGAAAACCTGGCTTTCCGGGCAAAAAGAGGAGCAAGAGGCTAAAGGGTCTTTGAATACTGAAATAATGGCCTGCCTTTCTGGCAGTGGCAAAAAAGCCATTGTTAAAAACAACACAACAATCACAGCTACAGTTTGCCAGAAGTCATGTTAAAGACTTTGAGACTAAATGTGTTTGACGTCCTAAAATAAAGCATTTTGGCCGAAATCAAAAAGCAATCCGTTTGGCGCATGCATAACACTTCACAAGCTAACCCCCAGCCTACATCGAGGCATGGTGGTGGAAACATCATGCTTTGGGGACACTTCTCTGTGCCGGGACCTGGAAAGATTTTAAATGCAGTCGGTACAATGGATGCACTAAAGAACAATTCCGGAATTGTTGAGATCTAGAAGAGGTCTGGGACTTGGGAGAACATTCATCCTCCAGCAGGACAACAACCCCAAACATACAGCCATAGACTCACTGGAGTGATTTGTTTTGGACCCCCAACCAGGAGCCTCAATCCAATTCAGGGTGTGGAAATTGTTGAGAAATGCTGTTTACTAAAAGGTCCACATCCAATTAGAAAAAGCTTGAACAATTTGGCAAAGAAATACAGACAATAATTGCTGTATCAACATGTGCAAATCTCAAACCGAACAAGATAATAATAATTTTTCAATTAATTAGGTTCTGTTTTTTTTGTCAAATACAACATTGTGTATATTTGAATCTGATTACTGACCTGGGCTTCTATTTAACTTTTATGTTGCAACACAAGATGTGAAAATGTCCATGGGGTTGACCAATCTAGTGAGTCAGTGTGTGCTTCCACCTGGAGACGGAATGAGACGGGATCCCAGTTTGTTCCTGTATGAACACTATATATTCCTGCTCCCTCTATTCTGTATCCCTCCATCTCCCTGCACCTCTAATATCATTTCATTTAAATTTAAACAACTTAAAAATGTAATTATGCACAAAAAAAGTTTAACTGTGTGTCCGCATCTGGGCATTACAAGATGAGCAAAAACGAAAGGTTTAAATGGATAATTACTGTAGGACTAGCAGAGATCCCATGCTGCTACCTTGATATACTTTTTAGTCCTGCTTTTAAATTAAGTCACTCTCAAAAAGTCCCATACCGAGTCCGACGCACCAGTGACAGGTTACTCCGACTGAGTTTAAACGAACCAAGGGGATCAATTCAATGTTCAAAACAGCCAAAACAGCTTGTCAGGTGCCTACCTCTCCAGGGTGAATGGTGCAGAAGAATTTGGGCTCAGACTGTGGGACGAGGGGAGCGAGGAAAAGTTATGTAATAGTTTCGATCACAGCCTGCGCCCACTGGCCCGGATTATTTCAGCTTCCTGCACAAGAGAGAAAAATCAATTTAAACAAGGGCCTTGTTGTGTCAGGAGGAGTGGAGCGCGACTGTTTCAGTACTGTGCGTTAACAAGAGAATCAACCAAAAGCTAAACAATTGGTACATCAAGTACCGTAAATGGAAACAGGGTTAGCACCAGAATGTGTTGACTTCTCAGGTGATTGATTTGACCCATCAGTGAGTCGAGCAGCTTACTAACCATTCTAAAGCAGAGGTATAATTCAAATATACCCATCTTTTCTTGGAATTCGGAAACCAATTTCTTACCAACCTGTAGCATTCCCTTATAATACATTGATCAAGGGGGTTTGATGACCATTTGTCACTGCTCTTTCCAAGAGTTGTATTCTCTGCTTACATACACAACCAGCCCACCCACACAAGCCAGCCAGAGGGCGTCACATCGTCATGCCTCAATCCCTCACTAACGGCTAGACACACCATGTCACCGGGTAACAAGAGCCCCATAGGAAATCAATAGCAGGAGACTGCACTCCCGGCAAACTGGTATTCTGAAGGGCCCACGCGCCGACAGACCTCTGGTTACAGATCTTTGACTCTGTCAGTCTCAGTGAAGGGTGGCTTGAGTGATAATCGCCCCTGCTACACAAAAACCCAGAGATAAGTCAGTTGTTTAGGGGGCGAGGAGCTGCTGCCTGGTGTTGAAGAGCGAGTGAGTGGGTGTGTGTTGAGCATGTTGTCACAGCGGGCATCCAGATGCACTGAGTGCTTTCATTGACAAGCCTGAAAAGGGGGGAGATGGTTATTCCAAAGTTGGACCAAAGTTCTTTGACGCCCTCTTGAGTAACACTTCACATGTTAAAACATGATTCTAAATGAAACAACCATGCACTAAAATTACTATGCACCATGATTTCATGTTTGTTGAACAATTGGTGTAAAATCCCCTCTCATTGATTCTGATGTTGGGCAACATTATCCGTAACTGTTTAACCACCCCCTTTTCACGGCTTGACATCACCCAATTTCTCCAAAGTAATTGTCTGTGAGAGTGAACAATGACTAAAGTGACTCCACTGACCCCTTTTACACCCCCCACGCACCTAACCAATTGCCTGCTGTTGACCTTTTGGCTCAAAGACAGGGTATCAGCGAACACAACATGTCAGGTGACCTTCTCCCGAGCATGCCAAAGAGTACATGCCTTTAACAGCTCACCCTTGCGGACCTTTGGCCTGTAAAACTAATTATGGCTAAACAGATATCACAAGGACAAAATGTATCATAAATCTGTGAAAAAGAATAGCCATTTATGATGATGATCCGTAGGCAATAAAGAGCCAGTTCTGACTGGGTTTGCTGCATTAAACATGCCCCTGAAAATAACTTCTGCCACTGTCAATTTCACATCACTTAGGATAAATAGTGTTGGCCTACGTGTTGAAAACAAAGACCTTATTTGTAAATGTCTGAATAGGTCTTGTCTCAGGCCAACCAAGAGAAGAGACCCTTGAGTTGTTAGTTACATAATGAATGTTATTGAAATTTGAACTTTTTTAATTAAACCCATCAGATCTTTATAATGAGGCATTATAAATGCACACTTCATCACATTTCTGCAATGGCTCAGATTTCAAGGATATTCAAGTATGAGTGTCAACATAAAGGGGGGTGTTTCGCGTACACAGATTAAGGCTACAACAAAAGAATATCAAGCTAATAGAATTATACCATTACATCAACATCAATGTCTTATTTGGTTGTAAATCACTCCAAACCGTGCTCCTGTGGGCTATCAAGCCAGACATGCTTGTCCACTATAATACCTCCACACCTCTTAGTAGTTAAAAAACCCCAATGAAGGTAAAACTGAATGACATTTGTTAGTTAGTTTGTTGCCAGAACAACTACACTTGCAACTTCAATAGATTCATACCCACCCATCATTTAGTTGGCCACAATATCTCCTGCCATGTATTTATTTTTGTGTTTTTGTGAAACCAAAATGCAATTTGGAAATGCAGTTAAGTCTAAAATCTCCTCATCTAAGCTTACTTCTACTCCGCAAGGTGTTAAATATAAAAACAAGACCACATATCGTTGGATAGAAAATATTTTAGAACAGTATCTGCTTGTCTCAATAATGAATACGGTCTGCTACTTGTTAAAGGTAAATATTAACAATATGCTTTTTGCAGAAACTTTGGCACATAACAAGTGGCACTGTGAGTGCTTTTCAATGGAAGGATTTTAAATTGCTTAGGGCCCTGGAATCAATCTGATGAAACACATGGAGAACCAACAAATGCTACACAGGGAAATGGTAGCACTACTAGATAGGATCTCAATCACAAGTGTGTGCAGCATTAGGCCCGAGCTTGGTAACGTCTTAAAGTTAGGCACACAATTGTTTTGCTTTCAAATAAAGACAACTGAAGACAAACCCAGGCAACAGATGAAATACATCCTAACAAGAATAGCTAAGGTTTGAACCAGTACAATTGGGACAAGATCCATAGATATGACGTTCTACCTACATATATTTTAATGGCTGGCCTATCATCAAGCAGGAGGTGTAGCTATAATGATGAGAATATTCCTTAAGACAGAAAATATACCGTACAATAAAGGAGGGAGGACTGAAAAAAATATTAGAACACACATACAACAACATAAAAGGCCTGTTGAATTATCCATTATGCTGTGCTAGATGTGAATTAAATTATAGCAGAATAGGAAGGCACAAATTCCGGAAATTGGAATTTAAATATTGTCCCAGTGCTGGTTTCTTAAGGACACGAGAGCGGAGAGCTTCTTTTGAAGACAATTTCTTTATTGTCCCACTTTGAACAAAAGGAAAGAAAAAATGGCAGCACTCACGACACGTAGCAAACAGCCAATAATGATGTACACATCCAGTGAAAAGAAGGAACATAAATAAATACTCTGGAGCAGGTAAAAGTGATAACTACTACAAAAACCAATGTGTTCACTTCCACTGGGTTGTGTGGTGCTAAACAGAAAATACAAAATGGAGGACATTTTTATGGGATTAATATCACAAGACATTAAAACAATATTTTTGTATAACCTCTCCATTTTTAAACCAGGACCTAAAACATGGTACATAGTACTGTTAACAATAACGGGAATAATGTATGTATTGAAATGAATATCCTCCCAATATTAGTGTTACTGTCGCTAAAAAAAAGCCAAAAACAGTGAGACAAACTGCTCATACAATTATCTGTAGGAATTAAAAAAGGATAGGAATTAAAGGCATAGGTAAATTGTAGTTGGTGAATGTCAACATGAAGTTGATAATACATTTAAAATGTGGGCTCAACAACATCTGATATGGTACAATCAGATGTTCACAAACATACAGATAGATACACATTTGAGATCCAAAAACATTAAAACCTCCAGATATACAAGTTAAAGGAATCTTGTTGAAATGGTGAGGCCTAAAAAAATGTCTAATTACATCTGTTCAATGTTAAGACTTTACAGCAAAGACGAATAACAAGAAATGCTAATATCCAGATGTATCAAAGATAACAAAAGAAAAGTACAGAGGAGACCGACAGGAAACACAAGCTGTAAATAGTAAGAAGACACGAGGTTTGGAAGGAGAGATCCAGAAATACTCAGACAACACATACTTTACTCTAGAGAGAATGCTCTTGAACAATTGTGATAGAATATTTCATAACCCATACCGTACAATGAAACAGATATAAATCATTTCACACCTAGTTGCTGGAATAACTTCAGGAGAGAGAGGCTAACCACACCCATATATTATATTCTGGCTCAGTCCTCAATTCTTTTTTGGACCACAGTAAGCTATAAAAAGTACCTGCCGATACTCGCTAACTCCAGACTCAGTAAACATAAGCTTTATTTTAAAATTATAGTATCAAAGCTCGCAGAATAACAGCACTTAAACAGATTACTCTTACTACAAATTGGCTTAAACCACAGGCACCACACATAAGTATTAAGACTGAAACAAGTCATCAAATATGTAATACAGTATTAAGATGTCATAGAATATGAAATTAAATGACTGGGACACCATGGGATACATATTAAAAGACTGACATCGTATCCATTTACTCTAAATTCATCTGCACTTTGGTGCCAGGATAACAAGCTCTCCCTCCATGCAGACAACACTAAAGAACTGATTGTGAAGAAATTGGCAAGGCAGTTTCAACCATGGACATCCTTAATATCATGGTAACCAGCACTAAGCTCTAAAATATCATTTTGTTGGGGCATTGATCTGTGGAAAGCTATAAAGGTAATACTGAAGCATTAAAAATTGCCAAAAGCACAGTGGACTCGATCATTTTAAAATGGACTAAGTTAAGGACCACTAAGACACCTGCCTCCCTCCAACTCTGGACCAACATCAGTTAGCCTATCGCCCAGACAGGTCTACTGAGGACGCCATCTCACCTACTGTCCACAATGCCCTGACCCACCTGCCCAAACCCCATGACCTTGGGATCAGCCCCTCTCTTTGCATCTAGACTCTAGTCTTCTATGCCACAGTATGGAACAACGGATGCTCTGCAGCTGACCGGAAGTCCCTGCAGCAGGTGGTGAAAAGCCATAAACTGTTTTGCCAGGCAAGCGGTACAGATCTCTGTACACCCGCACCAGCAGGCTGAGGAACAGTTTCTTCCCAGCTGCTGGGAACCTTGCCTTGCACACTGCTACCTTATTTATTTAATATACCGTTTGCACAATGCATTGTGTTTGTACTCATCATTGCTACCTCTTTCCCTACATACTGCAGGCCTAATTATTCGTTGGCCATTGTACCTGCAAATTAACTTATCCATGTCAATTGCACATCCTTACACTGTACTCCATCTCATTTGACTTATACATTGGCACATTGACACACTGCCCTGCATTACATTTTTGCACTTCTGGCAAATTGCATTTAATCTTAAAATTGTTGTC
This sequence comes from Dallia pectoralis, assembly GCA_029465975.1. Classification (NCBI taxonomy): domain Eukaryota; kingdom Metazoa; phylum Chordata; class Actinopteri; order Esociformes; family Umbridae; genus Dallia; species Dallia pectoralis. The sequence goes on from CM055733.1 coordinate 7,089,564, forward strand.
TGGCCAAACCAGGCAAAAGGGCCCTTGGTCAGGAAGGTAACCAAAAACGTAATGGCCAAAACATTTCTCTGCAGAGATGGGAGGACATATCAGTGAGTGCATCGCTCCGTCAATTATACTTTTATGGTAGACTGGAAACACAGAAGCCGCTCCTTAATAAAAGTTATATGACTTGGCACCCAAACAACTTTAAGAGGATATGGATAAGGATTATCTGATCTGATGGGAACAAATATCTAACGAGTAGGCTTGATTGCCTAGCAGTATGTCTGGTGAATACAACATACTGTTAATGACCTGGCGAATACCATTCCTAACGTGAAACATGGAGGGGACAGCATCATGCTGTGGGGATGTTTTTCAATGGAAGGGGCAAGGAGACCAGAAAAAGATAAGGACGAAATGAGCAAATTAAAAAAATATTTGACGACTGGGGCAAGGATTATTCTTTCAGCATGGCAACAATGTGGTGGTTTGGGGACAGGTCTGTTAACCTCCTTAAGTGTCCCAGACAAAGCCCAGATTTGAACCTGATTGAAGATTTCTGGGGAGACCTAAAGATTGCTGCTTCCCATCCAATCTGACCGATCTAGAGAGGATCTAGTTAATGCAAAAAAACAAAAATTGTAATGTATGTAGTACATTTACTACAAAATCATAAAACTAAGTTTTGATGTCATTCCATTGCATCTGTCATGTATGCGTGAAGACAGATGCAGGAGTTGTTCATTCTGCATGACCTCAAACACAATTTGCAAGGGCTCCAGGATTGGTAATTGAATACTCATTTACAGAACAGCATTTTGTTTTCAATTTTAAAGAAATTCAAAGGCACAGTATTTTCTTCTTTGGAAACAGAGCGATGCAAAAAAATGATGGCATGCATTGACATGTTACTACAGCACCTTTAAATCTGTGTCTTGTTCGTTTATTGTACATTTGAAAATGATTGATCAACCATACGTGCTGGTACTGTAATGTCAGAAGGCCAGTCAACTCACTGAGAAGTGCCTACAATTCCACTATACATGTGTATGTAGACATATTTCATAAGTAGGCGTAACGGCAGTAAATAATATAGCTGTTCAATGAAACCTAATATTGTTGTTATTATACAAAACACATGTTGGCTAGTGCAATGTTAGGTGATTTGAGAATATGAATGTGTGTTTCTGAGCAGTAGCAACACGACCTGTCAGGCACTAGATTAGGCTAATTAGCCTATAGTTTTACAAAAGGTGGTATCACTTGTCCTGTGCCTGAGATGAACAACAGCTTTAAGACAAGATAGTCTTCACTGCGTAACCTTATGATTACGATTTGTCCATGCTGAGACATCTTTCTCGCTACATAGGGAAAGAAGCCTAAACGTAATTAAAAAATACGTAAACGTAATTAAAAAATAACATACATTTGTGGGGAAAACATTAACATTATAAAAAGCAGAACGAAAAATAGCTCACCTCACACACTGTCAAGCGGTTTTACTTTGAGAAGACCAAAAATATGCCTCTGATAATTGAGCGATTAAATAATAATATATGAACATGAGTAGATGTCAATCGTGAAATAAATGTATTTTTTGATGTTTATCAAAAGTAATTGCGGAATTACATTATTAAATCTTTGAAACGTTACACTAAAACACGTATTTGAATTCAGGCGCTTGAACACGGCATCTTGTTGGGGTCCTAAACTCGAAGGTCGGACAGTTGTTTGCAAAATGGCGGCGTCCACGAGAGCACAGGCGCTTTCTCTCTATCGTTTGCTTATGAAGGAAAGCAGTAAATTACCATCTTATAATTTCAGGTAAATGCTTTGCTGATTTTACATTGGATATGTTGAAGCGACCTAGCCACGGCACACAAGCTGCCAGTGTGTTTTACATGATAGTGTGTTTATATTGCACCATTGCTAGTCAACAACAACTGATGTTCAATTAGATTTGTGGCCAACGTAACAGTTTATATATAAGTAAATTTTAGATAATGCAGTCTGCGTTTATTATACTTATAGAATCAAGCAGGAGTGCTTTTTCGAGAAAACACAACACATTAACGAATGAATGGCATTGTTGCAAACGTTTTATTTTCTTGTTTCCAAAAAAGATTTGCAGAATACTTAAGTTTTGACCCTAGAATTGGCAGAATACGTGTGCCTAATTTATCCCACTTGCTTGACAACCATTCAAGTGATCTTTATCTATACATACCAATAGCACTTTACTGTGATCTAGGAATTATATTACATCAGTAACTTTTGTTTACAAATACTTTTTACGTACCGGAAGGCAACATTATTTGTTTGCATTATTATAATGTTGTGTGTTTTGTCCATAAAATCCATAAACTTCCAGGCCAAAATAAATTTAGGTTTCACTTTTCATGAGCCTATTCCTCAACATTTCCTGAGTAATCTAATTTATGTATGTAACAACTTTCAAAATGTATTTGCCATCCCCAGTCCTGAGTGCTGCAGACATGTTCAAGTATGTTTTTTGATTGACTGAACTGGAAAAGCTCAGGTGAAATATAAGAAAGGTGTTGGGAAAACTGTACATACAGTACACAGAGCAAAAATCTTGCTAGGAAGTCCAAGAAACACCCTGGACCTCTAAGTTAGAATTGGGTATAGGCATAGATCTGGGGTGTTGTATATGTTTCATTATATAACTGGTGAAACTAAGTAATGAAGAAAGAACAATCCAATGGCTAATAATAGAGCTATATATTTTTTTGCTACATAAATGACTAAATCTGTAGTGAGAGCATCATGCTATGGGGTTACCTAACGATCGCAGTTCACTGACGCTACATATTCAATCTGAAAAAGCTTCAGATTGTCAAGCTGGTAGAGACATACCCAAGATGTCTCAAATCTGTGATTGGTGCCAAATGTGATTCCACAAAGTAATGAATACACACGCGATATTACAATTTTCAATAAATTTGACACAAATTTCTACAAATGTGTTTCACATTCTCATTATAGGGTAGAGTTGAGTGAAGTTTGATAGCAAAATAATTGAATCAATGATAAGAATACGTTTTTTTTGCCACGTCTGTTTACACATACAATACATTTTGTTCTTACTTTTTGAGCTGCTGCAGGCAGTTCAGTCTTTGTTGTGCTTTCTTAGTGAGAGATGTGATGTTCAGCTCACACTTGAGGTTCTGGGTGATGGTGTTGCCCAGGAAGCGAGAGGACTCCACTAAGTTGACAGGGGAGACCCCCGGGACATTCAGGACTCCTGAAGTCCACTCTCATTTCCACAGTCTTTAGAGCATTGAGCTTTTAGTTGTTGAGACTGCACCAGGACAATGTCATCTTTGATTTTCTGAAGTTTGACAGAGTGGTGACTGGAGGTGCAGTTGTTTGGGTACTGGGAGAAGAGAAGAGGGGACAGGACACAACCTTGAGGGGAGACAGTACTGATGGTCAGAGGGTGGAGGCAAAGACTCCATCAGGACCTGCTGCCTTTCTTGGGTTTTGACTCTTGAATAGTCTGTTTACGTCCCTCTCCAGTATAGAAAGACCCATTGTAGCTTTAGTAAAGGTGTTGATTGATGCCATTGTGGTTTCTGGGGAGGTGTCGATTGTGATGGTTGGTTGTGGGCGAGCCCTGGTGAACAGGGTCGGATGTTGGTGACAGGACACAGCAGAGGGGGGTGTGCAGGCAGGTCTGCTCCTTCTCTCAAATCTGCAGTAAAACTGGTTCAGCTCGTGGGCAAGTTGCAGTTCGTTGATGGCCTGGGGTGATTTAAATTTGTTATCTGTTTAATCCCCCTCCCGACCGAATTAGTGTCATTCGCTGCATGCTGTTGTTTAAGTTTCTCCCCATACCAGCCTTTAGCCACCTTCACTGCCTTTGAGTAGGTCCCTGTCGCCCCTTCTGAAAGCATCTTCCTTGATCAGCTGTGAACCACGGTTTGTCATTGTTGTAGCAAACCCTGGATGGAGTTCAGATGCAACTCTCCTCACAATAATAAGAATTAAATTGGTCCGAATACTTTTTCTGAATCCAAAGGTACTGTATCTTGGTTCGTTTTTTTGCGTTTGGATAAACTTGCGTGGATGGCCTAGACCTACCTGTGGCGCTCCTGTAACCGGGTTGCCTACTTCGTCTTCAGTATTTCGTCATCCTTGCTTTCCAACATGAGCTGGGTATTTTAATGGGGTGTAGCTGTGGCGCTAGCCATGTGTAGCGAGTCTTAGTGAGGGCATACTATGGGCATTGGGAAGAACTACATCACTACCTGCCATGACTGATTTATGTCAATTTCCTCAGTAGATGGTCATCATTAACTTTAGTAAAACCACTGCTATGGTTTGTGTTCAGCTACTGTTGCTTTGAGTCAGGTTACACAGACTGTAGCCATCTTATTTCATGTTTGCAGACCAGTATACCTATCTGCAAGGTCAAGCGTTGGAGAAATAAATCTTCCAAAATGTGTTGTGTATAAATGTAATTCCTGAGAGGTTGAAACAAACAATAGTTCAGAGAAGCACTTTAAGTTGAGTTGTTCTGCTATGTTTTTGAATGATTAAAGTTGTAAATTATTCTCCTGGTATTAAATCCATTCACTGGATACAGTGGTTGTCGAAAGAGTTCAGCCTCCTGGGTATTCCACGTTTTTGTGAAAATGAAATTTAAATGGATTTTTATCAAAAAATTTCAGAATATTAAAAGTTACAAATAAAATCTGCTAATTGTTCTAAATGAATTACAAATATAAAACAGAAAATTCATTACCTATATTGTAAATGTTTTGTATAAATATTCAGCCCCTTTGTTGTCAATATTTGTTAGAGGCACTTTTTGGAAGCAATTGCAAGTCTATTCGGATTCAGTGGATATAAAAAGTCTACACCCCCCGAAAAAATATTAGAAGCCTCCCTGACAGGTTTTCTTCTCGTTGTTTCATCTATTTTGGAGGGATGTCCAGTTCTTGGTAATGTCTCTGTTGTGCCATACTTTCTCCACTTGATGATGACTGTCTACACTGTGTTTTATGGTATATCTAATGCTTTGGAAATTATTTTGTGCCCTTTCACCTGACTGATATCTTTTAACAGTTAGATCTCTTTGATGGCTTTTGTTCTGAGATGCAACCAAGAAAAGTTCAGGAAAATCCTACTGTAACAGCTCAGTCACATTAGATTATGGCAGGTGTGTAAGGACTTCTATTTAACATGAGTCTGAACACAGCCACATCCCCAGTAATAAGAGGGTGAGCACACTTCAGCAACCAGGTTAATGTAAGGTTTTGATTCCCCCCTCAAAGATTTCAGTTTGTTTTTCAGTTGAAGTTAAAACACCTGGCATCTAACTGCATTTGCCAACACATTATGCTTCAGGTCTGGCATCATGATCACAGTAAACATCTGCGTTTGTCTGTGGAGTCTAACTCTCCATGCTGTGTGAATTAGTGTAAACCCACACAGTGGTTGGAATGGTTACCTAAAACTGTAAAGTGCAGCACGAGACTGAGGCGGTCAGACAGAGCGAGAATAAAGATGAATGAAATGGAGAGATTCAACACAGAGACGATTAGGAAGACACAAATGGGGGAGCGATGGGAAATGCGGAGACAAAGGAAGGAAAACAATGGAGGCATTATAAGGCAGACTGCGATCAGTTAGACTTTTTCACAGACGCACTGCAGAAGATCAAACCGTATCGCTGCAAGAGCAGACTGGCAGATGTAGGTCATCACTTGCGCACGTAATAAAAGGGCTAGCCTATTAAAACTCAGTTTTCTCTAGTGGCCTGCAGCGCTATCACTACGTCGGTGTGCCGTCTGTGATGGGTAATTTAAAGCCGCGCGGCAGCTCTTAGTCATAAAGCAGTGTCAAGAATTAAAACTTGAAAAGCCTCAGATCAATGAGTGATCACGGAAATCCACTCTCCCGCCACATGGAGTATTCCGTGTGAAATCTCTCCACATCCGTCTGAGTGTATCCCTGCAGATATGTCGTGTTTGAGGGAATTGTTGTGCATGCATATTCAGACATTTACAGCTAGAAGGTAGAGCCTCTAGCAGTTTTGTCTTTCTACAGCACAGTTCTGGCTAAGGACATCACCTTATAGGGAGGATTCTCTTTTTTACCCTTTGTTTTTACCCATCACTAATTAGAGGAGAAACCCCTAATCACTTATACTGAACCATTAGAGGTGTCAGTCATTTTGGTTCCCAAGGGCATCATTTTGACAACTTCAACATCAAGAACACACATATGTGTAAAAGAAATAAGTGATGGGAGTGTGGACAAATAGAGCTTACTATTTAAGTAAGTCCTTCTGACTTGTGTGTTTATTAGTGCACCAAATGGTGGTGAGGGGACAGGAGGTGTTGGCCACAAATTACCCACTAACTGTAATAAGGTTAGCCACTCCCCTTAAACTGTTTTTGGGTACTGTTGTCTGGCAAGGGGAGATTACAATGCTATTCATGTTTCAGTTGAATGTTAGCCATTTCGGAGACGTCAATGTCGATACATGTGACTCAGAATGTGGGTCAGAATTGATCAATCAATCAAATGTTATGAATAATTTGTTTTACAACCTGAAGCCCCAATGACTAAGCAACAACAGACTGCACAATTGCTAGCAATTCTTTGAAAAAAATTGGAGAGGAACCAAACTCTCAAGACTCTCTTTTGGCTGTCCTGGGTGCCAGTATTGATCACCTACTGCAGCGATTTTTTTTTACTACAAGCAGCAGTTTAGATCACTAGAGTTATTGACTGATCTGTGGACTTGTTGCATTTATATAATAGCGGAAATCCAGGTAGATATCTTGAATTCAAAATAATTGGGCCCGCAAATTTTCCATTTATTTGATGACACACTTTTGCTTGTGTGATCCAAGATTACTCACTCGGTGACGGAAGCAAGAGGAGATTTTTCCTCTCTGTAGAACGTCATTCTTCCATAATCTGCCCTGAGCTCCTCAATCGTGTCACCTTCTAATGGCAGATGGGGAGATTGCCTCTCCAGCTGTCTGAAAGGCCACATCCTCGCTTTCTTATAATGGATCAATTCCCACCATGTGATGACGAGCCCAGTGTGTAGGCTAAATGACCATCAGTCCACAGACCTCAGAGTGCCTCCAGCTGCTCTGTGTGGCTTATCATTTACACAAAGCACTGCGGATATAGTCTTCAGTCAGTTCATGATTACCATAATTGTTCTAAATATAGTATTTTACCATAAACAGGTGCGTTTCCTGTGATGTAACAGGGAGGTGCTGTCAGCTGAGTGAAAACCACAAAGAATTGTTCCTCATCTACTTTTTGAGGAATCCACTCGCTCATTACCTATGGCACACTGGCTTCTTCACGCTCTCTCTCCTCATCCTCCGCCTTGTGTTTTTGAGAAAGAAAGTTTGGTCCCAGCTGTCAAGCTCGTCAGTTCTTCTTTCAGCGGAGGAGTTTCTTTGGGTACCAGGAAGCCGCTTTAATCTTCTCATGGTACTCTAGTTCCGGCCCAACCTGCCCGATACCGGGCTTGGCCTGCCGGATGATGAAAGCACAACAGTCGCTTGTCTCCGGCCTGCCGCTTCTAGATTTCCAAAAGTACCAACGTGGTTGATTTTGCATTGCACAGCTTTTACATTGTGCAGCCCCTCTGGGCTTTTCTCAGAAGTCATTCCTGTCATTTGGGTGTTTGGGTTTGTTGTGTGCTTTGATAATTGGAGCCTGTGTCATTCCCCCTTAGACTGCATATCACCCCAGTCTGTTGAACAAGGCTGACAGCGTTGTGTCAACCTATTTTGTGTTATTAACCGGGTGGTTGATACTACGGGTGGTTTGAATCCTGAATGCTGATTGGCTGATTCCACGCTTGAGACCTGATAGTCCAGCCACTTACATACCCCAATGTTAAACCTATAGCTAGATTGACCCTAACAAACCATATTCCTGCACCCCACCTGGTACTACTTGGAAATATTTTCTCCAATGTAGTTGTTATTAAAATGTGCATATTTCTATCTACCATATATTGGATGAGGGCCTGTTTGTAAGCATTCCACTGTGAATCAACTCCTAATGAATAATAATGAAGCCGGTGCTAGAATTCTAGGTGCAACATTAAAGTGGGGTTATGCGTTCATGTGCCGTGTCAATGCAATTTATCTGATTATTGATTGGCTGCGGTGTAACTTGTTTCCGTCCAGAACGTATGCCTTGAGGCGGGTTCGGGATGCCTTCAGGGCCAACCAGCTCATCGAAGACCCTAATGCGGTGGAGAAGCTTCTAAAGCTGGGCAAGGACAATCTAGACCTCATCCGGAGACAGGTAAATGAAATGCACGCACATACACGCACAAACGTAGGTTATAAAGGTGAATGACTTCTCTATCAAGGTGTTTTTCACAGACACAGCATCATTTAATCCTCCTTGCCGTAACCTTTCCCTGGTAAGCAGTCCCCTGAATCCTTCAGCTCATATAAACTGTTCCCAGGGCTGTTTTCCTCTCTTTGTGTGGCTCACCCGTGTTATGTAACCACCATACACGAACATGTCCAGATTCATGTAGATGAGCACCTGTTTAGTGTCCACCTGTCCGCTCTCGCTCGGCGCCAGGGTGCTAATCGCCGCTGATGCCCTGCTGTTGGCTGCTTTGTTCCCATAATGCACCTCCAAGGGCCTAGCACTTCCCAGGGGACCCCGTTGAAGGCTGCAGCTTTCCTCCCCCTGCCTTTTTAGTTGTTGCTCTCAGTCTCTCTGTCTCTCACTGTGCAGTTTCTCTCTGTTCTGCAGTGCATACTTCCCACACCGCTCCCTCTGGTAATGTCCTCTACTTCTTAACCTTGGTCCCCCATGGCTCTGTTTGTTGTGATTGCTGATAACCAGCAGAAATTAATGACTTGGTCCATGACCTATACAGAAGAATCAGACGATTGGCAAAGAACAGCTCATCCTTCAACGTGAAGACACATCATGCTATTGTAGATAGTGTGTGTGTGTGTATATATATATATATATATATATATATATAACATAGCACAACTGTATGATTTGAGCCTTAGTATGACAATAAAAATGGAAAAGAAAACAAGAAAAGCTTTGAGGGACAATTGGCAGGATTCCATGGCCGTTAGGTATCTTTTTGGTAACTTTGATTGCAGTGCTCAACTGGAGATTATTGTTTTTCATTGTGCACTCTGTAACTTCAGCTGGATTTAAATGTCAATGAATGCAGCCAGTTATCATTGTCACAGTGTCTTGGTTTATTAGCATGCAATGTAGATCACCTTACGGAACTAATGAAATCCAACCAATAAATATCTCAGTAGACAGTCCAACCGCAACCAACGCGCATACACAAACCAAGCATGGATAAACACGCATACACAAACCAAGCATGGATAAACACGCATACACAAACCAAGCATGGATAAACACGCATACACAAACCAAGCATGGATGAACATGCATACACAAACCAAGCATGGATAAACACGCATACACAAACCAAGGATGGATAAACACGCATACACAAACCAAGCATGGATGAACATGCATGCACAAACCAAGCATGGATAAGCAGGAATACAAAAACCAAGCGTGGATTAACACGCATACACAAACCAAGCATGGATGAACATGCATGCACAAACCAAGCATGGATAAGCAGGAATACAAAAACCAAGCGTGGATTAACACGCATACACAAACCAAGCATGGATAAACAGGCATACACAAACAACGCGTAGATAAACAGGCATTTTCAAACCAAGCTTAGATAAACAGGCATTTTCAAACCAAGCGTAGATAAACAGGCATTCATAAGCCGAACATGTCGTGACGACTTCAACCCTGCCCAAGAAAGTATAGCACATTTGGCTCCAGGACGATTTTTGGCTTTCTGCCTCTCTGGCGGGCGCCACGGCGAGTGCCAACACAGGCGGGCATGAGTATAACGGCGAGGCAGGTAGCGTGGGGGTGGTACTGTTTGGGTGGAGTGAGTCATGCAAAATACTCCCCCCCTCGCGCACTCAAGCACACGCACGAATGCTCGCGGGCCCGCCTGCAGTCACATAAGGCTTCACATGACAGGGTCATATCATATGTGTTTTTAAACTTCCCTTCACCAAAGTCACTTGGTTACGCGAGGGTTTTAGTTCTGTTTGTTGATCCCTGCTGAGATATAAAGTAATGTGGGATATACATGCATTATTAACATGCCCAATACGCCAAAAAGGACTTTAGTTGCGGTGTAAAAAGCATAGTATTTATGTACTAGACTTCTTGTCCTATAACAGTGGCTGTGTGTCTTTGCTGATGTGATGTACAAAAGTATTTCAGATCATTGTGACACACTTCATTAGTCTGCTCTTTTATTTTCCCCTAAATGAGAACATTTCAATGTTGATCACATAAAAGTGGAATATAGACGTATGTCACGTGCAGGCTTAGGACACAGAGGACACAGACTGCAAACATTTGGTTACATTTCCTGACGTTTCAGGTTAATTGCATAGTTTGTATTAGTTTGAGCGGTTAGTTATTGTTCTTCACTTCATCGGGGAGGGTTGGCGGAGTGTATAAAACCATGATTTGTTCAGATGTATTTAGGGCATTGATTCCAGCCATGAAAGTGTCTGACCAAATCACAGTTATGTCCCTACACTCTTTGAGTGAGTTGATGGATATTACTTTGCTGACCACACTGGCTGTTTCACTGGTGCTAGTGGTGCCTTCACCTCATCCCAATGTGATGCTCTGAGTTTAGGCAAAGGCAATTGCTGCTAAAGATGCCGCTAAATATGCTTCTGATGCAAAGTGTAGAGTTGTCAGTTGAAGAAGGGCCTTGTTCCAGGCATGGCTTTCAGATACACAGCTGTACTGGTTGGCCGTTAGCTCCTCTGATTGAATTTTTTTCAGGCCAATCAGATCCAAAAGTTCATTTATTTCGGGGCAACCACAAACTGTGAATTTGCGCAATGGGAGATTAATTTGGAGTTGGTGATGTAACTTCCTTTTAACATGTCCACCCCCACAGTTAGCCCCCAGTACCCAACCCTGACCTGGATCAATGGATCAATACAAATAACTTCAAATAGTATTTAAACCCGGTCTGTTGGAGCTCATGGATGGATGGGAATATTAGCGATAACTTAATGTTATTATGTTTTCAACACTGCAGTGTTTGCAAAAGGATGGTCATTACCTTTTACAATTTTCACTTCACACTTCGCCTATAATGGGTAATACTGGCTCTGTTTTCACTGAGGTGTGTTTCTGTTCTCAGCTCGATATAGGACCGGCTACTACCTTCAGTCTGTCAGGACTAATCGATTCTAATGACAGATTTCTATTTAGGGGGCCGGGGGGTTACATAGTCATACCAGTTCATATTGTTTCCGTTTGGCATGTCATTCTTGTGCTGTATTCATTGTTTTTCACAAGTCAGCTTGAATGTAATTATGATTGATTGCATCGGCAGGAGTGTGTTTATGTAGGGAACCACAGGAGCATCTCTCCTAATTGAATGTGCTCCTTCTCCTAATGCAGGGGTGTCAAACCCATTCTACGGAGTGCCTACCGTTTTGCAGGTTCCTGCGTTTTCCTTTAAATGTGTTTCCAATTCAGACCTAAACAACCTGGCGTGGGTGGAACCTAAACAATTAGTGACCTAATCAATCAATCAAGTACAAGGTGAGCGCAAAAACCTGCAGGCACTCTGCCCTCGATGTAACCGGTTTGACACCTCTGTCCTAATGGAAGAACATATTTCTGAAATCCTATTTTCTGATCTATTTTCTTTTCTGTCTTTTTTGTCTTTGTGGCAGGCCCGTTTGCGCGTGTGCACCTCTGTGGTCTCCGCGTCCTTGCCGGACCTCGTCCAGTAGTCTCGTAGTCTTGTGAAGAGATAGTGTATGAAGAGTGTATGTATGATCACAACTGCCATTGTGCTCTTGTTTGAAATGTACGATAGATCCGATTACCTCCAGGTTTCGGTGCTAATATCACATGCCTTGCAAAGAAATCCATCACAAATGGATGTTTCTTATGGGACTTGATCTCAAATCTTTTCAACCGTTCCAGTGCAACGAAGATGAAATGGCAGAGTTTATTGCATTATACCTGACAAATACTTCGCCACACAACCAAGCTCTGCAGGTTACCCGCTACCGGAACAAGATTGCTCTCCTGTCGTAACGAATAAACTGATTTCACACTGCAGATTTTCTCCAAAGCTTCTTACAGTAACGTATGCTTTCTCTCATCGCGCTGTAGCGACTCCTTGATGTTAGGCACACGCCACGGTCGCTGTTGTTGGCTCGGGAATGCGTACTCCTCCAATATTCAGACTCAAGACCGCACCCGAGTCCTGCCACATGATAAACTGCTGCCTTGGGATAATCTATGTGGCTTAGATTGGTAAAATGAGCGCTCTATATAGGAAAACACTTGTCGCAAAACAATGTCCGTCTTATTGTGTCGATAAGGAGCCGCCAGTGTGAATGTGCATGTGTACTGTGGTATACTGTGTTTTTAAAGTGTTTGAGTCTTTGGGTTGGTTAATCGCTGACCACGAAGGACACTAGTACGTGGGCACAGTAACCACATTAACATCCGTAGGAGGTTGGAGCACGCATCCTCAACACTCCTGATTCAGGTCTAAATGAGCTTTAAATGGCGCATCTTCTTCCACTCTCGCTGGGTCGGATGTTTGAGTGGAAGACCAGGTATTCAGGGCAAGCCAGAATATCACCTGTGAGTCATTAACCACACTGCTTTTACACCGCTATCTGCCCTGTCAGGTAACCCCTCCCCCCTGTGGCAGGTAACCCCTCCCCCCTGTGGCAGGTAACCCCTCCCCCCTGTGGCAGGTAACCCCTCCCCCCTGTGGCAGGTAACCCCTCCCCCTGTGGCCCCCTCCCCCTGTGGCAGGTAACCCCTCCCCCCTGTGGCAGGTAACCCCTCCCCAGTTGTCACTTTCACGCGGTTTTGTGTCCTGCGTCGGTTCTGTGTTCTGAGTCCCATTTGAAGGCGTCTGACACTTCGAGACTGAGAGGGCGCGTGCGTGCGTGTGCGCGTGCGTGCGTGTGCGCGTGCATGCGTGTGTGCGTATGCGTCGGTGGGTGCATGTGTATTTGCCTCAGTGTGCCACTCAGTGAAACAGATGACCAGACACAGGGGGGGCCATAGTGGGAATAGCAGGAAACAGAATTGTACAATGCTTCTAGACATGGCAGATATACTTCCAGAGCCGTGATGTTGTGGTAACACTTCACACACACAAGCAAGCCACTCCTGTTTGAGCAAGCCAAGGTGCAGAATCACTTATTTTATCTCGTAAAGAGTTATATTTAAAGCAATTAAATATCAAAGATTCTGCACAGAATAATATTCTATATCTGCAGTCTTTTTAGGATCAAACGGTCAGAAGTCTGTGCCTGATTCACGACTATTCTCTGTTTATTCATTTCCACTACAGAGACTTAGATTTTGGCTATATTGCTTTTAAGGTTTTTTAAATGGATATAGAATTGGGCTTCTCCTCTTCCATCCAGGTATATTGAAGAACCCCAAAATACGTTTTCCAACATTGATCCGCCTGCGTTTCCCTTTCAGTTTTAATCAGGTTCTGACAGTGGGATCTGGACCGTTGACCTATTGTCCAATAATGCCTTTGAGAGTTTTTTGCGGCGACCACATCAGAGTCTGCCAAATACAACTATGCCAAATATACTGCTGAGCATGCTGGGAGATTCAGTGTTCTTTTTTATCTGTTTTTGTTTAGCATATGTGTTTGCCAGGGAGCATAGCTGTCATGGTTGTGGTGAGCTTAGTTGCACACAGGGAAGTTAGTGGGGTGCACTTCTAATGGTTCTGTTTTCTTGTTAGCACAGCTGGGGCTTGTTAGCTGATCACTGGGGCTATTTAGCGCTGTAGTGGGGGTTTGCACTTTGCTTAGCATTGTTTGTTTTTTCTATGTCACGCAGGTCTTTCGGTGAGTGTTAGTCACCTTTTTATGCGCATCTTTATTTTCATTCAGGGTCTGTTTTCCGTTTGTTTTTAAAGTGTTTGGTTTTATTTGATACGGATTGAATAGCAGGAACATGACATTGAGGCTGTGCGTTTGGCTTTAACCTGCAAAAGTTAACATAATGAAATTGTACGCAGAGAATTGTGAAAACATTAGTCCAATTACAGCATAATCCTTTAACCTCATTATAATCTGCCAGTGTTATTTTAATTTTAAAATGTTCCTTAATGTGCAATAGACAGCTATAGTGACTAGGGATGGCGAAAACTAAACATTTTCTTGACCGGTCACCGAGCCTCATTAACCGGTTAACCGTTTAGTTTAAAATATGCTACGCTATTTGAAATAACAGCCATTTCGAGCCGCGCCTGCAATTTCTCAACTCTGTCTCATCTCTCTGCGCGCACACACACACGCACACACACACTGCCCCGGAACCGCCCTTCCACTCACGTCACGTTTTTTAAATCCCCTACAGCGCGAAACAAGTCCCGCAAATGCGGCGCAGAGGAGCTTGTATGTAATCGGAGGACACATGGCTACTTAGTTTTTAAATAGTTTAGGTACAAGGCAAGCCAGGTGATCGCGTTTAAAATAAAGTCATTTGTCTAGCGTTACAAGCTCATTAGAAACATTGCCGCGGCTCATTTGAGAAAATGACATCTCCGAAGAGACGCAACCCAAACGGTGTGACGGCGCGCAAAATGTTTTTTTTTATTGGTTTACAAAACAGGCGATTATGAAAAAGCTTGCGTGAGGGATTATTTCACTTTACAGAAAAAACATATTGGAATGAGATGGCTAACTGTAGTAGCGTTTATTCCAATATTTATAATTGCCTAATTTAGAGATCACTTTTTTTTTAACCGACTAACAATAACTTTGACCGGTTAACGTCGAAACGGTCAACCACCGGTCAAACGGTCACCGGTTAACATACCTAATAGTGACTGTAGTGACTCCTTGTGTTGGCTTTGGCATCTGGGAGCTCAAAAAGGTTGTGGACCGGAGAATGTGTTCCTTTTAGTGTGTAACCCTAGAGAACTCGCTTTGCCTAGACACTAGCATAAAGCCAATGTAATGTCGTTCCATTCAAAAGATTGATGAACTCGCGTGTCGTCTATCCAGTGTTGAACCTCTTGGATTTGTTAAGATTCTACCCTGCCATTGGATGTGAGGTAATGCAAGGGCTCCAGCAGCTGTAATTTATTTCAAGGGAAGTGGTCAATAAATGCTGATAGCTCATGTCAACATCTGACGTTCGATGTGTCTAGTGTATGTCTTAGTTAGAGTTTCTGTATAGTCTTTCTGGTTGAGCAGGCGGTGTGATGAGAACCAGAACAGCATCATTGCGCCATTGACTGGCCCCCATCCACTGGGAGTTTTTGGAGTAAAGTAAGGCCTTAATCAGGGTTTGGAAATCACGATTTCGCAGAGAACAAGAAAAAAACATGTTTTGTGAATGTTGATCAGCAATAGCTCTAGCTTGATGGGAAAGAAGATGGTGAGATAAAGACATTGGTTCATTTTTGTAGCCTGAGCTGGATCAATGATGAATAATAGTAGGTTATGAAATCACAGCTCTGAGTTTACAAGCAATGTTATTGAATTCAAAATGTTTCTGAAATATATTTAACGTCTGCATGGCAAGCGTATATGCCTGACTGAAAATGTTTGAGGCTACTTTTACCTAGATAACTATCGAATCACATCGTCACTATTGTTTTCTTGAGACCCCATTTCAAGATGCCGTGACGACAAGAACAACAAGGTCTATAGCCATTCGGTTCGTAAGTCTGAGCTTCATGTTTGAATTTTCAAACTGGATGACATAACAATTATATGTATCTTTTTGTGCTCAGTGATGTTGGATGTCATGAATTTTTCAGTTTAACAGATATAGTTTGCATTGACTTTACAGATGTCTGGTACAAATGACTTTATGTATCTGGTACAAATGTAATACTCAGAAGTTCATTGGAGCAATACACACAGAAATAGGAGACTTCTGTGGCCACAGAGTAGGATGTTTTTCACTGGTACAGTTAATTACAAATCGTAATCCAATTGAGCATGCTTTTCAAATATTAAAGGGAAGACTGGAAGTTAAAAGGTCTCGAAAACAAGCAGTTCCTCAAGTTGTGAATGAATCAAAGCACATGTGTTGCACTTTTACATCATTTTAATATTCTTTTTACAAAACCAATTTGCGGGAATTCCAAGCTGAACAAACAACAATGTGTTACTGTCCAACTACTGCTGGTGTTTACTGTATACTGTCCATTCATGCATCAGATGTTTCTGTAGTTAGCAGTATGTATTGTACATCAAGTAAGACATTAAACCAGCCTGCCCCGTCCAGTTTATTAGGAAAAATGCAAAAGATGATTATATCATGTGTTCCTGAGATATTAAATGTTGCACCATGAGGTATTGTCTAGCTCCGTAGCTTATGCTTTAGCTTTTAAAACGACATTACCATCTCAAATCTGTGTGATCAGGCTCTTTTCTTTTCTTCCAACCCCTCTGAATGAGTTGATGCAATCTGTTGACTCAGAAAGGCAACATGAAGATGGTGGTATGAAACTATGTCATCCAAAATCTATCTTTGGAATATGAAGAAGCTAGTTCTGTGTCTCCCCCCGCCTCTACATTTATTATTCTCTCTATACATGTTTCTCTCTCCTTCAAATTCTCATTGGATTTAAGGAATTTCTTGGCACCGTAAACATTTCTGTACACTGCAAAAGCAATTGGAAAATAGCTATAGTTAATAATAATAGTTAAAACGAAATGTATTTAAATTAATACAATATCTTGCATTTAGCCCTTTGCAGAAAAACCTTTTGGCAGCGATCACTGGTTTGACACCTGGAATTTGGCCGTTCATCTAGTTTTATACAAGCCAGGAAATAGATAATGTGTGTGAATTGGAAAAAGAGTCCATGCTCAAAAGATGCACACGCTTTCGGGTGTACGTTTAAATGAACCCTGACCTGATTGTAAGGACAACATACCTGTGGAACATTTATAACATGATAGCAGCCAATCAGCATTCAGTAATCAAACCTCCTTGTTTATAAATATTAATGTAATATGACTTCAATGATCATGTATATCTAGGTCGTATATATCTAGACACAAATGGGTGCACGAAGCCTGTTTTTCTCTGTACCAGTTCATTCTGTACTTCACACATGTACACATAGGGCTGTCACAATTATTACATTATCGCCTGATCGCGATTATTTAACCATATCGCAATTTCATTTATGGCAACGATTTTTGGACAATCTTTAGATTCCGGAAATGTATTTTTCCTTAAGGGAGTTTAATATTGTTAATACAGTTCTAATGTTCAAATTTTTTTGGCTTAGGACTTAATTGTCCCAGGATTTGATCATGGAAAAAGGGGACTGGTCAGGTCAGTTTCTGCCTGTGTGTCATACCCAATATAAACACTGATTTGACAAAATATAGGCAACATGGTACATCTTGCCATGGAGATCCAGCATTCCCAAATGTAATCTGAATGATGTTGGAACTACAACAAACTAGAAATGCGCCAAGTCACTTGCCTAAAAATTTTATATATATATATTATATGAATTCAACTGTTTTGATTTGATTTAAAGAGCATTATATGGACAAAAGATGAGTACTGCTGTTTAGACAAAGAGTCTTGTCTCATGCCTGTTCTGTAGATTAACTATTCAACATCACTTCACATTTTGATCAACATCATCGTTACAGGAATTTCCCATGTTTCATACACGTAACCAGTGCTAAACGTCGGGTGTATATTATGCATGCATTGTCATTCTCACAGATGACCACAGATGTTCTCTGACTGTGTCGTTCCCCAAGGTTTTTTTTCTCTGCGCCCATGTGCAGCCAACTAATCTCACTAGCCGTGCACATGCTTAACGCACCTGACTACAAATACACTCCTAATGACTCTCTGCTAAGTTTCTGGCAGCCCATTCTGTGGACCAGCTAGATGGGGTCGTTTGATGAATGGCATCGTTGTTACGCTAGCGGGTGTCGGCGTAGCCTCTGTGTAATAACTGCGTAAGGGGGGCTAATAACTTCCTTAGCGCTGTGTTATTGGACTGCGTTAACAGTGAGTAATATCAGGCCTCTGCATTAGCTGTCCGTCTGGGACTCAGGCTCTAGTGACGATACATTGTTTAGAAATGTAGAATCTGCAGGAACGCGGCGTCAGCAAAATGTATGGCCCAATCGATAGGTTTGACACAGGAGTGAAAATTAATTCTTGGCTTGTCCTGCTGGAAGCAGGAGGGGAACCTCCATCTGCTTATAACACAGGAATATTTCCGGCAGTGCCTGTTTCAATGGACTGTCGATGCACTCCCGATCTTCGCTGTGGAATAACCCTCCTGTTCCCATGCGAATCCAGCAGGACTCACATGATCCGCCTGAGTTGTGCATCCGCATTAACCTTAAATTAACACCGAAGTTACCCGGAAAAATCCGTACCTGTATGTTGGCTTTGTGGGAATGTTTTCCGTGTCGCAGCTCCTATAGCCGTGTGAGGCAAATGATGGAGGCACATGGACGTTCAGAGCGTGTTTGTTCATCGATCTGGTTGTCTGGTGCCCTGTGCCTGAAATGCATACCCAAATGTGGTTGTCTGTGAGCCGGTGGGTCCGTTTGTTTGTCTTTTTGTCTGTGAGCCGGTGGGTCTGTTTGTTTGTTTGTCTGTGAGCCCGTGGGTCCGTTTTAGGGATGCACGATATTCGATATGCCGATAATTTTAAACTTGTTTTGACCGAGATATATATACTTTAATTTTACTGAAGAGAAATCCAAGTCTCACTTCTGTACTACCTTTAACTTATTACACTCATGTAGACAGACATTCACCCCTGGAAAATAGGTTAATTATTTCACTTGTAGAAGAATAAATGATATGCTGTGCCACATTTTATTTTTAAGTTCAGACTTCAAACGTCAGTCCTTAAGAGTAAAATAAATAAAAATACATTTTCAAATAATTTGCGTAGTTCACGTAGCACAACATGCACTCGTTCTCTTTCTATTTTCCATTTCCTAAACATATTATCAAATGCGGATTCAATTGCACTCCTGTTCTCACAGCAGCTGACAGCTTTTTTTTTTAAGGGTAAAGAGTTTGTCTATCCACTGGGCAGTGGGGCTAAACATGCTAACAGGACTCATGCTTGATGTCCAAATGTCCGTGGTAAAAATATTGTGACCAGCTAATGTGACCAGCTAATGTGACTAGCTAATGTGACTAGCTAATGTGACTAGCTAATGTGACTAGCTAATGTGACTAGCTAATGTGACTAGCTAATGTGACTAGCTAAAGTGACTAGCTATTGTGACTAGCTATTGTGACTAGCTAATGTGACTAGCTAATGTGACTCGCTAATGTGACTCGCTAATGTGACTCGCTAATGTGACTCGCTAATGTGACTCGCTAATGTGACTCGCTAATGTGACTCGCTAATGTGACTAGCGCTGGCAAGGAGCTTTTCAATGTGACTGGCGACCCTCTGGAGTTCAGGTAATGTAGCAGAAATAGTGACGGCTGCTAGCATAACGCGGCTCTAGGTACATCATTAGCCTGCTGATGCAAAAATCTGAACGGCTGGTTAACAATATATGAGCAATACATTCAATGATTTAGTCGTTAAACTCTATAACCTTTGGATGCTCGCTGCTGTATTTTCTAGCTTTGTCACTGAAGTGAGGCAGCTGATGGGTTTTTGCCGGCGTTTTTTCCTTCTTACTTTTCATAAAGTCTTGGTGCTACTCAGGAGGACGGCTCTTAAGATGTGTTATCATATCTGTAGTGTTGAACGAGTGTTGTTTTACTCCTCCTCGCATCACTTGTGCTTTACAACTACTGCAAATAGCAAGTTTGTAATCTGTTTTACAGATCTCTAAATACCTCCGACATGTAGGCAGTTTAAGTCGCTGGCGTTCATGCTACGTTCACTGTCGTCACGTGCGCATATTAAAAACGCCACACTATGCTCATCGGCAGAAATATTAATATCTGCCGATAATGATAATTTTAAGCTTTTATCGGCCGATACCGCTGTCGTGCCAATATCATCGTGCATCCCTAGTTTGTTTGTTTGTTTGTCTGTCTGTCCGTGAGCCAGTGGGTCTGTTTGTTTGTTTGTCTGTGAGCCCGTGGCTCCGTGGGCCTGCTTGTGAGAGATGGAGAGTCGGGCCATGGCGTGACCGAGCAAGGCCTAGCAGCGGAACATGCTCAACATTACATCCTAATTCTCCATCACACTAAATTGCAGAGCTCCGTGGAATACTGTCCACATGAATACCAATCAATTCATCTGGATGGAATAGAATTCCAACGGAATTGACTTGGGCTACAGTGTTACAATCCGTTGCTCAGGATGGGTGGTCAAATTGGTTGGCTGAATGCATTTGTTGTTCGTGGTTTTTGGGTCTCTTTAGGAGGCCTGTCGAGAAATGTCTCTGGTGTCCAATGACACGCATCTGTAGACCAAGAGCCTGTTGTTCAGTCATGCAAGATTGCACATGGAGAAGCACTGAGGAGTGTGGGGGGTATCTTATATGTTGTTTTCTGCTCCCCTGATATGCGTCTTTTGGCATGGAGCGATATCAGAAGAACCAAAGCCTGGGTTTTCTTTATTGTTGTTCGCCAAACACTGAAATTGCCCCAAGCAGATTGGTTGGGAGGGAGTGGGGGGGGTGTACTCTGTTTCACTGAGGCCAATCAAACACTGCCAGCGTGTCATCCAGACCAAAGAACTCTCGTTGCCTCGGTGATAAGTCAACCTGCCAGCCTTGAAGACGTCGTTTATCTGTCCTTTGTAAATAACTATTTTTTTCAGCACACCTACACAGGTTTTCATAATGCTTTTAATATTAAGTCAGTGTTCCGAAATATTGTTTTTGAATCTCACAGAACCAATGGAAAAAAGCAATTATTGCTCAGCACGAGGGTGGACAAAAGTGTAGTCTATATTGTTGCCCTGATCAGATATTGAGAAGGCAAATAACTAGTCTCGCTTATACGGCTATTGATGCATATATAGACGACCATAGACATGTGACTTTACAGACACATCCACACATCGGCAGAGACACTTCAGATCAGATCTTCCCATCAGCAACGATAATGCATAGAATGGAATAGGTGTTCTGCCGTCCATTTTACTGCATCATATCAAACCTTATCCAATGAAAGTGTAACTGTATTGTTCCCTTGTTATATCGCAACCCATGTTTCTAGACATAGTTTGCCACATCATGCTCCTTATGTTAATCTGAATGGTCGTCGCTTGGGATGCATCGGCAGTACATCGTTAGAGGACAATGTTTCCCTTGTTGACTGACATCAGCCTATCGGCGAATAAGAAGACATTAGCTGATGGCAGTGGCTGATGTTTAACAGTTGTGTCTCATACATTTTGCGCAGAGTATGATTGAATTTAATGTGTGATAAAAGTGTATAGAAATCCAGAATAACTTTAAAACGGTTCAGTTATTTTTTGTAATGAATATTTTGTTTGTGTCCCTGACACAGAAGGGGGAATAAATGCACAATCTGTGCATCCCTAGTCGTTGCTAATGATACGATTTGCTCTTTGTTTCTCTTGCTCTTTGGCTTGCTTCTGGTTTCACTCTTTAGTATAGTATTCATGTCCCTGGTTGTGGGGGATGCTGTATGTGCAGAAGTCAGTGAGGTAAGTGAAAGCCATTACTTTGGCCGGTTTAGTGGCACTTGACTGAATAAAGGGATGGTTGTCTGGCTTGTCAGTCCTTTTAAGTCGTTTGAGTGCTCTCGCTTGCCTTACACTCTCTCACCCTGTCTCTCTTTCAACAAAGAAAACAATGTGCACAAACATACAGGCGTTATTAATGTACACCATATTTCATCTCTTAATTGATTTAAAAAATGCAAACAAATGCACTGGGTGTCTAGTTCTTTCACTGGACATTTAGTTCTTTCACTGGACATCTAGTTCTTTCACTGGGTATCTAGTTCTTTTACTGGACATTTAGTTCTTTCACTGGACATTTAGTTCTTTCACTGGACATCTATTTCTTTCACTGGACATCTAGTTCATTCAATGTACACTATTAGCTAGTTTATTCACTGGACATCTATTTCTTTCACTGGACATCTAGTTCATTCACTGTACACTATTAGCTAGTTTATTCACTGGACAGCTAGTTCTTTCACTGGACAGCTTGTTCTTTCACTGGACAGCTAGTTCTTTATCTGGACAGCTAGTTCTTTATCTGGACAGCTAGTTCTTTATCTGGACAGCTAGTTCTTTATCTGGACAGCTAGTTCTTTATCTGGACAGCTAGTTCTTTATCTGGACATCTAGTATTCTTGGTTAACTAGCCAGCTGTTTATTGTATCAAAGTGTTAGTTTGATGTAATTTTCCAAAAAGTATTTCTGCTACAAAGCCTGATTAGTTCACCAACATAATTAAGTCAATTTAAATATTTTTAAAAGCTGTTTAAGGAAAAACTAACTTGGCTAGTTGTGTGTTTGGCCCTGATTCCTCCTCTAATGATGACAGATTCTTGTTATCTCGTGAAACAATTCTAGATGGGCAGCTACTAAGTTATTATTAAATACAGCAATAAAGAGCATGAAATAACAAAGACCAGATGCCTGTTACTAACTTCAATTTTAAGCGTTGTTTTCCAATTTAAAAAAAAAACACATTCGAAATATATGTTAAACTGCAACCAGCACTGTTTTTGAATGGTTTGCAAAGAACATTTGTTTTTACTCGTGAATGTATGTCAGTCTGTTCCTCAGGTAATACAAGAAAACACAGTCTATAGCCAGCCCCATTAAGTCCATCACATTTGGACATACTCATCTAACTTTATCTAAATGAACATCAACAAGCAATGACAGGATTATGTGATTATGCATAGTGGTCAAACTTTGTATAATGTTGCTTAATTCTTAAGTATTATTTACTCTGATGTGTCTCTTATGTGTCTTTTATGAATACTCAAATGCTCTCTAAAATTACTCTCTTAGGTCTAAACGTGATTGCATTTTTATCAAAAGCTTAGAGACCTCTACATCCCAATGCTAGTGTCATAGATTTAAACGATTGATTTATTACTGAAGTAATGTACATAAATGCTAAATCTGTTTATACATCAGTTAATAAAAGCAATTGGCACCAGACCAAATGAGCAAATGGAAGACTGTGGCAGCGGTGTGAATACTAGTTTGCCCTGCACTCCTGTTCCATTCTGGTTCTCTTGCTCTCCCCACTCTTTAGTTTTCACTTATTCTCATTTGTTCCCGGCTCTGATCCTTTTTTCTCCCCATGACTTCTTCCTCCATGAACCCCTTGACGTTTATTCTGTTGTTTTATACCTCCCTTTATATTTTGTGGTCTCCTTTCTCCCTTTACTGTATCTTTGACGTGTTTCCTTTTGTTTTTCTCCCGTCTCCTTCCGTCTGCCTCCGTCTCCTTTTTCCACTTATCTTGTGCTCTCCTCCGGAGCTGATGTGATATCAGATGACCTTTTGGCTCTGGAGACAGCCAGTATAGAGCCAGTTGCCTATGTCTGGCCTGGCTGAGCCAGTGGCCCCTAAGTAGTTATTGATCAGGGCAACTGAAAGAGGCGGAGCCCCGTAAAAGCAATGGAGCTCGGAGTAAGTGCTCGGTCCTGTGGAATTCAATCCCAACAGTGGCCAGATCCGCTCACTGCAGCAAACTCCCACTAAATTTTGTCAAGACTAAAGCCAAAGTGAAGAGGCTGGAGATGAAGAGAGAGGGAGAGCAATGGGTTTGGAACTTGGGGGGGGGGCTATTTTTAACCAGCGCTCCTCACGATGCTGCGCTGTGGACTGAAACGAAGGAAAACACTGGTACTGAGGGATCTACACACACACACACACACACACACACAGAAATGCTTCATCTCTTCACCATCCCCAATTAGACCGTGTGTGTTCTCTGGGATGAGAGATGAGGCCTGAGAGATCTTGGTTTTCCATGCGTACACACACACACACACACACACACATTCGCACCAATGAGGAAGCAACACTCATTAGTTTAGTTAAGCTAGTATGTGTGTTTGGGGAAAGCTCTTTTGATTGTGGTGAAGCTTGAATGAACCTCTTTTTTATCTCACAGCGGAAACTGAGGGGGGATGCCCCTCGTTATAGAGTGTAGTTGGAACCAGGCATAAGCAAATCAGAAAGGGGGGGTCTTATTCTGATTTACCTTTCTGCATATCGCCTCTTGGTTCCTGCACTTTGATCAGGCAAGCTAATTAGGTTACATCCTTCATATGTGTGGCTGTTTAGTGGCTTGTTGTGGATTGGAAACTTAAACGACAAATTTCACCCTAAACCAAGAATTGATGTGAAACATGTTCGCGCCCGGAAGGCGAATGGGGAATCGATAATGGAGATGTGGAGGGGGGAGTTTGCCTCCTGCTTCATACAGGGCTTCAGTCCTGTGATAATGCAGAGTGGAGGGGGGAGTTTGCCTCCTGCTTCATACAGGGCTTCAGTCCTGTGATAATGCAGATGTGGAGGGGGGAGTTTGCCTCCTGCTTCATACAAGGCTTCAGTCCTGTGATAATGCAGAGTGGAGGGGGGAGTTTGCCTCCTGCTTCATACAGGGCTTCAGTCCTGTGATAATGGAGATGTGGAGGGGGGAGTTTGCCTCCTGCTTCATACAGGGCTTCAGTCCTGTGATAATGGAGAGGTGGAGGGGGGAGTTTGCCTCCTGCTTCATACAGGGCTTCAGTCCTGTGATAATGGAGAGGTGGAGGGGGGAGTTTGCCTCCTGCTTCATACAGGGCTTTAGTCCTGTGATAATGGAGATGTGGAGGGGGGAGTTTTCCTCCTGCTTCATACAGGGCTTCTCGTTAAAAGGTGCATAAATGGGAGACTCGTTTCCGAGCAGTTTAATATGCAATTCATTATTCAGCGACTGCCAGCCTGAGAGGAGCGACTTTAATAGTTTGTTTAAGGGCTCAGGCAAACGAAAGACGGAAGAGATGGTCACATCCTCATTATCTACTCCTGGATGTGTAGCCGACCTGGAGACCTGTTAACTATCATGTGTTTGTGTCTGTCTGTAACAACAGGTGTGTTAGTTGTGCTGCAGTTGTAATGGCCTTAGACTTCCCGTTATCTCACCAAAAAGAGAAGAACGTTCCCTCAATCTTTGATAAAAGTCCCGTGCACTGACAGGGTTTTCCTTTGAGGGCAGAGCTTCCCCTACGAATAATAGTCAGGACAAGGAACCAACCTGCGCCGTGTCCCGAATGACACAGCGCTCCCTTCTAAAGTCTCTTGCTTTGTAGAAGGCTTTGTACCAGACACAATAGAGGCTGGTAGTGCATGAGAGGGTGTAGGTTGAGGACAACTCTGCCCCTGTAGCCAGAGGCTTTCCCAAGAAACAGCCCTGATTCGGTTATAAGCCATGATGCAATATAGCGAACTTAAGGACGGAGGTATTGTTGTTCAGGTTGGAGGACCCAGGTATTGAATTACACTGGAGTGCCCCGGGGCTAATGCTATTCCAGCACCACTATAACAAATCAGGGAATAACCCCAACTCCCCACACTATTCCTCCGCCTCTCCCAACTCAAAACACATCAGAAAAACCATAAAGATGCGCGTGCACAGACTGAACGCACAGTCGTGCACTTTAAGCATAGCAAGTCGTCCAGCCCCATCAGTGTATAAATCCAGCATTGTGAGGGCCTACAGCCATTGGCCGGAGCAGCCTGCTGCATAATGCATGAGTCCAGGGTGATGACCCGGGCTTCTGGGGGAGGCGTCATAACTCACCCTGCTGTAGGTCTGCTACGTTGACGCCCCTCTCGGCGGGTACGCAACCACGGTAACCTGAACCCACCTCGACCCCGCAGTCGATCATGACCACAATAATACCACAGACGGTCGGCCCTTACTTCCTAACGGTTCTCTGTGAATTTAAGACTCTTCAGCTTCCGAAACACCGGGATTTGAGTTGTTGTTTAAACGGCCAATTTACGCTTAACACATCCTAGATGTTCAGTTAGGGGATGTTAGGCCTACACATCCTAGATGTTTAGTTAAAGGATGTTAGGCCTACACGTCCTAGATGTTCAGTTAGTGGATGTTAGGCCTACACATCCTAGATGTTCAGTTGGGGGATGTTAGGCCTACACGTCCTAGATGTTCAGTTAGTGGATGTTAGGCCTACCCATCCTAGATGTTCAGTTGGGGATGTTAGGCCTACACGTCCTAGATGTTCAGTTGGGGATGTTAGGCCTACACGTCCTAGATGTTCAGTTAGTGGATGTTAGGCCTACACATCCTAGATGTTCAGTTAGTGGATGTTAGGCCTACACGTCCAAGATGTTCAGTTAAAGGATGTTAGGCCTACACATCCTAGATGTTCAGTTAGGGGATGTTAGGCCTACACATCCTAGATGTTCAGTTGAGGGATGTTAGGCCTACACGTTCTAGATGTTCAGTTAAAGGATGTTAGGCTTACACATCCTAGATTTTTAGTTAGGGGATGTTAGGCCTACACATCCTAGATGTTCAGTTGGGGGATGTTAGGCCTACACATCCTAGATGTTCAGTTGGGGGATGTTAGGCCTACACATTCTAGATGTTCATTTGGGGATGTTAGGCCTACCCATCTTAGATGTTCAGTTGGGGATGTTAGGCCTACCCGTCTTAGATGTTCAGTTGGGGATGTTAGGCCTACACATCTTAGATGTTCAGTTAGTGGATGTTACATTCTAGATGTTCATTTGGGGATGTTAGGCCTACCCATCTTAGATGTTCAGTTAGTGGATGTTAGGCCTACACGTCCTAGATGTTCAGTTAGTGGATGTTAGGCCTACATGTCCTAGATGTTCAGTTAGTGGATGTTAGGCCTACATGTCCTAGATGTTCAGTTAGTGGATGTTAGGCCTACATGTCCTAGATGTTCAGTTAGTGGATGTTAGGCCTACATGTCCTAGATGTTCAGTTAAAGGATGTTAGGCCTACACATCCTAGATGTTCAGTTGGGGATGTTAGGCCTACACATCCTAGATGTTCAGTTGGGGGATGTTAGGCCTACACATCCTAGATGTTCAGTTGGGGGATGTTAGGCCTACACATCCTAGATGTTCAGTTGGGGGATGTTAGGCCTAGATGTTCAGTTGGGGATGTTAGGCCTACATCCTAGATGTTCAGTTGGGGGATGTTATGCCTACACATCCTAGATGTTCAGTTGGGGATGTTAGGCCTACACATCCTAGATGTTCAGTTGGGGGATGTTAGGCCTACACATCCTAGATGTTCAGTTGGGGATGTTAGGCCTACACATCCTAGATGTTCAGTTGGGGGATGTTAGGCCTACACATCCTAGATGTTCAGTTGGGGATGTTAGGCCTAGATGTTCAGTTGGGGATGTTAGGCCTACACATCCTAGATGTTCAGTTGGGGATGTTAGGCCTACACATCCTAGATGTTCAGTTGGGGATGTTAGGCCTACACATCCTAGATGTTCAGTTGGGGATGTTAGGCCTACACATCCTAGATGTTCAGTTAGTGGATGTTAGGCCTACACATCCTAGATGTTCAGTTGGGGATGTTAGGCCTACACATCCTAGATGTTCAGTTGGGGATGTTAGGCCTACACGTCCTAGATGTTCAGTTGGGGGATGTTAGGCCTACACATCCTAGATGTTCAGTTGGGGATGTTAGGCCTACACATCCTAGATGTTCAGTTGGGGATGTTAGGCCTACACATCCTAGATGTTCAGTTGGGGATGTTAGGCATCCTAGATGTTCAGTTGGGGATGTTAGGCCTACCTAGATGTTCAGTCCCTAGATGTTCAGTTGGGGATGTTAGGCCTACACATCCTAGATGTTCAGTTGGGGATGTTAGGCCTACACATCCTAGATGTTCAGTTGGGGATGTTAGGCCTACACATCCTAGATGTTCAGTTGGGGGATGTTAGGCCTACACATCCTAGATGTTCAGTTGGGGATGTTAGGCCTACACATCCTAGATGTTCAGTTGGGGATGTTAGGCCTACACATCCTAGATGTTCAGTTGGGGATGTTAGGCCTACACATCCTAGATGTTCAGTTGGGGATGTTAGGCCTACACATCCTAGATGTTCAGTTGGGGATGTTAGGCCTACACATCCTAGATGTTCAGTTGGGGATGTTAGGCCTACACATCCTAGATGTTCAGTTGGGGATGTTAGGCCTACACATCCTAGATGTTCAGTTGGGGTATGTTAGTGTGTGTATGCGTGTGTGTGCGTGCGTGCATCCGTTATCCGTATCTGTACATAGGCACACTTTCATTCATGCTCACGTTCTCATTTGTAAGTCTGACTGAGTTTATTTTTTTATATTAAGAGATTTTCTCAAATAGCAGCAGTGCTGCACAGTTAAACCTCTGGCAGGCTGGTACCCATGAAAAATATTAAACATTTATGAATGCCGCCTCTGCATTGAGATGAAGTGTGGGTGGATGGAGCGGGAACAGGTTTATGGGGAACAGGGTGAAGGCACAACGGGGGTGGGATGGGGTGGTGACATTCAGAAAACCATTGGACACTGGACGTTTTACTGTACATCTGTGAAAACAAAGAACTGTCATTTCACCCAACTCACATAGAAAATGTGCTGGATAAATAAAGGCTGCCATTAACATGTCCACATGCGTTTGTCATAATCACCTCTTTACCATAAATGTTTCATCTCTGTGATATAGTTGAGATGTGCTCGAGAGAACAGGCAAACTATAGAGGAAGATGAGGTTAATTAAGGCAGTCGTCAAAATTTGTATTTCAAAAAAATCTGACAAAAAATATGATCAATGGAATTCAGTCTTTGGGGGAAAGAAAGATGTCATCATTGCTGCATTATTGCATGTCCTGAAAAAATATGTATAATTATTTTGCAATGTGGATATTTTCCAAAGCACTAATTAGTTTTGTGTGATAACAGGTCGACAGTGTGTATACTGAAATCAGATTTTTGCTACATCTTATTAGATATTCTCTGCCTCAGACACAATCCTGTCATTGAAATTGTTAGTCCAATCCTGTTGACTACATAAAATGGTGGAATGCCAGTTCTGCTAGATAAAATAACAATTCTAGCCTAATGATTCTGAGATGGTGCCTACCCCTCCCCCAAATGACCCTCTGCACACCCGATCCTCAATTGTGATTGGTGGTGATCTGTCTGAGACCGGTCAGTTCACTTTTGGAGGATTTCGGTCATTTTCAATGTCATCATGTCCACTAAATAAAAATAAATACCAAAGAAAAGACAATGACAATCAGAAAGACAGAACAAACCTGTCCATGTTCATGTATGACTGGAATATTTGATTTAGGTTAAAAATCTCTTTTGCATGTACAGAAATTATATTGTATTTTAATATAGTTTTTTGCATTGTAACCATGTTATTCCCATATAATAATAGAAATAATATATAAATACACCATACAGCTGGTGAAAGAGGCTCCAAAAAGGCTACAAAATGTCAACTCTAACAGAGAAATAGCAGTTTATTTTTGCGAAGACAAAAAGCTTTGACAGGTTTGTCTTGATTTCAGCCTTGAATAAACAATTGCTACATTCCATTAAATGTGTGCAG
The DNA here is from genome assembly GCA_029465975.1 of Dallia pectoralis. NCBI lineage: Eukaryota > Metazoa > Chordata > Actinopteri > Esociformes > Umbridae > Dallia > Dallia pectoralis. The sequence goes on from CM055733.1 coordinate 7,119,230, forward strand.
ATGTTTAATGTATATACTGTATACTGTATTTCCTGCAGGAGAAGAAAGTAAAGTGTCTGTTGATCTTTGGTTGAGAGTACCAGAGCCAAGTTCTAGGATGCCTTGACTATATCGGGCAATTCTGTCTTATTATTATTATACCCCAATTGTCTCCACTCACAAATGCTGTGATGTCCAACTTGCTGTTATTGGCTTGCTTTGTTGGATCAACTCCACAGCAGGTGTCTGGCAGTCCCAAGCCAACAACCATGAATGAGCTTCACAAGATGCAGGCCTTATATTTGTACCTAGAATGTCAAAACAAACAGCTGGAGGCATAGATTTTTACCGCAGAGCTTCTCTACTGTGGAATGACCTGCCGATATAAGGTTAGAGACGCAGACTCAGTGCCTTTAAGTGTCTACTGAAGACTCATTTCTTCTGTAAGGTCTATGATTTGGTGTCTGACCCACCGGTGTCAAGATGTAAAGGCTTGGATACAATCCACTATTGCTGCCTTTGCCAGATGGACTCTCATCTACTTATGGTTGTCCTCTCCAATAACATTCGGGGGAGGAGTCACTGGCTATATGCTCTGTCTACGTTGCTGTTCTTGTGCCATGGGAGTGAACTCTGTGGGCGATACCCGTCCCTCTGTCAAAGTGGTTGTGGTTGGTTGGTAACCAATCAATCAAATTAATTTTTTAAAGCCCTTTTTTACAACAAAGTTGTCACAGTACTTTTACAAACACCAGTCTGATCCCGACAGAGCACGAATAATCAAGTCGATACACAGCTTCTAGGAAAAAATTCCCTGGGTCAAATTTAGGAAGAACCCTAGAGAGGAACCAGGCTCTGAGGAGTGGCCTGTCCTCTTCTGGCTGTGCTGGGTGAACTTATAATAGTTTAGTTTAATCATTATTAAATGCATTTTTAAATGCCGGAGAATTGAGGGTTAGGCAAATCTGTCAGGAGGGTTCCGCCACATGTTTCCAGGGCCAAGCATCAACCAAGGGACACCAGTCATCCGCAACCTCTCAAAAGGCATAGCAAGTCAGTGACACCACCCCCTGAGTAAGAATTGGAGAGAACTCGGCAGGCGAGATGAAAACCTGCAAATGAATACTACAGTTGCTAAAGAGATAGGTTGATGCATGACAAAGTGTGTGGAGTGACTTCTTGCCTGTTTGGCCCTCTCCGGGGTGACCTACAATGCAGAGTTTTTCCTAGCCACTGTGCATCAACCCTGTTGTTGCTTGCTCTTTGGGTTTTCAGTTTTTAAAGCACTCCTGATGTAAAAAAGCCTTTATAAAATAACATTGATTGATTTAATAATGTGCTTCTCCAGTCTTGTCAATCTACCTCTCCACCCCGGCCAGTGCAGTCCTCCTGGGGATTGTTGGTGCGCCATGACCAGGATTTAAATGCTTTAGTGGAATAACAAAGTTGTATTGCAGGGATCGTCACTCTTCTCGGGGCCCCAATTACTGGCAGATCTAAGCACGAATCTTCTGTCAGTGAATGAAATTCACATCCCATGACTGAGTAGAGTGTCTTTTAAAACGGAATTATCTTCGAAATGATTCAAATCAATTTTGGAATTCCAACCCACCAGCTAGATGGGAGTTAGGAATTAAGCGCAAGGGCGTGGAGGGCGTCCACTTTGTGCCGTGGCGCCACTATGAGGAGAGGCTCCGTTTGCCGGGGGACAACGGGAGCATCTCTCCCCTGGTTTCAAGGGCATGCCTCCAAAGTCAATAGTGCCTACTGTAACAGCAGAGGAGGGCTGTAATCCAAAATGCCTGTCACTCCTGGGACACAGGGTCTGGTGGAGGGGGTAAGTGTGTGAGGATATTGATGATACACCCCTCTTCTCTTTCAAGTCTCATGTCCCTCTGAGATCCAACAAGGAGCTCTGAGAAGGATCCTGTTGTATCTGCGGCTGTGGTTTTGAGCTTCAGAGCGATACGGATACTTTGTGTTCGGTGGGACGGTGTGCGTTTCTGTCAGTCAAGACAAAGGGGGGGGAGAGAGAGAAGGAGTGGGACTGAGCGACGGAGGGATAAGTGACAAGCCAGTCAGTTGTTTTTAAAAGTGCATGACACCCAAAAGTTTTGACGCACTTTTTTGATTCATATATATATAAATATATTTCCTGCAGAATTTCACTTGTATAATAATAATAAAAGGACGCACTCGCTTTGAGACGCTTTCCGGAAAACTCTATTTCGGGTCATGTTCTGCGTGGCTGTGTCACCTGCACTTAGATGCCTGCCACAAACATTGTAAAGCTAGTTACATGATGGGCTCTGTGCGAGACATCTGATATGTGACATACGAGCGATCTACGCATTTTTCTTCTGGGTCTGTTTATTCTCCAAAAATGTCAGTTGGGGGCAAACACCTCTTTTTAAGAAGTCTGGGATTTCCCCATTGTCATCCTCCCGTCATCGACAATTCTTTTCACCCCTTTAATCTCGATGGTCCTTCCTCTCGTCGCCCTACGTTCATCGTTCAGGTTGTGTTCAATAGAACGTCATGCACCAGAAAACCTCTTAACACGTTTTGCTAAATAATTATAACAAAATAAAAATTAGGCTTCTACTTCGATGGGGAGCGCCTCCCAGACTCACTCGCTTTTCTTTCACTGTGTGTCTGGTGAACACAATTACACTTCTACTCTGGCCGTTATCTCGAGGCAGCACTTAAAGGATTAAAGAAGAACTGTACATTAATATCTGCTGTTGCGTAACCAGGGCCTTCGGGGCCGCCGCGCAGATCATATGAATGACTTTGCCGTGCTGGAGACGACCCCGAGGATCTGGAGGACCACCTATCATCAATCGAATATGGGGGAGGGGGGGTTCCAGGGTTTGCACCGGACCGTCGCATTCCCTTCACCGTGTGTGTATTTCTGATCTGCCGTTGCTACAGTAACCCATACTACACCTGCCCACTCTGCGGAGTTCAATGTGAAGCCTCCAAATAGAGAAAACGCCTCTACCTTACAGGGAACACAGTTCTACTCAGGATTCTGCATGTTCTGGTTCCCTTTAAGCGACCGTTCTCTCATTTAGCATATTGCTGTTCTGCAGTTATTACTTGATGCCTTCTTTATGAGCGGATTTCGATTGCTAACACTTGCTACTTACCAGTTCTAGGAACTGTGTTGTCAGTGTGCCTGCCACTGTGTGAACACAGAGAGGAAGGTGTTTGTTTTGCATGTGCAGTAAACGGTTGCTTGTCTTCAGTGTGTCCATGTGTGTGGGGGATGCAGGTTTCATGCAGCTTTCATGATTGTCTCTGGGTTTCCCTCGTGCAATCACTGACGTGTGTGCGTGCGCTCAGGTTGCATATCCCCTTATCCGTTTTCGTTTTTCACCGCTCCACTTTGTGTATCCATGCATACTTTGGGTGTGGGCGCGCGTGCGTTTGCCTACATACATCTGTTGGGAACCTGCAGTGTGACATCCTGGCTGTGATCCGCCTGCTTGCTGCAGCCGCAACAATTAACATGAAATCTGTGTGGGAAGCTCCCTGATAGGCGGAGAGCAAGTCACACCCCTCTGTCCCCACGCTGTCCACACCACCACCGCCGTCCACACAGCCCTGATGAGAGACGTGTGTGTGTGTGTGTGTGTGTGTGTGTGTGTGTGTGTGTGTGTGTGTGTGTGTGTGTGTGTGTGTGTGTGTGTGTGTGTGTGTGTGTGTGTGTGTGTGTGTGTGTGTGTGTGTGTGTGTGTGTGTGTGTGTGTGTGTGTGTGTGTGTGTGTGTGTGTGTGTGTGTGTGTGTGTGTGTGTGTGTGTGTGTGTGTGTGTGTGTGTGTGTGTGTGTGTGTGTGTGTGTGTGTGTGTGTGTGTGTGTGTGTGTGTGTGTGTGTGTGTGTGTGTGTGTGTGTGTGTGTGTGTGTGTGTGTGTGTGTGTGTGTGTGTGTGTGTGTGTGTGTGTGTGTGTGTGTGTGTGTGTGTGTGTGTGTGTGTGTGTGTGTGTGTGTGTGTGTGTGTGTGTGTGTGTGTGTGTGTGTGTGTGTGTGTGTGTGTGTGAGCACGCTTCAACACGAAGCAACGATGTTTGTGAGTCAAAACAATATAAAGACAATATAATAGAGAATGTAATAGTAGGAGAGCGCCCTCTTGTGGTACTGCTGAGATGTAACCACTCACAGTGCCACCAGTTTAGAGGGGACCGGGAAGACCAGATATTAACCCTGTTGAACATATTAAATATTCGCCGGCTTGATTTTAGCAGGTGAGCCTTATTTAAAACATTAAGCTAGATCAGGAAACACTTGTTACGTTTCTATAGCCATTGACAACAAGGCATTTGTGTTGGATCATAGCGGGCATGTTGGCGTGACTTGTGTCTTAAATGTCTTGCCAACTCTATCGTAGTCATCCCTTAGTTATAAGGCCTTATTCCACGTAAGCTCTTTCAGATTCTCCTGCCAGATGGTGACACTAGACAGTTTATTTTTATTCAAACAGGGGATTTCCCGTTTATCTACGTTTTGATTTCAAATTGACAATAAAATACACAATATTTCCAACAGTAGGACTGGTATCCTCGAATAATTAAGCCTCCATTACGTGTTTCTTGTTCGACTGACTGATGCTATACTGGTACCGTGACAACCCTCCGTTAAACTGCCTTCCCAACCCATATGGACGGCCTTGTTTATGGAGGGGGGGATTCTAATGGCACCACAGAGGACAGTCACAAGTGTTTATTCCACTAATTGAGCCGTGTATTTACAGCAGTGCATTTGTTAGTGAGGGAATATCCTGATCCACTCGTACTGGCAGCAATCGTGGACAGGTTGAGAGGAGGGGACCGTCAGCCCGGCACAGAAATGCTCTCGGTGAGGAGGGCCCAATTACAGTACCACCAAGGGCCATCCCTTTCCTCCTTCCCTTGTTCATCTTGTCTTTCTGGAGGTGTTTGCTCTTCTCTTCCAGAGCAACATGGTATGAACCTTACTCTAACCTTTCCAACGTTGTCAGATTAGGAGTTTGGTATTTGAGTGGAGGAAAGAATGCAATTTTAGGACATTTGAAGTGTTGTTTCCTTTGTGGAATTTTCCACTGCCAGTGTAGAGGACTGGCTTCATGTACTCTTTTTTGTATCTTGCTACCCAGCTCATCTCTCTCTCTCTCTCTCTCTCTCTCTCTCTCTCTCTCTCTATCTATCCCCCCACCACCGCCCTTCAAAAGTCTTTCCTATCTGACACACAGCTGTTCACATGTCTTTGAAATTTGCTGAAAACATCTGGCCACGTCAGCCTTGAGAAGAATAAAAAAGGAACTGTAAATCTGGAAACATGTGCGTATTTAACGAGATTTCAGTTATTCGTGCCACATACTCTTTTTAGACACAACTTGTTGTTTTCACCTCTGTAAATAACTTCTAAATTAAACATAGAAACTGTCAAAGTGCTTCCTCAGTCCACCTTGGCACAGGTCTCCATTTAAAGTTTTCAGCATAAATAATCTGACGTGTTGGTTGTGGCATTTAACGGAAGATTAGGTTAGTTCCGCCCAATCGAGGAAGGTCTGCATGGTTGTAGACAAGTGTGTAATGTTGAAGCTGCAATGGGTACTTTTCTGCTGTAGTGGTGTGTGATGGCTTGGTTTTTGTAAGAGAATGCACTTTCCAGTGCACTGATTAACATGCTGTCTCTAATTTTCCACGTTTGGATTGGAGGAGGGTGAGCTGATCTTAGACCCTATCCTAATGGTTCACGTTTGGATTGGAGGAGGGTGAGCTGATCTTAGACCCTATCCTAATGGTTCACGTTTGGATTGGAGGAGGGTGGGCTGATCTTAGACCCTATCCTAATGGTTCACGTTTGGATTGGAGGAGGGCGGGCTGATCCTAGACCCTATCCTAATGCTTTGAGTTTGGATTGGAGGAGGGTGAGCTGATCTTAGACCTGTAACGGTTTGTGTTTGTATTGGAGGAGGGTGGGCTGATCCTAGACCTGGAACTAATGGTTTGTGTTTGTATTGGAGGAGGGTGGGCTGATCTTAGACCCTATCATAATGGTTTGGATTGGAGGAGGGTGAGCTGATCTTAGACCTGGAACTAATGGTTTGTGTTTGTATTGGAGGAGGGTGGGCTGATCTTAGACCCTATCCTAATGGTTCACGTTTGGATTGGAGGAGGGTGAGCTGATCTTAGACCCTATCCTAATGGTTCACGTTTGGATTGGAGGAGGGTGAGCTGATCTTAGACCCTATCCTAATGGTTCACGTTTGGATTGGAGGAGGGTGGGCTGATCTTAGACCCTATCCTAATGGTTCACGTTTGGATTGGAGGAGGGCGGGCTGATCCTAGACCCTATCCTAATGCTTTGAGTTTGGATTGGAGGAGGGTGAGCTGATCTTAGACCTGTAACGGTTTGTGTTTGTATTGGAGGAGGGTGGGCTGATCCTAGACCTGGAACTAATGGTTTGTGTTTGTATTGGAGGAGGGTGGGCTGATCTTAGACCCTATCATAATGGTTTGGATTGGAGGAGGGTGAGCTGATCTTAGACCTGGAACTAATGGTTTGTGTTTGTATTGGAGGAGGGTGGGCTGATCTTAGACCCTATCCTAATGGTTCACGTTTGGATTGGAGGAGGGTGAGCTGATCTTAGACCCTATCCTAATGGTTCACGTTTGGATTGGAGGAGGGCGGGCTGATCCTAGACCCTATCCTAATGCTTTGAGTTTGGATTGGAGGAGGGTGAGCTGATCTTAGACCTGTAACGGTTTGTGTTTGTATTGGAGGAGGGTGGGCTGATCCTAGACCTGGAACTAATGGTTTGTGTTTGTATTGGAGGAGGGTGGGCTGATCTTAGACCCTATCATAATGGTTTGGATTGGAGGAGGGTGAGCTGATCTTAGACCTGGAACTAATGGTTTGTGTTTGTATTGGAGGAGGGTGGGCTGATCTTAGACCCTATCATAATGCTTTGTGTTTGGATTGGAGGAGGGTGAGCTGATACTAGACCTGCAACTAACAGTTTGTGTTTGTATTGGAGGATGGTGTGCTGATCTTAGACCTGCAACTAACGGTTTGTGTTTGTATTGGAGGATGGTGTGCTGATCTTAGACCTGCAACTAACGGTTTGTGTTTGTATTGGAGGAGGGTGGGCTGATTCTAGACCTGCAACTAACGGTTTGTGTTTGTATTGGAGGATGGTGTGCTGATCTTAGACCATATTCTAATGGTTTGTGTTTGGATTGGAGGAGGGTGGGCTGATCTTAGACCTGGAACTAATGGATCAGTTAAGATAGTGGGCGGCAGGCTGATTTATGTGTGGTGGCTCGAACCTTATTCAGACAGATAAGCGTTTAGCCCTGAATTACAGGTAAAGGAGAAGGACTGCAGGTGGCAGCATCTGGTGCCCGTGGTGTAGGTGCTGAAGGTCAAGGGCTTGCCTGCCGCTCTGCAGTTGAGAATACACAGGTGTCTGGGGTGCCAGCGTCCCCCACACTCTGCTGATGTCAGGGAAAATGAGATGTGCACTACCACTCCGTGTTGGACCCACGTGTTGGCCCCAGGTGCAAGCTCTGCTCTAGGACTGGGACACTGTTAGAGGACATGATGTTGGCACACTGTTGGCAGAAGTCTGCCTCTGACATTGCAAAACTTTTACCTGTGAAGGTCTTAGCCACAACAGAACTGACCACCGTTTGAGAATCAGCCATGAACCGACAGTCCAAGTACACAAAAGCATAACACTTATCTTTATCCAATGCACACATATGATAAAAGCAGAGTAAACTAGGTGAAACTAGCGAGTTTTGACCGGTTTGAAATGATGCAATTGTGATTGATGATACGTGCAACAGAGGACGATGTATTTAAAAACACATCTAAAACACACCTTATGAAATATGGTTAGGGTTAGGGTTAGATGGAAACCAATATGAAGCATTCTTTCACAAATGTATCTAATGGTTTGTCCAAATTAGACGTACATTTTGGGATTTCATTATGGAAAATAGTTCTCAAAAAACTGAACCAAACATTTTGCTACAATAGAGTATATAGAAGGCTGACATTTTGTATTTTATTGATAAACTTTATGCAAATTTTCAAAACATTAGTCTTCCTTGCTTGTGACAGTATGACTAGAGGCAAAAAACATAGCAAATATTCATACTTTTTTTAAATTCTGTGTACTGTTCCAATTCCACTTTTTTAGGCATTGTCTATAACCAAAGTCTATGGCCTTATGGACAAACACTACCCCATGAATTAGGTCTCAGAGCGTCTTGATTACCGGTAACAAATACACACATATCGTTTTCGCAACCAAAAAAATTAACCGGTAAATAGCACATTGTACTTAATGGCTAGTAAAAATAACAATTAGCCTACATAATTTACTGAAAGCAATAATGCAATGAAACAAATGTCCGTGATCTATAGAAAGTAGAGAGAGCGTTAAATTTCACAGGCACGGCCATCCTGCTGCTTTCAAGTTCATGTTTATGGAATGCTAATTATATCTGTTACTAACTACAACATCAATTTCAAAACTATTTAAAATAGTTTGTGTGTATCCTTTTTTGAGCATTTTAAGGAGGAATGACCTGTGGCAAAGTCCTGTTCGCTAAGGTATGTTCTATAGCTCTATTCGTTTAAAACCAGCAATATAAGTGGATGCAGACCACAATAAGGAATGGGACCGGTTCTATGGGGTATTTGATTTCCACGTACAGTAGATGGTAACAGTATGTAGCAATTGTTAAACCAGTGGAACCAAAAAACCCATATACTAATCTTGAGCAGAAAAGACAACCGTTTAAATAAATAAGTGGTAGTTTGTATTTACTATTGACTTGTTGTCGTCTCTCACTTGCCAGTTTCCCTGGAAGTCCGTAACATCCGTTTGTTGGACACTGCACAGAGTGAGTGCTTTCTGTTCTGGCAGTTGCTCTTTTTAAAGGCAGCCGCAAGGGGGTTCTGACTGATGGCTCGTGTCAACAAGCCATGGAGCGTATTTACACAGGACGAGGACTTTGCGAAATGGATCTTAACGTTTGTCTTTGCTGAGCCATTCCTTTGAGAAATAAACAGCACAGCCTTAGCCGACCTGGCATCTTTTCACCAGTTTGCCACGTGCAAATTACTGCCTTTTTCCTTTCCCACAGGTACCGCAATTTGCCGCACTTTACAAGCCAGGCTTTTTAACGTTTGCTTTCGAGATTCACATTAATGTGTATTTAATGCTTCGGTCATATGTTCGTTTTAGCTTTGGTGTCAGTCCAACTATTTGCAAAGGGAGTGAGAGAGTGGTGGGCTGTTTGTGTTCTGTTCATACAGTTGATAAACCGTGTTGGTTTGAATAGTTGTATGTGTGCTGATAAGAGCTAAAAGCTAGATAATCCATTTCAAACAGGTTTTGACTGCAACTTTTTTTACTAGAATATAGAGTATTTGCCTTTTTCAGAAAGTGACTTTGCGGACCAGAATATCCCAATATTTAAGAATTGAAATATGCTAATTGCAACGGTAGTGTCAAGATATAATTCTAGATGCGTAGTGATCATTTGGGATACAATATTTCACAGAGCTGATGCACATCCAAATTAGGTATTTGATGTTTTGGATGGGGAAGTACAAAAGCTTTAGTTTAAATAAAAAATAAGTGTCAGTGAGCTCGCCAGTTAAGTTAATGTTACACCACTACTGTGTAAGGCACGGACTCCCCCTGTGTCTTAAAATTGCCTTCTACATAAATTACAATATAAAATGCCAACAAGAAATGGCTGGAAATCTAGCCATATTAAAGAGAACTATCTGCTCAGTTTTTTTTTCTTTTTGAGTGACAACATTATTTTAAATACAGGATGTTTTTTTGTTTTGTTGGTGGGCATCAGAATTATACATTCTATTCAATTGAACTGCCAACGTATTGCTCAAGAAGTATCCTTATCATTCATAAGATTTAGCAAGGATGAATGCAACAACTTAAAACAGTATGTAATGCTTTTGGGGTTATGCTTTGGGGGACACAGACTTTCTTGAAAACATTATTAAGCCTGTTTCGGCAAAATATCCTAAATTTTTTTGAATGGTCGCGATATTTCTTGATTTCATTGTAAATTGCAGTTTTTCGGACCCCTAACTAAATTCCAGACTAGTTTGTTTCAGCAAATGCTGGGCACAACCAAAAAGATTGAATGTAAAAGTAGGCACTTAAGATAACATATGAGTGAGTAGAGACTGTTTCCCAGTCGACGTCATAGTGATGTCAAAAAGGATGAGAATATCTTGATAGAAGAGAAAGCCTAAACCAATGCAAGCAGCCTGTAATTATTAAGCAGAATATTTTCAGCATAATTTGTAATAATTTAGTAACCCATGTAAGTATCAGGCACTAGTTATTGTATTGAAGTAAAGATAGTTCGTTATCTTGAGCCCACCTGCCTCTGATGTTGCAATAATTATTTTTGGAACTGAATATTGCATCCATCTGCAACTTTTTTTAAGCACTGGCTGCAATCAGGTTTAATGTTTTTAGTTTTATCAGTAACTAACGGTTACTGTTGTGGTATCTTTGTGGTGTTTCTGCAATAACCATAACGGGTTAAGGTTGGGTTCAGGATCTGATGTGATTCATCGGTGTGTGTAGGCTATACCACTATAGTTGACTGACATTAGCATTGGCATTATATTAACAGATATTCATATCCAGTCAATAGTGTACTTTACACAACTGTCTGCATATTCATACGGTCTGAACAATTATCTAATCTTTAGTCACGAGAAGTCCCAACTGTCTGGTCCAGACATGATGAAATGCGTAGATGTAATAGAAGTAATAGAACTGGTGAATCGTTGACTTGAATGGGGTTTCCTGTGGTGTTGATTTTATTTCCAGACATTAATTCCTATTGTCAGACCACATCCAAGTTAACTTCTCTAACACCTAGTTCAGTCTATGATGTGGTAGGTCAATGTGGTAACTTGTGGTGTAGTATCAGTGAACTGAGCTTTGCTCCCAGGTTCAGAGTTAAATATAGATTTGTCGGACAGGCAGAGGTTCCAAAGTATTGGGAAAATGAAAAATAACGTTTTGACATGGGTGGTCTTTGTCCTGTAGCCCATTCTGTTAGTACAGATGTCATTTGAAATTTCTATTCACCCTGTACTATATTGAAAGAACATTATAAGCACATTATGTGTTTTTTTACTTTATCAATTTAATTAGTTTTTGGCAAATATACACTTATTTTAAATCTGTCTGCAACACATTCCTTAATAGTTGAGATAGTTGACTGTTTACCACTGTGTAACATCACCTTTCTTTTAATAACTCTAGCACTGATGACACTATAAGGGTTAAGTTTAGCTAGTGCAATTTTCCGTCATTCATCCATTATGAATATGAATTATCAATTTCTTCAGCTGTGCATGTGTATGGGCCTTCGTTGCCTTATTTTGCGCTTACTCTCTGCTTGCCTAACCATGCACTTCAAATCCAGGAAGAATGTAGTTTGGCGTTGTGGTTTGGCTGTTTTGTCCAAAAACTATTAAAAATGTTGACTTGTGTGACCACAACACGATTCCAGTGTGCTACTGCAGCTGCAACTTCTTTGTAATGTGTTGAATGAATTAACATTTCCCTTAAAATAAACGATGCAGTAGTTGATTGGTTAAAACGTCATATAACTTTGTCCTTATACGTTTTTTGTTTAAATACAAGTGAAAGTACATTTACAAGTCACCTTTTTTAATTTGCATTTTCCATACTCCCCAAACTTTTTTTGAATAGGGTTTGTATTTAATGATGTACATCCATAAACAATGTACCAAGTAGAAATTTGGTTTTGTGTTTAGTGGGTCAGGGCATCACAATGACCTAAAACATCCTGTTAAAACAAAGTACAAAGTCCCCTGGTTTTCCTAAAATGAAGATTTACTAAGTGTACAGTTGTTAAATGGACATTCAAATTAGAGTTGATATTGTGCCCTTTAACCTGTTCTGCTATTTGTTTCAAATCCTTTATGATCGAGTTGAGAGCAAAAATGACAAAACTGGTCGCTGTCCAAATACTGATTGACTAAACTCTATATGATAGGCTAAACATTTTCCATTGGCACAACACAATGGCTATGAAGCCCTTTCTACTTACTGGGAATCGTGAACATGCTCATATGTGATAAAATATCTCAGTATACGTTGCTTTTAAAAACACTGATGTTGTTCTTTAATCCCTAAGGCTACAAGAGCTATATTGAAAACTCTGGATTAAAATGTTATTTTTTCATATATATTTTATTGAATTTTCGTCTCATGAAGCATCATGGTCATGGTGTACACCCATAGTATACCACTCCATTAATCTGACCCAACACTCTTATCAGTCAGAGTGTACTCTTATCGGTCAGAGTGTACACTTATCGGTCAGAGTGTACACTTATCGGTCAGAGTGTACACTTATCGGTCAGAGTGTACTCTTATCGGTCAGAGTGTACTCTTATCGGTCCGAGTGTACTCTTATCGGTCAGAGTGTACTCTTATCGGTCAGAGTGTACTCTTATCGGTCAGAGTGTACTCTTATCGGTCAGAGTGTACACTTATCGGTCAGAGTGTACTCTTATCGGTCAGAGTGTACTCTTATCGGTCAGAGTGTACACTTATCGGTCAGTGTACTCTTATCGGTCAGAGTGTACTCTTATCGGTCAGAGTGTACTCTTATCGGTCAGAGTGTACTCTTATCGGTCAGAGTGTACTCTTATCGGTCAGAGTGTACTCTTATCGGTCAGAGTGTACTCTTATCATTCAGAGTGTGCTCTTATCGGGTCAGAGTGTGCTCTTATCGGAGTGTGCTCAGAGTGTACTCCTCTTCCCGTTGCATCATGGTCAGAGTGTACACCCACAGTATACCACTTTAATCTGACCCAACACTCATTCAGAGTGTACTCTTATCGGTCAGAGTGTACTCTTATCGGTCAGAGTGTACTCTTATCGGTCAGAGTGTACTCTTATCGGGTCAGAGTGTGCTCTTATCAGTCAGAGTGTACCTCCTCTTCCCGTACATGCATCATGGTCACAGTGTACACCCACAGTATACCACTCCATTAATCTGACCCAACACTCTTATCATTCAGAGTGTACTCTTATCGGTCAGAGTGTACTCTTATCGGTCAGAGTGTACTCTTATCGGTCAGAGTGTACTCTTATCGGTCAGAGTGTACATCGGTCAGAGTGTACTCTTATCGGGTCAGAGTGTCAGCTCTTATCAGTCAGAGTGTACCGGTCCTCTTCCCGAGTGTACATGCATCATGGTCACAGTGTACACCCACAGTATACCACGGTCCGATTAATCTGACCCAACACTCTTATCATTCAGAGTGTACTCTTATCGGTCAGAGTGTACTCTTATCGGTCAGAGTGTACTCGGTCAGAGTGTGCTCTTATCAGTCAGAGTGTACTCTTATCCCGGCATCAGGTCAGTGTACTCTTATCGGTCAGAGTGTACTCTTATCGGTCAGAGTGTACTCGGTCAGAGTGTATCGGTCAGAGTGTATCGGTCAGAGTGTACTTATCGGTCAGTGTACTCTTATGTGTACTCTTATCGGTCAGAGTGTACTCTTAGTCGGTCAGAGTGTACTCTTATCGGTCAGTGTACTCTTATCGGTCCGAGTGTACTCTTATCGGTCCGAGTGTACTCTTATCGGTCCGAGTGTACTCTTATCGGTCCGAGTGTACTCTTATCGGTCCGAGTGTACTCTTATCGGTCAGAGTGTACTCTTATCGGTCAGTGTACTCTTATCGGTCAGAGTGTACTCTTATCGGTCAGAGTGTACTCTTATCGGTCAGAGTGTACTCTTATCGGTCAGAGTGTACTCTTATCGGTCAGAGTGTACTCTTATCGGTCAGAGTGTACTCTTATCGGGTCAGAGTGTACTCTTATCGGGTCAGAGTGTGCTCTTATCAGTCAGAGTGTACCTCCTCTTCCCGTACATGCATCATGGTCACAGTGTACACCCACAGTATACCACTCCATTAATCTGACCCAACACTCTTATCATTCAGAGTGTACTCTTATCGGTCAGAGTGTACTCTTATCGGTCAGAGTGTACTCTTATCGGTCAGAGTGTACTCTTATCGGTCAGAGTGTACTCTTATCGGTCAGAGTGTACTCTTATCGGTCAGAGTGTACTCTTATCGGTCAGAGTGTACTCTTATCGGTCCGAGTGTACTCTTATCGGTCCGAGTGTACTCTTATCGGTCCGAGTGTACTCTTATCGGTCCGAGTGTACTCTTATCGGTCCGAGTGTACTCTTATCGGTCAGAGTGTACTCTTATCGGTCCGAGTGTACTCTTATCGGTCCGAGTGTACTCTTATCGGTCAGAGTGTACTCTTATCGGTCAGAGTGTACTCTTATCGGTCAGAGTGTACTCTTATCGGTCAGAGTGTACTCTTATCGGTCAGAGTGTACTCTTATCGGTCAGAGGTTACCTCCTAGTCCCGTACATGCATCATGGTCACAGTGTACACCCATAGGATACCACTCCATTAATCTGACCCAACACTCTTTATTAGTTAAGGCCACACCTATGATCGATATAAACTGAGATTTACCAAAATCACCAGTTTTGATACCCGTATGTGATACCACCCTAACAGTTCTTATGGAAAACATGTATTCTACAATTTAAGTGAACTTCTCCTTCGTCTGTTTTATCCTTTTCTCCACAGGTGACTATAGGCCAGATGTACACAACCCAGAAGACGGTTGTTGAGGTATAGGGAAGGAGAGGAATCTAAATCCAAAAGACCATGGAAGACGTAACATCCATTTAATGATTATGGGAAAAGCATTGTGAAACCCTATGGGTCAGGCATACTGTGTCCTTTCTAAAATTCCCTAAACAAGTGTCCAAACACAAGCAGAGGACTGTGAGAAATCCTGTATTGTTTATTCTAGTTATGCACTGGCACATATTATTTAATTTGTGTCTGTGCTAGCCCGGAAAACATGTACTTTCTTATGGCTCTTCACGGGACCATTGAACCTTGTCCTGGACATTTTGTGTTCACTATGGACCAATAGTAGATCTGAAAACAATATGGGCATTTTCCATAATGCTATTTAGCTTTATGGTAGGCAATAAAGATTCCACCATATTGCTTATACCTATGAATGTATACAGATCGACTAGTTGGAAATAGGGAAGTTGCAAGGTGTGGTTTATTTTGGCAACACAGCTATTGTTCTTGTTACACAATGTATCCACTCTTCACTATAGAATATTATTTATCTTATTTGAGCAGTAACAATTGTACCAGTGTGACAGACTGTTTACAGACAGCCATGATTTCTTGTTATATTTTTGAAAGTTGTTTTCAATTGTGTATTATATATAGGATTGATATAATTGGTTTATATTCCATTTGAAAATAAATATATTTAAAAAACAATTTTTTTTCCCCAAATGATCATTGTGTTGTACGTAATGTAGTTAAATGCAACACATACAGTGGGGCAAAAAAGTATTTAGTCTGCCACCAGTTGTGCAAGGTCTCCCACAAAAAGATGAGCGGCCTGTAATTTTTATCCTAGGTATACTGCAACTATGAGAGACAAAATGAGAAAAAAATCCTGAAAATCACATTGTAGGATATCTTGTTAATTTATTTGCAAATTATGGTGGAAAATAAGTATTTGGTCAATAGAGTTTATCTCTATACTTTGTTATATACCCTGTGTTCGCAATGACAGGGGTCAAATGTTTTCTGTGAGTCTTCACAAGGTTTTCACACACTGTTGCTGGTATTTTGTCCCATTCCTCCATGCAGATCTCCTCTAGAGCAGTGATGTTTCGGGGCTGTCACTGGACAAGACAGACTTTCAACTCCCTCCAAAGATTTTCAATGGGGTTGAGATCTGGAGACTGCCTAGGCCACTCCAGGACCTTGAAATGCTTCTTATGAAGCCACTGCTTCGTTGCTAAGGTGGTGTGTTTGGGATCATTGTCATGGTCAGCCATGTTTCATCTTCAATGCCCTTGCTGATGGAATCTCACGATAAATGGCCCTATTCATTCTTTCCTTTACACTGATCAGTCGTCCTGGTCCCTTTGCAGAAAAACAGCCACACCGCATGATGTTTCCACCCCCATACTTCACAATAGGTATGTTCTTCTTTGGATGCAACTCACCTCCAAACACGACGTGTTGCGTTTTTACCAAAAAGTTCTATTTTGGTTTTATCTGATATATGACATTCTCCCAATCCTTATCTGGATCATCATAAATGCTCTCTAGCAAACTTCAGAACGGGGCTGGACATGTTCTGGCTTAAGCAGAGAGGCACGTCTGGCACGTCAGGATTTGAGTCCCTGGCGGCGTAGTGTGTTACTGATGGTAGCCTTTGTTACTTTGGTCCCAGCTCTCTGCAGGTCATTCACTAGGTCCCCCCGTGTGGTTCTGGGATTTTTGCTCACCGTTCTTGTGATCATTTTGACCCCACAGGGTGAGATCTTGCGTGGAGCCCCAGATCGAGGGAGATTATCAGTGGTCTTGTATGACTTTCATTTCCTAATAATTGCTCCCACAGTTGATTTCTTCACCTTTCTTACCTATTGCAGATTCAGTCTTCCCAGGCTGGTGCAGGTCTACATTTTTGTTTCTGGTGTCCTTTGACAGCTCTTTGGTCGTGGCCATAGTGGAGTTTGGAGTGTGACTGTTTGAGGTTGTGGACATGTGTCTTGTATACTGATAACAAGTTCAAACAGGTGCCATTAATACAGGTAACGAGTGGAGGACAGAGCAGCCTCTTAAAAAAATGTGTTACAGGTCTGTGAGAGCCAGAAATGTTGCTTGTTTGTAGGTGCCCAAATACATTTTTTTCACCATAATTTGCAAATAAATTCATTAAAAGTCCTACATCTTTCAC
Source organism: Dallia pectoralis (assembly GCA_029465975.1). Classification (NCBI taxonomy): domain Eukaryota; kingdom Metazoa; phylum Chordata; class Actinopteri; order Esociformes; family Umbridae; genus Dallia; species Dallia pectoralis. The sequence continues at coordinate 7,136,116 of CM055733.1, forward strand.
ATTTTGTCTCATAGTTGATGTGTACCTATGATGAAAATTTCAGGCCTCTCATCTTTTTAAGTGGGAGAACTTGCACAATTGGAGACTAAATACTTTTTTGCCCCACTGTATAAAGTTGAAAACAAATACAATGACTATATGTATGCTTTTTAAACACTGATTAAGGATATTCCTGTCTGAATCACATTACTGTTTTTTTTAAGTCTTCGTGACCCAGTCAAAAATACACTGACGAAGACGGATTTGATTTCTGCTGGGCCACATTAAAATGTAATTTGTGGACGCCTCACTGTAAATCTGTTTAGATTAAAGCAGTCACTAAATGCCAAATACCAAAGTTTTACAGTTCTGTGCTTTTTTAGGAGAGATAAAGGCAATGTGTGAAACTTGCGTATAATGATTTAGTGTATTATGGTTGGTTAATAAGGTGAATGTATCCCATGGTATTCCAGATCATATTACATGACTAATAATAAATGTCCATGTTGTAAGGTTCCTCATGTCTTAATATCTCGTAAGCTTATGATTAGCTTGTTAAGGATAAGAATCAAGTACATGAACATCAAGGGTCTAAATAACGTCAGATTTGTGTTCTGTTCTTCATGAAGCTTCTCTGGCTTGGTGGACCAGTGGAATAGACCCAAATGGCAAGTTCTGACCAGCTCACACAACAGTTAGATGGTATTTAAACCCAGAGTCAACTATAAAACCACTGGGACTGATGACTACAAAATTATGATAGCTTGTATTCAGGGTATTCTATTTAACATTCTATTTTATTTTAACAAACCTTCCTGATGGCCTGTAGCATGATTTACAACACAACGAAATATCATAAAAATACATTTGCTATTAAAGATGTAGAGCAATATTGGATTTTCGCCCGAGTCAATATTTACATTCAGTATAGTAGGCCAAGGTCTTCTGTGTGGATGTTGTCCGTAGAGATTTTAACATTGTTGCACAGTTGCGGTCGGTCTGTGTTGACAGAGTAAATAGCTCCCTGTGATTGGCCGATTGGCCTCTTGAACTTTGGTTCGGGGACGTGTATAGGACTACAACCTGACAGCCACCACGTTGTACTGTAGTGAAGGGTACATGACGCCACAAATCCGGAAAGCAACATGGCATCACTGGCCTCTGTGCTGCTCACATCCCGGTCAAACTGACTTACTGTTGCGTATGCAGGGGAAGAGTTTTTAAATAAAGTCAGCATACAAATTCTAATTTACTTATTGCCTGTGATCAACAAATATGTTTTACTGTAAACAACTATTACAGAATATCATATTGCAATAGTATAGACTAGAGGGCAAACCTGCACCCCAAAAAATATCAGGTACAGTGTGTGTCTTGATAAAAATATCAAGACACACACTTTCATGCCTACACATATTATGGGTCCTGAATCAAACGCTATGTTTCAAATGTTAGCCTATTCTCTTTGAAGTGGCCCCTACGTTCCCCTCAGTGCAACATTTTAAGATCAACAGTGTTGCATTTTGGTCAAAGGTTATAGAAAGGGAAACATGGTGACACATTTTCTTTGACCTTTGAGTCCCATAAGATTTAGGTGATGTACATTTGAGTTTCCTATATGCAGTATGCTAGAGTCAGGGCATGATTAATGCAGAGACTTACAACGCCTGAAGGCCCAGGAACCTTGTGGCAGAGAAAACCCTAATCATATTCATATAGTATATCTATTTATATATATTATTATTTAATTTTACAGGAACCATTAACTACAAGCTTGAGGCTCTGTCGCATAATGGGACCCGAGAGACAAAGGAAATGTGATTAATCTCTTTTAGGGGAAATTACATTACTATTAGGCTGATGTAGCACAGGGCCTGTTTCTCTGTGTGCAATGCCAAGGACACTGTAGCCTTCATGCTCAAATTAACAGTGCAATACAATGCAGTCATAATATGGCAGATGACATTCACAATAATGAAACTGATTAATAAAACTCATCAAAATGACTGTGAATTTACAACCATGCATGTAGAAACAGGAGATAGTCTTTCCCATTGATGCACTGTGGCTTATGACTAACATATTTAGCCCGTTTACAGTCATGATTATGTTCCCTTGATTCTCAGGTGTCCCCATTGGCAGTGTTGCTGAGAAATATCCATCAGTCTGTCATAGAGCTTCATTTCTCCATCCTTGATCCAATGATATATTTGCAAATCCTTCCAGAAAGTGAGATTGTAAACTTCTGAATTACCGACTGTCATTGTAAAGCAGAATACGAAACAGCTGATAGAAAACATATTTGGACAGTTCGAATCATTGGAGGTGGGTTAAATATCAGAAAAAATCACCAGGTCTAAAATTAAAATAAGCAATAAGAACTCACTACCAAGTCAACCCGCGTTCATAAGATAATATTGATTTCTATCGTAAATGGTGGGCCCAGATGTAAGATAAAAGTACATAACTATTTATCTTCTTTATAGTTGGATTTATATATATATATATATATATATATATATCAAAACATGAAATAACTAAAGAAGATAAATAGTTGTATTTTTATCTCACATCTTGATATAGGCCTACGTATATACGTGATGGAGTTAACTCCATAATTAATTACACTGAATGCGCGCCACCAATTTGACGCACCGGCGCGTAACAGCGCGTTTCAGGTCGGTACACCTGTACCGTGATACTTCAGTGTATAGTTTCTCCCGTGGTTGTTGTCCCAAAATTCGCCCTGGTCACTTTTGACGAACACGGCGAAGTGCACGGACGACTCTTTGCCGAGGAACGGAGGTGTGAACATGACAAACGTGTAACGCTCGCCGACCAAGTGCTCTTCCTCCGGCGCGGGTACCGCCTGCGCGTCCACATAAGACAGCCAGTCGTTAAACGTGTACCGCACACCGACTACACACGTGCTGCACGTCGGATTATTGGTCCGAATCTGCCCGCGGACGTCGAAATGGGTGACGGTCACCGTTTCCAGGGTGACGCGGCGATGCAACACCTCTGTCTCGAAACCACTCGACTCCACCGGCATCTGGAATGTGGGGATGAGCCGGTCCATCATGGTGAGGGTGGAGGTGAAGTTTACGCACAGGTCTCCGATCTGCCTCTCTCGGTCCTGCAGCTCGGGGGGGACACGCAGTCTCAACATGACCTTGGGCGGGATCCGGGGATATTCTGCCGGCATGAAGTGCTTCACGCTCGCCAGATTAAGGCCCATTGAGTCGGCAAACTTGACCCGTTTCCGCCCGCTGATCTCTTCGAATAGTGCCGCCTGCTCCGGGTATGCGGGTAGTGATATGGCCCGGCGCCTGGCTCGCATATATCTCTCCGTCTCATCGGTTAATTCATCTTCGAAGTCATCGTCGCCGTTCTCCAGCGACTCCTCTTGGATTCCCGATAACATGGTTCGTCCTGAATTGGGAGAGAACAGTTTGAAATCCCCCGGGAGGTCTGAGTTGGACATCACGGTGATGCTCCGGCCAACACAGACCCAGTGGTTAAGTTTCAGGTTCCACATGAACATTTCACTTTGCGCGACCACGCCCACTTAAAATGTCATCATAGAAGTGTGCGTTTTTTAGGTCTCCGGCGTCACTACACAAGTCACTACGTCACTACACAAGGCACTACACGTCATTACAATGATACGAGCTTACAAACAAACGCTCAGGGGGGAGTGTTTATTGACCACCGGGTTTTTAAAAGCGTTTGAGATTAAATATGTTCTTGTCATTTTGGAGAATGTTCAAATACATTCAGATGAATTTAGGTATGTAAAATATAAAAAAAGCCTTTGAGAAAAGGTATCCACTTTTAAGGGGGGGAAATATTGATGATTTTTGAGAGAATAATTAATGTGTTAGGTTTGTATGCTGGAGGCAAGATGGGAGAGGGATGTTTTATGATTGTTCATTGGTTACTAGCTGTTATTTGGAAACTGGTTAGCAACTGGTGGAAACTGGTTGATGAAGCTAATAAACTATAAGAAAAACCCCACATGTAATACTTTAGCAATCAAAAAAGTGTTGAATAAAAAAAATCTAAAATATGTTTTGTATCGTAGATTATTTAAAGCCAACCTTTGCCATGAGCAAGCAAGCAAGTTTATTTATTTAGCACCATAGAAGCAATTCAATGTGCTTTATAAAAGGAAACAATAATACATAATCAAATGCATCCATTTTATATTCATAGCAACCGGTTAACTGGCATCATGTACAAATCTTAAACATCTCAGTTTGTAACTGTGTACATTTTACATTTTATACATTTTCCTTTTTTATTATCAAAAGGTCTTTAGAATATTTTCAGGTCTTTAGAACCTGGCCAAGTCTTTAGAAAGTTCAGGTCTTAAGAAATTTATTTAAAAGGTGTCTAGAACCTTTTCAGTTCTCTAGAACCTTTCCAGGTCTCTAGAACCTGGCTGAGAAGTCTTTAGAACTTCCAGTTTTTAAGAACTTTATTCAAAAGGTCTGTAGAACCTGCCCGAGAAGTCTTTAGACCTTTCTAATATAGATGACAGGTTTTCATTTATGCCATGTATTATAATAAAACAAATAAAAACATGGCCGATTTGATGAAGAATATAAAATAAAAAATAATTAAGGACAAATTTAAAACACTCATTATAGACTTAACAGTGTGCTTAAAGTTTAGTGAGGACAGCTTTGTATGCTTTTTACATTCACTCATTCAGCTTCTCGAAATAGTCACCTGGTATGCATTTCACTTAACAGGTGTTAAAATTGAGTTTGTGGAATTTCTTTCCTTTGTAATGCATTTGATAAGTTGTGTAAAAGGTAGGGTTGGTCATCAGAAGACTGTCATTATGTCTGTACTGACGTAGTCCATATTATTTCAAGAACAGCTGAAAAAAACAAATAGAAATGACTGTCCATCATTACCTTTAGATATGTAGGTCAGTAAATCCATAAAACCTTTAAAGTTTTCTCAAGTGCTGTTGCAAAAACTACCAACGCTGGGATGAAAATGTAACTTTTGAGGAAAGCAAGAGAAAAAGAAGGTCCATGGATTCATGCTCTAGCATATTGATAGCCTCTCTTTATAGAGATCAAACAATGTTGATGATGTTTAACCCTAAAACATTGTTTGTATGGAAACACTTCCATCTGCAGTGAAACACTTCCGTCTGCATTTGGTAGTCGACCTCACAAAACCCAAAGAATTCTCCAAATTATTCATTATGTGAAACAGATAATGTTATTGGAAGACCAATACCATTGATTTTTCCATACATCTGATTCTGCGAAAACAATCTCAAGTGTTTGGATAGCCCAGTGAGCATACAACTAAATGCATGAGCTTGACCATGCTGCAATCTGGGTAAAACGATTGTTGGTCAGATGAGACCAAAATGAAAATAGTTTTCATCAGCAAGGACTTGGCATTGTCAGAAAGTTGAACAAGCACACAGGAGGCAAGGGCGGTTTGGAGCAAAACTTTACTTATGAAAAACTAAATGTGTGATTCATGCACATAACAAAAACAATGCACACCTGAAAGGCACTGACACAGACCTGCCGTTGAATGAAACAGGGTCAGTGAGCGGCAGGGGTGTGTGAGACAGAGGGACAGATATAGGTGGATAATTGGGGCAAAAAAGTAAGAGGTGTGTGCAATCAGATAAAAACTGGCAATTATGAGCCAGTTCTAGAATGCAGGTGAATCAGGGAGAGGAGATGGGGTAGGTGTGACAGTGATCTTGTTAAAATGTAAGAATTATTGAGCTTAATACTGCAAAAAGTACTACAGAAAAAAACAGATGCTTAAGAGGAAATGTACTGTTCTAAAAAAGTTTAAAAGCGCAGGGACAAAGCAACATTTGAGTGGCTGATTGTAATATTGTAATATCCTATAGTGGTCCTGATCTCTTTGACAAAAATTGTGGTTCACAAGCACCAGCAAAACCAACCTGAAGAACCTGTTTCTAATCTGTGAAGAAAAATCACTGAGCCACTGTGTGAAAATGTACATACCTACCAAAACATTTTTTTTTTATTACCAAGAAATCTGTGTCTAGTGTGTATAGAGGTTGAATAGATATGCAAGCAACATAGCTCAATTTTAATATCCCAACATAAAACCTGTTACCATACAACTATTTATTTTAATTGACAGTGTTAAACGACAAAAAAACAGAAAGGAAAAAAACACATACAAAAGTAAAATGTTCCACAAATTGATCTCAGTTAAAACATTTCTTGAATTAAAGTAAAAAATCTTCTTAAACAGAGGAGCTTAGCTGAAATGTTCAGTTAATTCGCTGTAGCTGCTGTCAATTTGCAGAAACACTGCCTCCTATTGAGTCCTTGGTAGAATTGTATTTTTTTAGTTCAATCAATGACAGTTTGAGATTCTAAGAACCCTTGTTGAGCGGGTAATGTTTAGCGTACATTTAGCGTTTAAAACACTAGCAATCAATACCTTATGGCTGCTGAACAACATTTGCTCAACTTCGGTCAAAATGTATGTTTGGTTAATTTATGTTTAACCATATTTGCTAAGCTATTGTTTAACAATATAACATCACATTTTTGCTTGTGGACTTGCATGTCATCATGTTGCATATTTTCTGAAGATAATATCGAATGATAATGAATTTTGACCCATTATGCCTAATATGCTTTGGTCCTCCGCATACTGCTTAATTGTTGTCAAATTGACATCCACATAAATGCCCGAACCCAGGGTTTCCCAGCAGAACATTGCCGATAGTATCACTCCCTCCACCGGCTTTTGGTCTTCCCACAGCGGATCCTGATGCCACGACATTCCCAGGTAAACAGCCCATGCAAACGTCATCAGACCAGGAGACCTTCCACTGTTCCAAGGTCCAGTTCCAAAGCTTGAGTGCCCATTGTAGGCCCTCTGACAGTGCATACATAGCAGGGTGCGATGTACTTTGTTATGAAGCACAGTCGTCCTGTAGCCATTATCAACAGTATCTGTTGGTAATGTCACAGTAGACATTTTGTCGATTTGAAAGATGGGATAGCATATGGATGAGCAGCACCTAACACCCTGCCTCGAGTTGTGGTTTGTCCCTCTTAGGACCACTGTCAGTAGCTACTCACCCCTGCTACCCGGGAGCACCCCACAAGCCTTGTCGTTTCAGTGATGCACTGACCAATTGTCTGGGCATAACAATTTGGCTCGTGGTCTTCCTTCCTGCATTCTGACTACAAGAACTGATTGCTTACAATTTAATATTCACACCTTGACATGTGTCCTTGTTAGGATATTTCATTATGTCCTTCACCTATTAAGTCATAATGGTTAAGTACATAATTAAATAGTTAAAAATAACATGACAATCTTAGGTGTGATCATTCCAATTGCTATGATCAAATACATTTGTTGAGCATAAATAATAAATGCATGTCTGCTTAATAACATTCTCTTGGCACAGCAACCATTTATCCACTAGGTGGTGCCCTGTATTTGATAGCCCATGCCCATGGAGCGATGGATTTCATGAAAATACCACCCATTCAATGGAGAAAAGTCAGAGGGGTAGTAAAATAATTTTAGAACTGCAAAACACATGCAAAACCAACTTATTGAGACAAAACATGTTGATGACGTTTTATTGAAAAAAAGCTGTACAATCACATTTGCATTAACGTAGAAAATATAATGGTGATTTATCTAAAGGAATTTTAGCAGCTTAGAAACTGGAAAAACAGGATTACTTTCCCTTTGCAGAAATGGTTAAAGGAATCGCTTGGACAACTCAATTTCCAATTTAAATTGTAGACCTCTTTGCTCCTTAAGCATGTCTCAAAGCCATTGTAATCAAACACCTGACGCAAATTAATGGTTGACAAATCATATCAGGTTTGTTTTGTGGTTGGAGCCAAAGTCGTCACTTGGTGTGAAAGAGGTGAGGTACAAGTTATGAGAATACAGTTCTAACTACACACGATACCTTGTTAAGTGAGTGTAGCATGAGTTCAATTGGCTCACAGAAGGACAATACATTTCTCAGTTAAGCTGAAAATGTTTACAGACTATTTTATTTTAACTGAATTCGTTAGACTTGTTTTGTCAGTTAAGTACTATTCTATCTGGATATTGACTCTTTTACACAACCAGCGCAGACATTAGTAAATTAAATGAACATGTATACTGTAGTTCAATTTCACATTATCCAAACATTCATATAAATCTGTAATATCTCAATGTACGTAAATAGATGTCATATATATATATCAATATATTTATACCAAGAGTAATAAAATTGATTAACAACAACTAAAGTATTAGCCTTCACTTACATAATACAAAGTAATTGGATAGAAAACACAAAATCAATCATAGGTACTGTAGATCTGTAAAAATCCCAAAAGGCACCAGTGGTTTTTTGAGGATCAAACAGAGGCTTTATTGCAGCAATACTAAAGCCAGAGGTTTTGATTGACATTAGATGGGCTAAGATGACACACTGATTGCAAGGTCACTGCTCCTCTGAAGTGTAAATGCGATACAACACCGTGATAAAAGCTGCAGCCAAAGCCGGTATCAACCAGTTAGTCCACCAACTGTTGAGGGGAAAGAAACAACGAGAAGATTAAACATGACAGAATCGCAATATTGGTTCCTCACAAAAACAGAGGCAAACAGACAGACATCTTTATTATTTAACATGGTAAACCGATTAAGAATAAATTCTCATTTGCGACGGCGACCTGGCCAAATTACAGCAAAAATATGCAAGACCGCGTACAATTACACAATAAATACACAGAATGCAAGAGTGCAAATAGCAGCGGGATTCTACAAATCAATACAGGATCGAGTGGAGATTCAATATACAGATAAGATAATACAGAATGAGGTACAAGTAGGTCAGTTGAGCCACATTGATATGGCAATAACAACTATATAAATTACAAAGGAGAGTCTATATAGAGAAAGTAAGAGTTAATGTATCTAGCAGGTTGGTCATTAGTGTGCATAAATTATGACTGTGATTTTAGGAGGAAGAGCATTTGAGCATGCCAATGCCAACTATCCTTAGTACAAATATAAATGATTTAAGTATGAAAGACAGCTTCTAGCTAATTTTTTAAAAGTATTTTTCCTATACGTACCTGGAGGTTTCCTCGACTGGGTTTGCAAGTGATTCCTAAAGAAAAGAAAAGTGTTTACATTCTCGTATCAAGACTATGAGTAGGCTTATCTTAATGATGAATGTTAATGTTTTCCTTTTTATTAGCATTGTGAAATACATACAAAAAACTCATTGCCACACCTAAAACCTTTTTATAAAACCACTGTGTGCTGAAAGATCACATAATTTGAGGACATTTTCCCATTGTAGGTACAGCGACGTGAAATTCACATTCATTGCTTTTACTTACTGAAGGTTTAGCCATCTTCGGCCTGTCATCCTACAGGGAAAATAGGGAGGAAAAAAGGATGGGACAGAGTAGGAAAAATAAAAAGTCTATTAACCATTTCATGATAAATCGGCCAGTATTAAAAAATGTATATGTAGGCCTTACTTCCCCACTTAAATACATCTGTGTAAAAAAGCTGAGAACCAAAGTAATGAAAAAAATAGACAGAATTTCAATCTATTCAGTTTAGCTAACACTAGTCAGTACCAACTGGTCTGCCTAATGTATATATTGATGCTATGCTCCATATTGTAGCTACACTTTTACATTACACATCTGGTCATTTTCAGCATGACAGTGGGACTGAAAAGATGCATTACATGATATCATGGTCATCTTCATCCAGTTACAATGCCATAAAGAGAGTGTTAAGGTTGCCATTTTAGCATGTTTACATTCAATAAACACTAAAAAGGATAACGCACATTTTTAATAGGTTTGGTTTACCCAGTTGGGTTTGACCACGATCCCTCGCTTACTGTCAAAGATGTTTTGGGCAGGAGTCGCTTGTGCACTCAGTGTTTAACTTAAATGTAGCTGTTCCTTACAATATTCCTTACAATATAGTAAAAAGAATTCTGCCTGTCAGTTACAAATGGAACTAAACAAAATAACAAAGAATACATTTTGTTGAATGCTATACAGTACATATTATCACAAAATAAAATCTATGGTTTAATAAATGTTAATTGGATTCTTAGCTGTTTCATTCATAATACAAATAATACATATAAAAAATATGTGTTACTTGTGGGTGTGGGTTTTGTATGCCTTTCTGCCCAATTTAACAACTTCTGGACACTATTTCTAATGATTTTAAGAGCCCCTATGACTAAAGCGCACAGCCCAGAAGATAGGGTTGCTTTTGTTTCTCTGCATGAAGAGCTTACAGGGTGCAGTTCTCCGATGACCATGCTTGCAGCCATCTCTCTAGCGTCTGACGAGTGCCCCACGTCTTCGAAGCTCTCTGTGGCATCACCACCCGCCTGCTCCCTTAAGACCTCCTCTCCACCTGGGTGCTAAAGAGCATATTAGAAAATAAACGTTATTTGGCTATCCTTCAATTATGTATATACAATGTCCTCAAATCTAACACTACTCTCATTTGTATGTAACCCTAAACCAAACAAAAACACTCAAATTTTTTTTTCCTAAACCTATTAGGTTGTACTATCCCAAATAAGGAATAACCAAATTGCATATTAAAACCTGACCGACTTGATATTGCCAACTAACCTACTAATTGCACACACAAATAACATTTTGATGAACTACTGGGGGGAAACACAGATCAGTGCAGGAGACCCCCCAAAAAAAGTAAAGGAACCTGTGCCCAGCCGTCAAAACCCAGGAGTAAAGTCAATTTCCTGTGGATATTAAAATGTCCATGTCCCCGGGACAGACTCTTTTTTACCACCTAATCTGGCCTTCGTATTGATCATGGTACCAACGACAACAGTCAATGCAAATCCAATGAAATTCAAAGAAAGAAAGTGCAGTTTGCAAACTAGTTAAGTTAAAATTAAGACAAACATGTTGTGTACTACGGGTCTCCGTTATTACACGTCCTAATATTCAACCCCTATGGTGTGTGGGGGTGATTAGTCTAAATCAAATCTGTATGGCTAACGTTATGACATTAACTATTCGAGTACATCATGTTCTCACCTCCTCCAGAAATTTGGTAACATCGTGGACTTTGTGGTTTATTATAATCCAGGTGCTCTTGAAAGAATTCCGCTCCTCGATTTCTGCCAGGCGATAGTATTTCGTAGATTTTCCGTTCTTCGATTTATCCTCCATTTACCTTTGAATAAATGTGATTTTAATGTGAATCTAATAAATACCCTTTAAATCATACAGATATTTCGCAACTTTGCAAGAATGCAGACATTCAATGTAGTTACAGAATGAGTTCAGCGATTCTATTGTAGTTCCTGGCACGTACACACAGGTCCTTCCCTATATTTGCCCATGATTGCGAGGATTGGTTAATAGTACATTTCCTGAAACTCTGATGCATTTCTATTGGTCTACCCGATTGTCAGTCAGTATTGGGCGAATCCCATTCAGGATTAAGACTAGAGTAAAGGTCACAATAGTTCATATCGAGATCCTACTTGTCACGCAACACGAAAAAAGTTTAAATAATTATAAAATACGTGGCAAAATGCTAGCTACGATTAAATATATGTTACCTGGGCAAAAGGATATCCTAAAGTAAAACAATGCACAATAAACAACAAGACAAAAATAAAATAAGAGTGCAGATAAGTATTTTATATGACAGATGTATTTAGAAACAATGCAAATGCTATTTATTTTATTTGAAATGTCTTGTCATGTTCAATCATTATGTTTCACGGATTAATTGAAAGTGAATAATTAATTTACAATTTATAACACAAATACATTAGGTTGAAATGAAATTTGACAGTCTATTCCATGGTGTCCAACACGGTTGCTATAACCACCCCTTGAGCATGAAGTCTGCGCGAGAGTAGAACGTGGTGCACGCGGTGACTTTCCCTTTTCCGCTATAATGACGGAAGACGTCAAGTAGCTAGGTGAGGCGATTCTTTCATTTGGGCTACATAAAAAATAAAATATGCCGTTGTGTCGAAAAATGTTGGTCCAGGTTGTGTTTCTTGTCGAACTACTAATAGTAGTACTATATATATATTGCCAAGTTCAGTAGTTGTTTTTAATTTACCTATCTAGCCAATGAAGGCCTAGGTTAGCAAAAAGTTGGGGACATAGCTAGTTACAGTAGCTAGCAGTAGGCTAGGCAGTAGGTAGGCTACTGAGTGTAATTATTTATGTACCGGTTTCACCGTGTTATCGTGCATAAAATATTCTACAAAAATGTTTTCCATTAAATGTGAAATTGTTGTTTAATTATTTACTCTTTTGTCAACATTGTATTCAAACCATAGCAGAATAAGCCCCAGCCAGCCCCACAGTCATTGTGCTCTCCACTGCTTACTAGTACTACTGTGTTTAGCGTTGCCAGGTGGGGAGGTTTCCTGAACAATTGGGCTATTTTTAATAACAGGAGTCCGTGGGTGTGTATTATAAATCTGGCAACCTTTTCTGTGGTTTGCCTGTCTGGGTGTGGTAGAACAATCCCATTACCACCCCCTGATTATGCGGACTACTGAATATAACACATTTCTATATAAGTGTTTTTAGTATTTTGTAAGGGCATTTAATGGGTGATTTTCCACACACTTTTTGCCTTATCTTTTATTTTTTACCATGGCTTGTGGGCATATTACTGAAAAACTAAACTCATATTTGTGCTCCAGAGACTTTACAAACTTGAATAGAGTTACTTGTGAATTTGTAGTGTTAACCGTTTGGTCTTGGTGATTGTGACAAGACAACCACTACTTATCTGGATGGGCTCAGCCATATCGAAGCCATTGTGATGATTAACTGTATGAGATAGTAACACCCTGCTGCTCATGCCCAGTGTACCAATTAGGGTTAAACAATCCAAAATAAACAAGTTACCCTTAATTCTACCAAGTGTACTCTGATGCCTCAGGTATACATTTTGCTGGCAAGGTTATTTTGTGACCTACATTTTACAAAATTGAAAGAACAAAGCACTCAATATACCAACAGAGCAGTTGTATGAAAAAGTGACAAACGCAACTTCTGTCCAATTTATATTATACCTACGTCTGACTTTCAACAGGATGAGTAGACATGGTGAGCAGTCCCTGTTCTTTTTAAATCTCCCTGACCTGAGGAAGCTGTGTTGTGTCACTCTGACTTTGCAGTCTGACGATGGGGAAATAAGGAACAAGCAGATGAAAACCTGCAGGTGACACAGCAGCTCAGCAAATGTATGAGATTGTTTTTAGTTTATTTTCTCAATATTTTAATTAACTTTTTCTATATCCCCTTTCAGGGAGCTGTTGCTGTTGTACGCAGACATCATAGGCTCTCCAGTGTTGGGGTCAATTTCAGAGATCATAGTGATGATGTGTGTAAGTGTACAGTCAAGTCAATATTTGATTGCTCATGAGTCATGACACAGGGAAACTGACATTTAAGGAAACAAGACTTTCTTCTGGACATTCTCTAGTGACCCTTTTTTAAACAAATCAGTTGAAACTCATTTATTAATGTGAACTTTTTTGCCCTTTAGTTCCTCTGTTTAATTTCATAATCATACTTTTGTATTTTAGTACCAATTGCTTGAAAAAATGCTGTAAACTTTTGATTGACATGTGTCCAATAGTTGCTGGTTATATAAGTGTACAGTCAGTAAAACAGCACCTTCAAATTCCATGATTTATGACACTAATTCTGTCTGCACTCAAGTGAGCCATTCCACTCAAAGGGTTTCATGGGCTGTGTTCATTAGACACCCAATGAAATACAATGAACGTAAAACATGGGAGGGATTCACAGGATCTTTCATTCTATGTTGCTAAAAGTTTCATTTTCTTTTCTTCCATGCTCTGATGAACATGACCATGGATTGTCTAGGAATGTTGCAGTGGTATTTACCAAATTTGCTTCTCTGTTTATTCCTTAATTGGACCCAAATTCAATAGGGATTTTATATGTTAAAAGTATCATTAAGTGACATATAGCTGTACTTTTTTGTTTGTTCATTCACCAAAATGCTCTATCTGTCATAACTACAGTATATCAACTAATGATCTGTTAGTGAGCAGAGGAGTGTGTGGGCGTGTGGAAGGTACGTGTGTTCGTGCAAACACATGTCCTGCAGGTTGCACGCAACCCAAAATAGTTTGCGCCAGCATTATACCCAAAACAATAGAAAGAAGCACCAGAAGAATGGACCCAATGACCTACTACCTGGCAAATCTGCGTTGTTTTGCTCTGTAATATCAACGTGAATGTGAATTGTGCAGGGTAATAGTAGACCAAATTCCAATTATATTTAAACAGGAACTCTCCTGCTTATATGTAATAATTTACCATTGTAAATAACATTTAGCCTACTGTGCATTGCACTTGATTCGAGACAGCTAATTTCAGCATTTATCACCTGTCCACTTCCCTTTTTCTGTCTTGAGTCGTCATTATCACAATATTTTTCTGCTTCAGTTTGGTTGGGACAACTAGTTGCCATTATTCAGATAACATTTTTTTGGAGATAAGAGACCAGAGATACAGAGCCAGGTAGTTTGTCTTGTAAAGGCATGTTGTAAAGGACTTTACTACAACTTTCAAATATCTGAACTATTGTCATTTGCAATTATAAATTAATCACTGCTAACTTATGAGGTAATGAAGATGACATTTTAGAAACTCTGCATCTCTTGAGCCAAGTTCGCTATTCTACCTCTACGGGAGGCAGCTCCTGCTGTGTCTTAATACCTGAATGAAGGACGTTATATGCTATTACAGCGTTGTGGGTTTTCCAATCCAGCTATCTTCAGACGGATATACTGATTCTAAGAGCACTAAAGAGAGTGCTAATTTAAAAAAGAGAAAGACATATACTAGCCCACTATAAAACATCCTTAATATGAATACATATCCAACCCAGTTCAGATGCATTGGAAATGATTCACTTTGGATTCCTGTCAGATTGAATGTTGATTCTTGGAATAGATAATGCATTTAGGTAATGCGTGTGTTTGTTGGGAGTTGCCTGGATATAGTTTGGCTCAAATATACATTTCTGGATGTAATGAAGACCTCTCCTCCACACAGATCTGGTAAACCATTGACTATGTTGCAATAGTTTAACAACCTCCCCTTTCACCTAGACCGTCAGCAAAATACTTAATGATAACTGTTTGTAAATCCATTGGATGCCAAAATTATTGTTGTGAACATATTATTCAATTGTGTCTCCCCCTCACAGATTGCTTTTTTTAAGAGAGGAATAATACAAGCATATGTACAAAGACACAGTCTGCAGGTAAGCTTGGGTTGGGCTTCTTGTAATCACTTCCACTCTCCCTTTGCAGTGTTACTGTTCATGTTTCCACGTCTAAAATATGAAATTGCATGATGTTGAAAACAAAAAATGCCAGTCAAACAGTAGTTTTCCATGAAACTGAAAATTTTCTTTGTTGTTAGTGCCTTTATTTTTATATTGTCAAGGTCATGCTTTTCCTGTGACTTCTCACTTCTCTACTTGGTTGAGATCTAGAGGTACCGAAAGTGCTTTATGTGGGCGGAGGCTTCACTGCTAGTCTGTTAATTGACATGTAGGCTCTGTGATGTGTTTGAACAGATGGGCTCTCCTCAGAGGGTGCTCCCGGGTATTTTACAGACTTGTCTGTCTTACTCCTTAATTACCAGACTGGCACCAAACTGGAACAAAGTTGGACAGTTCCTTATTGCTGGTATGTAGTAGTGTGTAGAAATGCAGGATTTATAACAGTGCAATTATGTCAGTGATACAGGCGAGTTTTAGCAGTTAACCAATAATGCCAGACTATGACTGACTATGCTGCAACAACAGTTGCGTCATGGTATCCGGACACAGCTTTTACCATATTAAACCTTTTTCACTAGCATAACTGTACGTTTCTGTTTTTAAAAAATCTGTAACCCATGGCTCCAGTATAGTGTCTAACATCATTCATATTTTCCTTCCATGTCCAAAACATTTGATTCACAAAATACATTTGTATGCCCACAATTTGATTACCACAGTCATTAGCTGCTTCCAGCAATATACCAAAGTACAGACAGGACATAAAGGGGCCTTGACAATGACAATGTATATAAAACAGTGTAAACATGAAACACTTAAGATAGAAAATAAAGCTCTAGGACTTGGTAGTACTCAGTAGTTTATTATTTTGGTAACCAGGTGCAAAGATCAGTGTTTAATCACAGGCCCTGTTGAAAAGGCCTGCCCATAATCACAGTGACTCAGCAGTAGCTTCACCACCCACCATCACATTCACCTTGGGCCTGCTTAATAATCACACTGTAACTGATTATGAGATCACAAACCCACACAGACATAGACACACATTGACACACATATCGACATACTGTATGTTAACACACATACCACAGGCCGCTTGTCTCACATTTGTTTTTGCATTGGGATACATGCAGAATAACATGAACATATTATAGTGTGGCTACTTATTGCATCTTTTCTCATTAAATTAATCAACCATTCAATTGACTGAGATGTACATGTTACCTGGATTACTTTCTCCTGCCATCCCACATAACCTACCATCTGAATGGGTGCGAGCCAAGAACCTCCTGTCCGTCACGTATTTAGATTACGGCTGATAAAACTGCTGCTTTGACAAGTACATTACTGTCCTTGACAATCTGAATGTTCAACATGAGCGTGTCTTATGATAACAGCACAAGTGAAGGCCAGACTGTCCTTCCACTTGGAGGCTTTCCATGCAAACTCAACCTTAATTCACAGCTGGACTCTTTTTTTATCTAGTCTTTCTTGACTGCCGTAATGATTCACACACACATACACACACATTGAAAATACTTCGAAATACAACATCAACATTCATACACTAAATATTAAAACAATGCTAAACTGCCTTGCCTTTGGCTATTATGGGCTGCAATCTGAACTCTCAGTACTGACAGCCTTTGAACAAGGCAAGACTCACAAAAATCACCATCACGAGTTTGCACTGATAACTGAGACTGGTCAAGCATAACTAGACAGGCAGATTCTTGAGCAGCTTATGAGCATACACAAACAATCACTGTCATATACTCTGACTCTCTCTATCACATGCACACACAAACACACGCACACACACACACACACACACACACACACACACACACACACACACACACACACACACACAAACAAATGCTCATTATTAATGACTGGTACTAAATCATCTGTTCTCTACTACAGCAGAACTACTGTATCTTCGGTTCATTAAGCATTTCTGTTGGTAACATTCATTTTCTAGGTAGGGATTTCTTGACTGATTCTGGGAAGCTTAACGCCATTGGTATGTAGGTTTATGCTTTCCTTTGGGCAAAAGATAACATGACCAATCTAGTTTATGTAGTTAGTGCCTTATTCTTAATGTTCCCTTATTGATTATTTCCTCATAACGTCTGTTATATTGTTGTAAATTCAGATAATGTGTTTTACTTTTTGTTCTTTTTAAATGGGGAAAGTAAAGTGCTTTAATGTTGATAAAACAGATGTGTAGGACTTTCATTTACATAACTTTTGAGTAATTTAGCTGAGCTTTGATACACTATACAAAATGCAATATACAGATTGCAATATACATCACAATACAGATTCTGATGCACTTAATCCAATGTTTCATTAGGAATTGACATGGCTAAGTGAATGTAATGATATTAGATGATAATTTATAGTGTCAATGTCACTAAAGTCCATCTCAGATTGAGCAAGATGACAAGGTTATATGTTTGTACTGCCAGTGATGGAGTTGAGTGCCAGTGAGAGCCAGCTGTGTGTCAGTGTGGAGGCCAGCACTGTCCGACTCCCACCAACCAGGGTGAGCCCAGCAGCCCGTCCAAACAGCCTATGTTAACGAGCAAAATCCCTGTGTGTCTTCTAAACAAAGCTACTTAAAGAATGCACAGACAGACAATAACAAATAATGTAATTTTATTTAGCAAAAGCCTATATCCAGGGTGATTTAGAGGAGCAGTTAGAGTCAAGTCCCTTGCTCAAGGGCACATAATCTGATGTCAGCACAGGGATTTGGTTAGTTGCTTAACAGTCTTCCACCCCTAATTTCATTCTCGTTATATATGTTTCATCATGTTGTCAAATTCACTCCCATGGGCTATATTTAGATTCAGTATCTGTTTTTGTAGTTTGTAAAAAAAAAAAAAGATTGTGTTGTTGACTTTTAGTTGGAGGACTTTGACATTCCTCCTATGGTCCTGAGGAACTTCCACAGCCAACCTGATGCTGTTATCCAAACCTTCTCCATGTCCAGCAGCTGGTGTTACATACTACCCAGGTCAGCACTTCCACACCTTTTCCCTTCTACTTGGCAGATTAGGGGATAAAGCAGCAGTCAAGTGTCAGTCACAGCTGGATGCTGCTCCGAATAACAATTGTTGTAATCAAATGGGCAAGACTTTTTACACACACAGGTACAGAACCACAGGTATGCGATTCAAAACCAAGACACATTTTTAACATTGCAACGGCTGGTTGTATTATACTTTTGATTTGCCTCAACCCAACATTAACCAATCCAATGTGTTTTATGAAGCCCCTTTTATATCAGCGTTTGTCAGAAAATGCTTATGCAGATACCCTGCCTAAAATCCCAAAGAGCAAGCAGCCTGGTTATGCACAGTGGGTGAGAAGGCCTCTTCTTCATGTGCTGGATGGTGATTAAGTGTATATTACATAAAATCAATACTTTATCACCATGTGTTAATTATTTTTTTTGAAAATACAGGAGTTTTAAAAAAAATCCGGAATTGGGGTCAGGATGTAATGTAACCTAAATCGGATTTAAAGCCGGCCGTTAATTTGTATGTTTTTCCTGGCTTTACTGTTGATGAACTTGCTATATAAAGCTTCCCTTTGTATTGTGTGTAGCATGAAGAGGGGTCAGATCATCAGCATTGGTCATCAGATTCCCACCAACAGCCCCTTCCAGTGCTACTCTGACATCCAGAATCACTGGAACAGTCTGGTAAACGATTGCTTATTCCTAAGTCTGTTAGTGCTGTCTTGCCAACTCTTATATTCTCTGGCCTGACTAACAGGTTGAGACCACACTTGGTAAGTTAAACTTTACCTGGCCGTATTACCTGCCTAGGAAAGATGAGCCCTAATGGTTAAAATGTCTGCTCAGGTAATGCTTACCATAACTAATCATGTTTCACCGTAAAACAGACCTCGAGGCTATACATTATGTTCAGTGTCACAACCATGTCAATGCTGTAAATTATTTATGCTATGTCAACAACAGTGCACTCAATCAATAGCAACACACACGCGCTGACTTTTACAGGGATTTGTTTTTTTAACTGCAATCACAGAAACAAAACCTGCTCAACCCACCAGATGGCGAATTAGTTGTTGTTGCTCACATCCAGGTCTATGAGAAACTTTAATGTCTTTGGGAAGTATTCATTTTATTTTGATGGGCACTGTAGTACCATACGGTGCAGCTGCTCCCTCAACAGCTTAATAGGCTTTAGATCCAGTGACTGTGCTGGCCACTACATGATAGGAAGAATACCAGCTGACTGCTTATTTCCTGAATAGTTATTCCATAGTTTATTGCTGTGATTTGGGTCATTGTTTGGTTGTAGAAGAAAATTCAAGCAATCATCTGTTCAGATGGTATTGCATGGTGCTGCTAAATGTAGTGAAAGGCTTCCTTCTTAAAGATCCCTCCGACCCAGTTTAAATCTCCTACTTCACCACCACCTAAGCACCCCCAGACCATCACAATGCCTCCACCATCCTTGGACGTATGATGTCAGGCAGTCCTCTAGCATCTTTTTATCTGTTCTGCTTCTCACAAATGTTATTTTTTGTGATTCAAACACCTCTTCACTGTTAATGTTGAGAGTGGTGTAAACTGATGGACTTCAGGGCTTGGTTCTTGTTCTGACATCTCCAGTGAAGTGTGGGACCTTTAAAGACAGGTGTGCACCTTTCCAAATAATGCCCAAACAGTAGAATTATTCACAGGTTGACTGCAAATTGAAGACACTAGTCAAGGATGGTCGAAGGACTCTAATGCATCCAAGCTCTATTTGAAATGTTTGTGTAAATGGTCTAAATACTTATGTAAGTTTGATTTAAAAAAAAAAAAAAAAAAAAAAAAAAAGTTTGTTGTAGTTTGTTTTCTTGTAGCTTCTGTTGATTGAGGGCATGAAGAAATGCATCAAATCAGTCAATCACGCAAAAAAAAATGCAAAAGGCTCTGGCTTCAAAATTATTTTCAAAGCCACTGGCTCTTAGAGAGTGTACGCATGTGTGTGCCTGTGTGAGAATGTAAGTGTGTGATGTTTGCTCACTTATGTGGCCGATTGCGTGCGTCTGTTTGTAAACATGCCCCGTCAGTTGGGCAGGAGCTATGATTCACTAACATGGGCTGTAAACGAGCCAGAATATTTATTCTATGCCGAACCGTTAAGTCCATCGTCATGTTGTTAATTAAGGTATCCCTGTTCCTTCAATGGATGATGATAAACAGAAACCGCAAACATCCCTCTCCTCAACATGTGTTTTCAATCAAGTACTCAGCGTGGACTGTTGTTGGCCAGCATTGAACAAGGCCTCCAGTTGCTGGATAGAACATATGGACCAGGCAGCTGGCTGATATTATTGTTCAGCACTTTACAACTGCTGGTCTAAAATCACATCTGGGTGACTGGTTCAGAGCCACAGAAGAGTTAGGGTGATGGTTCACCTTAAATCACAAACAAAACATATCCCTCGTTGTCTGTTTTTATTACCTGTTTGCTTGACATTGCTAGGACACACTAACATACACTTATATTTGTCTTTCTTAACTCGTCCTGTTTCTTCTCCAGTACGGCTACCGACTCCCCGAAATGGATGACGAAGACGTGATCTATTGCAGTGTGTACTTCAAACTGGTCGGAGAACGGCTGTTCACGTATCCCTTTACACCTCACCAGACAACAGCTCAACTTAGCTTCTAAAACATTTCAGTTATATTCTTTAAGAATCAATAGCTTTTATATAAGAACAATTCTATTTGAATCTGTGCTTGGTGTGATTCTTAACTAGTCTGCTGAGTTACCCTTTGAGCTGCATCCGGATTGAGCCAGTGGTGCGATGTCCCAGAGTGGACGTCCAGGGGGCGCTCAGCTCCTTCTTATCTTACTTGAGGGAAAGCCTGCAGACAATTTGTGACTTTCCAGCCCGCATGACCATCAAACCCTGCTACCACACCGCAAGCCTTCTCACCATTGCCTCAGCAAAGGTACAGGATGCATTCCTATTCTGGCACAAACAGGTACAGGATGCATTCCCATTCTGGCACAAACAGGTACAGGATGCATTCCCATTCTGGCACAAACAGGTACAGGATGCATTCCCATTCTGGCACAAACAGGTACAGGATGCATTCCCATTCTGGCACAAACAGGTACAGGATGCATTCCTATTCTGGCACAAACAGGTACAGGATGCATTCCCATTCTGGCACAAACAGGTACAGGATGCATTCCCATTCTGGCACAAACAGGTACAGGATGCATTCCCATTCTGGCACAAACAGGTACAGGATGCATTCCCATTCTGGCACAAACAGGTACAGGATTCATTCCCATTCTGGCACAAACAGGTACAGGATGCATTCCCATTCTGGCACAAACAGGTACAGGATGCATTCCCATTCTGGCACAAACAGGTACAGGATGCATTCCCATTCTGGCACAAACAGGTACAGGATGCATTCCCATTCTGGCACAAACAGGTACAGGATGCATTCCTATTCTGGCACAAACAGGTACAGGATGCATTCCCATTCTGGCACAAACAGGTACAGGATGCATTCCCATTCTGGCACAAACAGGTACAGGATTTTATCAATGACTACATCGGCATGCTTCGGTTTTATTTGTTGGTTAAGCGAGTCACATTTCCGTTCAAATAGTTCAAAAACTGTGATGTTTTCTCACCTGTAACTTTTAGAGCTGTGATAATAAATGAATGACACATATGGGTCCTCCTGATAGGATGTGAATTTGCATATTTGTTTTTCTCACCGTTTTGGGTGATTTATTAATGCTATCTTTGTGATTAATACAAGGCACAGAGGAAATCCTCAATGTAGCAAAACGTTCTGCAATGGATAACATTGACATGAAAAACAGCAATTTGTATTGGAATACTTCCAAAGTTGTTCCCTTATTGTTCTCCGTCCTTTTTATTCACTGCGGTTCCCAGTGAATATTACCCTGGCTAATTCCCTGTTTTAGACAAATTTCTTCCACTGTTGTTCCCAGTGAATATAATTCCGGACAACTCCCTGTTATAGTGTAATTTCTTCCACTGCGGTTCCCAGTGAATATAATTCCGGACAACTCCCTGTTATAGTGTAATTTCTTCCACTGCGGTTCCCAGTGAATATAATTCCGGACAACTCCCTGTTATAGTGTAATTTCTTCCACTGCGGTTCCCAGTGAATATAATTCCGGACAACTCCCTGTTATAGTGTAATTTCTTCCACTGCGGTTCCCAGTGAATATAATTCCGGACAACTCCCTGTTATAGTGTAATTTCTTCCACTGCGGTTCCCAGTGAATATAATTCGGGCCAACTCCCTGTTGTAGTGTAATTTCTTCCACTGTGGTTCCCACTGAATATAACTCCGGCCAACTCCCTGTTATAGTCTCATTCTTTCCCGGCGGTTCCCAGTGAATATAATTCTCTGTTCTAGTCTCATTGCTTCCACTCCCAGTGAATATAATCCTGGCTAATTCCCTGTTCTAGTCTCATTGCTTCCACTCCCAGTGAATATAACCCTGGCTAATTCCCTGTTCTAGTCTCATTGCTCCCACTCCCAGTGAATATAACCCTGGCTAATTCCCTGTTCTAGTCTCATTGCTTCCACTCCCAGTGAATATAACCCTGGCTAATTCCCTGTTATAGTCTCATTGCTTCCACTCCCAGTGAATATAACCCTGGCTAATTCCCTGTTCTAGTCTCATTGCTTCCACTCCCAGTGAATATAACCCTGGCTAATTCCCTGTTCTAGTCTCATTGCTTCCACTCCCAGTGAATATAACCCTGGCTAATTCCCTGTTCTAGTCTCATTGCTTCCACTCTCAGTGAATATGATGGTTTATTATGGCCAAAGTTGGAGGTGGAAGGACCTACTGCCAAATAATAATAATTATAATAAGAGTTTAGTATGTGCTAGACTTATATGCGGTTGTGTTGCATGTTAAAACTTAATACATTTGGAAGGGAGCTTAGTAAAGTTGACAAGTATACGAACTCAATTTAGAAAAACAACATAAATATAAAAGTGGAATTTGTCCATGAGTCATTTGTTTTTCAAAATATTTTGTTCCGTGTTATAATTCAATTATGATCCGGTGTTATAGTACACAAAGCTGGAGTTCTTTCTTGGGATTATGTATTTCTTTTACCACAGCAATGGAAAAATGTATGTGACGGTCTTGCCAAATGACTTGTTCATTACAATTATTGGACAACAACTAATGACATGACGGTGCTGTTCTATATGCTTAGAATTCCACAACTGCTGTGTTCACTTGCAGTACTGCTTGACACATGCACTTATTGCCCTGGACTGTGTCTTTGTTCCAAAATGCCTCCATTATGCAATCTTTTGTGTCCACAGATGGCCAGTGGCAAACCAGTGAACTTGACTAGCAAGTCTTCTAGCAGGCCTGTGCTGAGTCAACTTCCTGCTCCATGCCCCCTGAAGCCCTCATTCAGTGGGGCAGCATGCACCCAGACTCTCAGACAGCCAATGGGACAGAGCAACAATAATAGCTTACGGGGCCCTGGGAGAACACATTGGGTTCATCCAACTCCTCTACATGGCGACACCCCAGGAAGAGGCTCACCCTATCCTGGACCCACCTCTGCCCCATCAACCAGTCAACCCCAGCACAGTCAGGTAGCACAGACTGCAATAAAGATGGTGCCAATCTTCAAGAACAAGGCCCTCCCACGTCATGTCAGTGTAACCCGGCTCCTGGCCGAGAAGCATCAGAAGAGAGACGAAGAGCAACAACAGGCACTAGTGTCCGTCCAGAAGAGGCCCTGCCCAGCCTTCAGTTCCTCCTCGTCTTCTTCATCGTCCTTATCATCTGTTCCCCACTCTTTGTTTTCTTCTTACTCCTCTAAGGGAAGCCAGGACGCCAACAGACCCTCCCCAGTATCAGTGTCACACATTTCTTCCTGTCCGAGGTCTGAAGGCTTTACTACACACCACTCCCAGGTGCAAACTAGTTCAGAGAGACGGACAAGTTCACTTGGGGTCCCCCTGGACATCATTCGTCTTGCCCTCGTGGTCCTTCACATGAGATTATGTTTAAATCTTGTTGAGAACAGTCAAATGAGTGCTTGACTGTGAAGTCATTGCTTTTCTTGGGTGATAATTTGTTTGTTTACCGTATGTTTAGGCTGTCAAAAATGCTTCCTTATACAGTTTATTAAATTCTCATTCTCACACATTCTCACTGTGTCATTTTCAACCGGTCATTAAAGTAGTTGCTTCTCATCTGTTAGGGGGACTTATTTCAGTCGAAACCAAAGAAACCCAAGTCGGCAGTGCAGGATGTGGATGTGGAGAAACATGCGAGAAGCAACCAGGTCAGTGGTCTGTTCTTTACCTTAAGGATAGTGTGATTTGACCAATGTTTGGGATCTCAAAAGTAAAATAATGTAACATTACATTAGGGTGAATAATTTGTTTTAAAGAAGTCAAACATCCCACCAAAATAAAATAATTTTAGTGGACAATACATCAGATTAGGTGTTCTGCCAGATTCATAAACCAAAGCTATAACTGAATGGAATTCATACAGTGTTCCTGAGCCAGAAGCCTTTTTCAAAGAGCGTACTTTTAACCAAAGTTATGACTTGGGTGATTTCTTTTACGAGAGAGACATTTTGCATTGAATGATTTCTGTCATTGTGACTGACATTTTTTCTCTTCTTGACACTTTGACAGAGGACATAGTGTATTAATATATTTAATGCAGGGGCTACAGGGAGTTTATATTTCAAATAACCTGAAAGGATCTATATCTTTTGTCGATTCGGTTGAGTTACTATTATAATAGTTGTCACGATTGGTGTGGTGGCGTTGCTACACTTCCATTTCGGTGATCCACTTCCGTGTTTTTGTGTTCACTAGCTGTGATTACTTCCTCTTTCACGTGGTCACAGCTGTTAGTAATCTGTCACTTTATGTGGGGATAAAAGGGGTCGCTAGCAAGTCACTCCTTGCTTAGCATTGTTTGTTGTTACATGTCACTGTGTTTTAGAGGTGAGTGTTTGTACATATATAGCTGTCGTTCTTAAATGTTTGTGTGTAAGTCGCTATGTGCGCATCTTTGATTTAAGTTCACAGTTTAGTGTGTTTTCGCCGTACTCGGTTTGTTTTATGTTCAGGTTGTCTTTAATAAACCTGGTTAAACGGATCTATTGGCTCTGCACATGGCTTTCACCGCACTACGCCGCTCCATCCGTGACAGAATGCTAAGCCACCCAAAAAGCCCGCAGAGCCGGACGGTGAGTGGATTCCTCGGAGGGGCAAGCTATAGCGCTCCGAGGTATGAAGCTCACCGTCAACCCACGGAGCAGCAGGAGCGGCGCTACACCTGGCAGGGTGATTGGGGGTCCGACTCCCTCTCCTCGGATGATGAGGAGGCGGTCTGAGCGAGTGGAGGAGGACTCCCTGGAAGACGCCCTGCTATGGGATCCCGTCCTCAGTCGACTAGTCCCCAGGAGCAACACCTGGCAGGGTGATTGGGGTCGGGACGGTCGGCTGGGGCGGGCAGAAGACACCGGACCCACTGTTCCGGGGCTGCAGACAGGAGGAGGAAAACCCCTGGAGCTACAGCCACTACCCCCGCCGTGGGAAGACCCTTTTCTGCCGCCGACGTCAGGGACAGAAAAACCCCGGAGGGGTTGGATGACCAGCCCACGGCCATTATTAGGACGTGGTGGAGGACATGGCTGGATTTACAGGAGCCAGCGCCTGAGATGGTCGCCACCACGCTTGCGCCTGAGATGGTCGCCGTCACGCCAGCGTCCACGATGGCTCCTGTCGTCCCGCCAGCGCCCAAGATGGCTGCCGTCGTCCCGCCAGCGCCCACGATGGCGCCAGCGCCCACGATGGCTCCCACCGTCACGCCAGCGCCCACGATGGCTCCCGCCGTCACGCCAGCGTCACGATGGCTCCCGCCGTCCCGCCAGCTCTCAAGATGGCTGCCGCCGTCACGCCAGCGTCCACGATGGCTCCTGTCGTCCCGCCAGCGCTCAAGATGGCTGCCGCATCGCCGCCCACAATGGCTGCCGCACGCCGCCCACAATGGCTGCCGCACGCCGCCCACAATGGCTGCCGCACGCCGCCCACAATGGCTGCCGCATCGCGCCCACAATGGCTGCCGCATCGCCGCCCACGAGGGCCGCGCCACGACGATGGCCGCCGCCACGACGCGCCACGATGGCCGCCGCCACGACGACGCTCACGATGGCCGCCGCCACAACTACGCTCACGATGGCCGCCGCCACGACTACGCCACGATGGCCGCCGCCACGACGACGCCACGATGGCCGCCGCCACGACGACGCTCACGATGGCCGCCGCCACGACGACGCTCACGATGGCCGCCGCCACGACGACGCCACGATGGCCGCCGCCACGACCACGCTCACGATGGCCGCCGCCACGACCACGCTCACGATGGCCGCCGCCACGTCGCCAACGATGGCCTCCGCCACGTCGCCCACGATGGCCTCCGCCACGTCGCACACGATGGCCTCCGCCACGTCGCCCACGATGGCCTCCGCCACGTCGCCCACGATGGCCTCCGCCACGTCGCCCACGATGGCCGCCGCCACGACGCACCCTGAGCCGCTCAAACTGGCGGCCTCTCAGCCGCTCGAGATGGCGGTCGGCTACCGTGGCCTATTCAGGACTGGACCCGTCCTGATGGACTAACCCATTGGGTTTAACTGTGGGTCCTGTCTTGTTGCTCCCTTCTGGTTTTTGTTGGTTCGTTCGGCTATCTGGGGAGCTAGCCTTTTAGTGGGGGATACTGTCACGATTGGTGTGGTGGCGTTGCTACACTTCCATTTCGGTGATCCACTTCCGTGTTTTTGTGTTCACTAGCTGTGATTACTTCCTCTTTCACGTGGTCACAGCTGTTAGTAATCTGTCACTTTATGTGGGGATAAAAGGGGTCGCTAGCAAGTCACTCCTTGCTTAGCATTGTTTGTTGTTACATGTCACTGTGTTTTAGAGGTGAGTGTTTGTACATATATAGCTGTCGTTCTTAAATGTTTGTGTGTAAGTCGCTATGTGCGCATCTTTGATTTAAGTTCACAGTTTAGTGTGTTTTCGCCGTACTCGGTTTGTTTTATGTTCAGGTTGTCTTTAATAAACCTGGTTAAACGGATCTATTGGCTCTGCACATGGCTTTCACCGCACTACGCCGCTCCATCCGTGACAATAGTTGTTACAAGGTATGGTTAACTATGGATGTTCAAATGTTTCTTTTACTGTAGTTAATGTGTATGCTGTTTCTATAAATTAACACCTACCTAAACCACTAAAAAGCACATTTTGGCACCCAATAAACAATTAACAATATAGCGAATACTCATTGAAGTGATTTGTTGTTTGAGATTCTCATCTGTAAAAGGTAAGTAACTTGGCTGATGTGGTTCTGACCGCTTATGTTATTGTACGTTTTTTCAAGGGAGAGAAACAGTTATTAGCTTTCCATGTGTTTCTAATTTGATCGCTTTGAGAAATGGTTTACCACCCTTCTCAAGCTAATGTTTGTTATGTAAGATGTTAAAAGGGCTTTTCGGAAATACACATTGATTTGATTGATTGGTTGTCTGGCTGAACTTGTCTTCTGTGCTATTCAGATGTCAAAGATCAATGTAGCAACCCTCCAGGCCTGGCTCAAGAGTCGTGGTGTGGCGGTACGGGCCAAGGACAGGAAAGAGGAGCTCTTGTCAAAGGTCATGGCTTGTTTGAGTGAACGGTGACAGGGTCGCCTTCCTCAGACACAGAGGAGGTCATACTATACCCTTTAACAGTAATTAGTGAGTTCTGTATTGCTCTTTTCAGGTTTCAATATCTATCTTTAATGTGTTCTTGTTATGGAGTTAGTAAGATGATTCTGACTTTGAGTTTGACGTAAGAACAGCAAATGTTATGTAATATATTGTTTATAATATATTTAGTTAAAGTTTTAGACCTCATATCTCTTTATAATGTTTTTTACTTATCCATGTTTATTGTTTTCTTGTTTAAAAATTTCATTTCAGAAACTGTAAGTGTATTAGATTTACTTTCCTATTTTTTTCTTTCTTTTTTAATAGTAGTGCTTATTTCATAGTTATTATTGTCTTTTGTAATTGTTCATGTGCATTAAATGACATATTAAAACAAAGATTATGTTTTTATATTCTTATACATGTATTCTCAATTTTAAATTTATATGCTCCTTGCACGTTCATCTTTCTGCAGAGTAAATGGTTTCTCTACCGACCTGAGTTCCAGTACTATTTGAAATCTTTCAGATACTTGCGTTTCTACTTACGTGCCTTGTGGGTACATTTTTTGGTATTTCCATAGGTTTCACCTTAACGATGTAGCTCAATCATGCACAGATATCGAACACAGATGAAATGTTTTAAACTGACAAATAGAACTTGAACCCAGGTCTGCCTTTGACCGCATTGATATGTGCTATGTTTACTGAGCCGGCCAGTCGACTCACTGATTCTCTTCAATGCCTCTCACAGACAGAATTCTAGAGTGGGATGGCTGCTGTGACAGCAAGAAAGTGGGGTGTAAGTATGATGGAAAACGCTAGGATGGTTGTTTGAGCCTGCTGTAATGATGCTCTCAGTTCTCATTGACCGCAGAACAGAAAAGGGATTCGAGTGAAATGTAAATGAAGTGTGCCTTTTGATCACAAGTGTCAGAAGCCAAACTGCATTTATTTCAAAGTGGAGACTTTAGGGTTCTTATTGGAAAATTCGGGAAAAGGTTTAATGAACTGTACAAATCTGACAAGAAGAGCTTTGCATGTTATTCGTATTTTTTTACAGCTATTGTTTTGGAGGGGCTGAATTTTATATATCATCTTTTTATGTGAAACCGAGCTCATCCATTTTTCCTTTTATTTTTGTCTTTCCATTAGATTAAATGTCTCCATGTGTCACGAGTGAGAACCTTCATCTCACTGTGGATCTGTAAATTGGGTGCACATTGCTAGTTCCGGTTGGGTGGCTAGTTTGTTTTCATTACACACCAGAGATTACTTTCGGTGGTTAGATTGGGCACCAGGTTTGGATTCGCTGATTTGGTTAGATATTTAAGTCACTGGGTCTTGTTACACGGGGTCGGATATTGTTTCTATGTCATGTTTTGATATTTGCTGTGAGTGTTTGGTGTTAGGTTGTTTTGTTAGTAAGTCGCATGTGTGCAATTTAATTTCATCAGTGTCGAGTTTTTGGTTCATATAAATACCCACCTTTGCACCTAGCTATCTCCCGCACTACACCCGTCTGGTTCGTGACACCATGCATCATGGTCCTTTTATGAATGAATTTGATCTTTCTGGTTGTAATGTGAAATCAATATGATGATTATCCTGTTTGTCATTACGAGCAGTAATGTAGTTGTGTTTCACTCAGAACTATAGATCTTGATGTTTTGTCATATAAATTTTAATTTTATGTCCATGCCCACGGGTACAACAAAGTACCATGTCAAAGCTTGGTAATAATGTGCTGCAGATTGAACCAAATGCCAAAATGACATATAAGCTCATTCATTTTAATCGCTTGTGTTTATGTAGACCTACTGATGGACAGAGAGGTGTAAAGACAGTCAAATAGTTAGGGCCGTCTGTCAACAAGACACAGATTTGTAAAGTCAGGTTGACTGTCTAATGGACAGACAGACAGACGGGGTGAGACAGAAGGGGAGGTGTGGGGACAGACAGGTGTGCAGCACAGCTGGAGGAGATGGGAGGTTAGGTTCCTGAGAAACACCCACTGCTGTCACTCCAGGGCTGGGGCGCACATTCCGCTGGCCGAGGCATGCTCCATCTTGTGCTGGTGTGTTTGATTTATCGACAGGTTGCTGCAAGACAATGCTCTCTTTAGCTGATGTAGGTAACCGACATACTGTACTAATCACAACTCAAACTAATGCGCTATTGGGACTCTGATACCCTATTTTAGGATATTTACGTGTAGTTTTTTTTGTCATTTTGAAGCAAAGTGAGACATTGTCATAAAACATACAGTGCTTTAAAATTTCTCAAATTCTTCACTTCCTCTCATGCTTTATCAGGTTGGATGGGAAATATTGAATCACAGCCATTTTTGGCTCTCTACAGAGATGTTTGATCGGGTTCAAGTCTGGGCTCTAGCTGGGCCATTCAAGGTCATTCACATACTTGTTCCAAAGCCTTGGCTGTGTATTTAGGATCATTTTTGAGTTATGTTTCCACCCGGGACTGTTAGAGGGGTGCACACGGCTAGTTCCGGGTGGTTAGTTCATTGTTTACACCAGTTTTGAGATTAGGCTAATCACCGGGGCTATTTAGGTTGCTAGTTGGGTTGTGCACTTTGCTTGGTATTATTTATATGTCACGTTATATGGAGGTGAGTGTTCGAGTTTGAACTGTGAATATTTGTAATAATTCGCTCTATAGTCAAGTTTTATTTCATTACAGTTCATGATTTACGTTCATTGTTTTGTGTTTGTTTTGGTAATAAATACCACAAACGGAATACCTGCTGGCTTTTTACCTGCTGGCCTGTGGCTTTTTCCTGCACTTCACCCATCATGTTCATGACAGAACTCTTGGCCTAGTCTGATGTCCTCCATGCTTTGGAGCAGGGTTTTGTCACAGATCTGATAAAAATCTGTGGATGTTCTATAGATGTATAGATGTTCTATAGATTTTAGTAATATCAGCAACAAACAAACTAACTTTTAACTAAATCTCTGTTGATAAACAATTGCTTGCAAGAGTTAAGGTTAGGTTAAGGATAAGGTTTAAGGTAATTAAGGGTTAGGGTAATCGTCAGGGTTAGTAGAAAGTTAGTTAAAATGTTACTTTTGGTCAGTAGACACATTTTTGGGACTCTCAAAATAAAGTATTATCAAGCATATCTCTGTGCTTCCTGTGTTCATGTTTCCGTTGCTACTGAGTAGTCTCTCAGTGGTTCCTGTCGACAAACATCCTACAGCATTATGCTGCCTCTACCATGCTTCAGCATAGCGTTGCTATCGTCCTGGTGATACGCTGTGCCAATAGCTGGTTTCCTCCAGATGTGATGCTTGTCATTGAAAGCAAAGAGTTCAATTTTGATTTCACTTTAGACCCATAGGATTCCTTTCGGTGCCTTTTGGCAATAACCAAGCGCGCGTTCATGTGCCTGAACTGAGGACTGGCTTTCGTCTGGTGTCCTGATCAATTTTCGAATATGGCTGTCATTGCAAAACATGGAAAACGTGAAGGGAATGCTTTCTGATGCACTGTAGTACATCCAGATTTAGTCTGGAATCGCATGTTTACAGCAATGCTGTATTTTAACATTGTTTGAGTTTTTATTTACAAAAAACGACCCAGGAGCAATGATTTGAACTGTCTTGCTCAAGTACAGAACGACACATCGTCGGCTCTGTACCAGCAACCTTGTTAACTGGCTTGATGTTTGTAGGTTGTAGGTTTGTTGTAGGTTTCCCTGCCACAGTTGCTCATCAAAATAACAGTAGTAAATTGCATATGTTCTCCCTTCAAACATTTAAAAATGAGCTTGGAAACGTTGGTGTCATTAAATCAGGCTGTGTGTTGCATAGGTTTATTTTTTGTCATGATTACATTGAATAATTGGACAATTAAAAATTAAATGGGATATACACTCAAGAAAACCATTGACATTAATGGTTTTCCAACAATATTAAAGAATTGGAAAACTGTGTTAGTCAGACCGGACTTGAGAAATGGGTTTGGTGCTCATAGTATTTCAGCCAATATGCTGCCAAGTCATTCCATTGATTTGACTAAATCCTTTTCGAGAAGCAGTAAGCTTTCTTCCACATTTCTCCATGTGGCGGTAGTGGTCCCTTAAGCAAACTGTTTTGAGTTCCTCCTAATATCGCCACAGAGACATCCACATTAACACACATTGGTCAGGCTGTGTTAGCTCTGCAGCAGGTGGCAGCTGTCCTCGTTCACACCCACCCGCGCCATTCGAATACATCTGCTTAACCCTTGTTCTGACCCCTAAGTCTCAAGGCAAGCTGGTGAGAACCCAGTGTTCCTTCTTATAAAACACTTTTCTTGAGAACCAGTCACCTCTACTATGAGGAAATGTCCTTATAATATCCCCAAAACAGCACTCCTGTCGTGTTAATCAATAAAAGTATTTTGTGAATGGTCGAGCTTGCAAAATAGATTTTTATCTAAATAAAAATTATCTTAGGAGACAGAGTTTAAATGAGTACTGACCAAAATCCTCAGTTTCTGTAGCTATTAAACATGTAATGGTATTTTTGGGTGTTTGGATTCGGCCAGTACAGAGTAGGTAGGGAGTGTCTAATCACTCACTATGGACTTCATTTAACAAGCTTCACACGCTATCAAAAGGGCCGTGGGACCCAAACTTTTGCGCTCCCATGGTCAATTTACATGATAATTTCACAGTGACTTATATATATTTTTTGTGGAATAGAGCAGTTAATGTATTAGTTATTGTTGTAATGGCTGAAGAGTCAACTTTCACATTGTAGCGTTGCTAGATTTTGCTAGGGGCCAGCAGGCTTTGCTAAAAAACTGTTTTTGAACATGAGACGTTGAAGATTATGCGTACTCTTTATTATATTACTTGTGTAAGAACCTCAAATTTACCCCATCCACATAGATTATAGTAACGTTAAATAATTCAATATAAAATCGAGAAACAACAATGCAGGAAAAATACTGAAACTTTTATCAGCAGGTCCTGATAAATAGTGCAAAACAAAAGAAGCAATACTTTTTTACATATGAACCCATGTCCCAGTATTGATTTACTCCTCTAGTCACCGATCTATACTTGAGTAATTTAGATTCTCCACTTCAGCTAAAAAAGGATTGATTAAGTATTTCCATAACCTACCTTAAGTGTCTTTCTTTGCGTGGTTTATATAAGAGGTTGATATGCCAATTCAGCTTCAAAGTACAGAGAAATACCTTACAGGTTCAGTCATCTACCACCTGTGCTCTACCATTATAACAAATAGGTTAGTGCTCCTCTATCCCTGCACATACATATATATATATATATATATATATATATATATATATATAACATATCACCACATCTGGTCATTTAGCGACCACTCCTCGTCTTAACCCATGTTCGCTGTATTGTTTTTAGACATGTGTAATAGCCAAGAGATTCTTTAAGATAATTTTGTCATTTAGAACGTGACATTCCTCGCTGCTAGAACTGGCTTTATTTACTGCATATTAAGAATGCCTGCCTATAAAACATTAGCCATTAGAAATGGAAATATGTTTTTGCATAGGCACGTAATTACACATCTGTGCTCTGGAGGGAAAAATAATATTTTAACATTTCACAGGACAGTTTACACCTCTCTGAACCACCTTAATGAGAGTTCCCATATATAGAGACTTGGAATTGAAATTCCAATGCCTTTAAGGTGTCCTCCACAGACATGGCAGACCATTTCTGCTGCTACACACTTTCTAAAATATTCCACATGTTATCTTTTCAGTTAGGAACATAACAGAGAAACCACTGCATTATCCATGTCAGTAAAGCCAGTTGTTCAACTCTATGCATGTCATACACGTGATTGATTCACGATCGGTGAATCCCTCGGGGCAAACAAGCTGAGCAGTGAAATATGACAGAGAAAGAGGTACTGATATGGTATTCTCTTTAAAGTTCTCATCTCCCTGCTCCTACCTTTAAGCTGATGTACCTGGCCCCTGGAGGGTGTTGTGTCTGACTGTGACAAGTCTGAACTTCATGGAAATGTATATTTCTAGGTTTTCTTATGGATTCAAGCTCTTATATAAAAACAATAAACATGTGCCAAGACTTAACTTGCAGTTTCAAATGAGTCAGCTCCCAGTGGAAAAAACAAGAATTTTTATAATTTAATAGTGTCTCATCTACTTTAGAAACTACGAGTTTCACATTACTGGATCTGAAGACTTTTACTGAACTTGAGCCAATAGCTGAATTATTTTACGTAACTGCAAATTCCCTACGCGCTGACAGAGCCTGTGGAAACGTATGATCCCAAAAATGAGTGGATTCCAGTATAAAAGCCTGCATTAAAACTCACATCATCCTATATGGAATCCATGCCTTTTAATTTCCCAGGAAACTGGCGTCATCTAACTGGAGAGCAGAACCAGTGACCACAAAGCAGCCTTTGTTTTTGCGTGATGGAAACTAGATCGTCGCAAGCCGATTTTAATGTTCATATGCTTGTAAACCATGATTGCCTCCACAATGAAGATGCTGTCTAAACGCCTGTAAACACAAGGCTTATGAGAAGTCCCCTAATTGAGTAGAGCTTAAGAAATGCTGAGATGACGGGACAGGACAGGTGGGGGCAGGCATGGAGCTTCTGCACACTTATCCTAGTCTTTGGGAAGAGATCAGCCAAGTGTCGGTTGCAACTAACAAGCCATTGCCAGAAAAACTGAAACATTTACATTTCCTAAAAAAACATTTTAACAAATTAATTAAATACACAAAAGATTTGGCTTTGTTTACATCCATCTATCATCTAACATGTTTTTCCCATTTATTTGTTTTAGAAAGGTTGTGCAGAGAAATTACTGTGTTTGGCTGATCTTGAAAATAAGGCTATAGTAATGTGAGGTACGCCTACCTCTGTTGGGTCAAAATTTTCACACGTTTCTCTATTGGTTTGTCTTGAAAATCTTCCCCTTTGGATTAGTCGGTCTGCTTTTGAGTTTGATTCTCCTTTTTTGCCGGTTTTGCTCGTTGACTAAAAGAATCATTGCGAAAATGTTGACCATTACTAAAACATTGCCGCACTACTGCTATATAGTACATTAGGGTCAAAGTAAAGCCAAGTCTTTCTGTTTGTATGCTTTTTGAGATTCTTCAGTAATGTCACCAGGGCCTGCCCATCACATAGGCAGTACAGGCAAATGCTAGAGGTGCTGTTAAGCCAAACGAGTACAAAAATTCAAATACAAACTGGCTGCGTTGCAATAGGGGGGCACCAGAAAAAATCTTGCCTGGGCCACCATAATGGTCAGGGCCGGCCCTCACAGCCCCCTGGATATGAGGATGTTTGACTACATTTTTATGAAATTCGATCTATTTTTTATTGCGTTTCCCAGTTAGATTATGAAATTTCTAATGTTCAATTTGTATACACCTCTACTAATTTGATGCACCACAGGATCTTTCCATGTATTCTCTTTTATTACAAACAGAGTGGTTGCCCGGTGATGATTGCTTTAGTTTGATCAGGCATGTAGGAAATACCACTGTCAAGTCATCTTACTGATCTTACTGACAACTCTTAAAATGTGAAGCACTTGTGATAAAGGATAAATTAAGCTCACCTGTCTTTGTGCTTGATTTAGGCCTAAACTTACCTTTGTCTGGAGCTGCAAGATCCAATAGGGATGTGACTATAACACCACGTCTTATTGGTACTCAGACATGACCAATCCCAACTGACTCTGGTGCGTTACCTGTGTCCTGCTCCAGGTGATGGTGGTCAGAGGAGAAGTTCAACTTAGTATCTAAGATGGGAACCGATCTAATCTAATCATCTATCTAATGATCTTATGAATTTGCCTTTGCAACTTGGATATTTTGCCCCTGTTTTGGATTTACAAATATCCTTTAACCATTCATACTGAATGTCACCTGAGGATTCACAGAACCTTAGTGTGTATGCTATTGCTTTAAAATGTGGTGATGTCACACACTTTTGGCCAGGAGATTCCCATCATGGCACGATGCCAATGACGTTTTCCAACCTATCCAAATGGGAAAATATCAATTCAATTGTTGCTGTAGTAAAATACACACAATGACATCAGTTTACAATAATTATTGTGGACTTCACATTTGAAGCTTACCATCTCCTGCAAAACAGAGTTGCACTATTTTTCAGGAGATGGTAAGCTTTAAATGTGAATAATTTTCGTTCAGCCAAAAAATATTATTTTGGGAATCACTTTTAGCCTATATTGGACATGTGTTACAATAACCTCAGAGGTCATATTGCTATTAAAAACAAGTTACCAACATAATGACTTTTTACACTAGCTATAAAAGGTAATGGCATGTACTGTATATAGTCTCTCATACATACTGATTGGCTGATAGCCATGGTATACCACAGATATGCGTGGTATATTGATGGCCAATCAGCAGTCCAGATATGAAGCACCCAGTTTATATTTTAAAAATAACATAATTGTTAATGTTTATTTTAATGTTTTGAACTGTTTTAGCGTTTACGCCAAGAGTTCTGCAATTTTAATTAATATGGAATTAATAAATATAAATGTCTAGTCCATGCTCCACTTTGGGAAAAAAGTTTTCAATTTTCATTGAAAAGAAGTTTTCAATGATCTTGGGTGATAATGTATGATGTTCTGGTCAACACATTTAAAGATGGCTGCTAAATTTCCCTGAAAATGTGGAACTGTGCAGATAAATTAAGTGACTGGAGACTCATTTAGCATATTCTATTTCATTCGCAGGGTAGGTCTCGGCTAATTTGTCTTACAGACAGCTCGTTTTACGGATCAGGAGGAATTCTTCTCTCAGTTGTCTTGATGAATTAAATGGAAGAATTTTTCTTTACAAAATTTTGCATAATATGGACATAGAAAATCCCTTTCAGATTCTGCCCAAATGGAAAGGACAAAAGTATGACACATTGGATTGTGTCTGATCATGATTTAGCACATTTGAATAATAATACACTGAAACTGTTATTTCTTCTTACATTTCTTTTTATATTTTTTAGATGTCCCAAGGGACTGATATGCAACGTTATTGTCTAAAATATAATATTTTATAAGTGGAATTTTTTTTTACAGGGATTTAAATTAAACATAATTTTGTTCTGCACTCTCATACTGCTTAAAGTCAGATTATGTTCGGTTAAATGTTATGGAATTTTATTATTCAGAACCGTAATTAAACCTGTCAAGTCAAGTAGTTTGACCTTGCTTTAGGGTATGGTAACATTATTCTTACTGACATTTGAACTCTTAAACG
Organism: Dallia pectoralis; assembly: GCA_029465975.1. Lineage (NCBI taxonomy): Eukaryota > Metazoa > Chordata > Actinopteri > Esociformes > Umbridae > Dallia > Dallia pectoralis. The sequence goes on from CM055733.1 coordinate 7,173,541, forward strand.
TTTGGTCATAAGTCAATGATATCAATGTCTCTGCGGAGTTGCTCTGATTTCCTCAGGTCAACTACGATTGTCAACGCATTCATTTGTCACTAGATATATAGTCAGTGAGAGTCCCATCACTAACATGGTTTGAAGAACTTAAGAACAACTGCATGAGTATCTCTGCTAGGGAAATGTGAAAATGTTTAGTTAGGGATGCCGACCATATATAAATGGACCCATATGACATCAGCTATTTATATCCTTGTTACATTCTTCAGAATACACCTACCTAAAACAAAGTGTTTAGGACTAAAGGAGTTACGTCCACATACATTTATTTCATATATAATACACTTTGATGCAGCACTGATATACTTTTCACAGAAATCCTAAATTTGTTCATTTGATTTAAACCAAAATCCTTTAATTTATTGCTAAAGTGTTATGGACTAGCTAGCCAGTGGCGTATGTCACTATGTACTGTAGCTAGCTGTTAAACAGTACCCCATTATTGTAACATAGCCAATTCATCCCAGAATACACTGCATTTAAGGTTACTTTCTGAATTACAGTATCAGTCAAAATGTTGGACACACCTACAAATTTCAAGAGTATTTCTTCATATCTTTATTTTTAAAACATTTTAGAATAATAGTGAAGACATCAAACCTACGCAATAACACGGATAGTACAGAATTAACACTGTAAAACAATCAAGGATGTTTATTTGCGTTCATGTCCAAATGTACAATTTTTCCCTTCTTCATAACATAGGATTACAAACTTCTCTGAGCATTAAACGGAGATAACGATTCTAAATTATGTGATCATGAAATTACAGATTTTGTTGATCTATTTAAAAAAAGCCCTGCAAAACTTTTGAGAATTTTATCTTTACTACTTGTCAATAGAGAACAGAATGCAACTGCTGAATCCTAAGGACACAGGTTTTACAATCCAAATGTAATAAAATATACATGTTTTACAGTGTCAAAAACATGAGCAGGGTTATTAGAGAAGTCCAGCAGATTACTGCTGAACACTTAAACCCAGATGCTTCGTCCCGGGACACAGATCCAAACCAGACCCTGTCTATCACCTTAGAGACCCCGTTTGATGCAGACATGCACATTCTTTGGAGGTGTTTTTTACCCATATATTTTAAGTTGACAGCACAGTTTTACAGCTACGACCTGGGAACAATTAGGGTTACATTTCTGAGAGTAAACTGATACACTTGAACGTAAATCAGTACGTGGGTCTTCCTGTAGGCCCCAATATGGCCGGAGTTCACTAGCCAGAAAGCTGTTACTTGATTACCAGGCCCCTGCCGTAGTCTCCGTGTCCCCTGCGGGTTGTGAGATATTGTGAGATCCCGCCCCGCTGAGCTCAAGGCCTGTATTACGTATTCTTTCCACAACCCCTGTCCTGTGTGAATCAGCTTTTGAGCAATAGGGAACCCGATCTTGGACGCTAAAGTCCACTGAAGAGAGAGAAGGGGAGTCCAGTGACGACATCACCGTTTCCCATCAGAACAGTCGTCCGGGCCGGATGATGGGAAGCAATCTCTGTTTCTACACTTTTCTCTGTCCTTTAGCCAAGAAGACGTTTTACGTGAAAGAAAAAGCGGACCTGACATCAAATTTGTGGCTTTGTGAGTGTATGGTCATCGGACACATTTTTAAAACACTGTCATACTGCATGTGTGAGAAAATGAGATGATATGTTGACGTTAGAGAAGGGTTAAAAGAAGGCTTCTGGATTCATTTGAAGGGCTTGATATAGACCTTGAATTATTGACATGCTTCATTAGTACCTCACAAACTGCCATCAGATTCAGTGCTGCCACAATCAGTGCATATTTTGTCACTTCAACAACCAAATAGTATTTCGCCCGCCGGAAGCTGCCACAACATCAGAAAACATCTACATGTTAAATATAAATCGTCTCATGTTGCCAATACGGCTGCTTTGTCCCGTAAAGCTTCGTAAGACTAAACAGTGCAATGTCTCAGACATTAGGAGTAGAGTCAGGGTGAACGGCAACGCCCTCCCCATATGCGTCCTCACGCTCAGTGGAGGTGCCCTGCTGGAGGAGGCGTGTGAGGAGGTCCAGTAGGCGCTTCTGGACGGCCTGTGCTCGCTCCTCGTCCTCTCCCCCGGGCGTCTCTGCGCACTCCTGCACCGCCCGCTGGAGATCAACCTGGATGGGGAGGCCTGCCTTGGCGCCCAGCAACGTGGGAGAGAACCAGGTCCTGAAAATCTTCTCACAGATCACCTATCCAGAGCAGACGAGACGAATAGAGCAAACGACAGAGGCCAGTGAGGTATGGGAAAGAACAGAGAGCCGGGAGAAAGGAGAGGACGGTCAAATGAAGGAAAACGCAGGGGAGGGTGGATGACAGAGGAGGACCGTCAGAGAGGAGAAGAAAAAGAGGTGGACAAGAGAAAAAGGGCAGGGGGGTAGTAGTTTTCAGTGACCTACTGTTCCTCAGTTCTTATTTCATTATCACCAGTGCCATCATCAGTCATATTCTGATTACCGGCCGGTTTGAAAGGGAGAAGAGCTCCCGATACACACATCGTCTCCTTGAACCCCTTAAACGTTAAAAGACAAAGCCTCCATTGTCTTGAGGATGGAAGGTAGTAGAATGGAACGGTAGCGATAAGTGATCAGCAGAGGAAATGTATCAGTCCCAGCAGCAACCTGGTGCCTGATGTGAACCGGGTGATGTGAACTGGGTGTCATCACATACGCCCAGTTGTTCTCCAGATATCCCGTTCTCCAGGGAATTGGGCAATATGAGTGTTGACAGTTAGTCATCTTGGATGAGTTGCTGTTGAGTAATGTCGCCGTTATGACTATTGCAGATTTGTACAGAGACCTTTTAATGTTTTTTAATGCCAGGATTTAATCTCATGGCACATTATGCAATGATGCATTAAAATGTGGATTTTCAGAATTTGAATGTTTTACCTTTTACAAGAAGAATTGCGGCCATAAGAATGATTTTTTTAGTAAATTGTCTCCACGTGTGTTTAAAGCTAAATGGCGTTTAGCTTTAAATGGTTATTAAAATGGTGTTAATTTGAGTGGCAAAACTATTTTTGTATCTTATTATGAAATGGTTGGGACACTAAGGAATATGTCTCATCTGACCTGGGTTTGCTTTTTGTATTAACATTTTGATTAACCCAGAAATTAAGTATTTCAGCATTTAAATTATATAACATAACAATGGTCAACATTTTAATCCCACTTACCTGCAGGTTGCTATTTTTACGCTTAGAGCTGCATTTGTTTGTCTTCGTGTTGCATTTTGAGATGCAATCAAAGAAATTGCAGTCGTCGTCGTTAGTGCAGTTTTGCTCAAGGATTTCTTGCATTTTGGGCTCAAAGAAAGCCATGTCCACATCTATTGCCACCACCTGCATGACAACACAATGAAACAGGGAGTAAGGCACAGAACCTGGACCAAAATGGCTGAGCTACAAAACCTGCACTCATCGATTAGTCAATAAAACACATTTATTTTGTACATAACAGCTACATTTGGATTTCTGCAAGTGCCTTACATCCACAACTTTCTGTTGTCCTCAAACTAGTGTCTGAAAAAAGTAAAATAAATATATAGAGGGTAAAAAATATGCCTATACAGTAATCAAAGAAATATTTAAATGAATAAATGTGTTTTTATTTTTCCTCATGCTGCTGAATAAGAGAGTCAATATTATGTTGTTTCATCTGCATAGTTTTGATATCATCTTCCTCATGTTAGGGCCTGAAAAGAATTAATTCACCCCATCTCACGTCAGCTACAGCTGATTTATATTAAACATGTTAGGACAAACACACACAATAAACTTTATTCTCAGACATTCAAAGATTCAGTCTTGGTGTATAATCATTGTGGTAAATATTTTTCTATGTATTTTTTATGTAGTGGAAAACATCAAATACTTTTTGTTTTGGAAGTCTTTGATGTCATGTTTTGCATTTTGTATTTCTCACTTGCACTATGGATATTTGTTGCATATTGGACATGAGAAAAAAAAACAGGCTAGATCCCCTGAAGCTGTATACTTTTGGAAAAAGACATCAGGGGGAGATGAAAGGATACTTTTTTATTGATGCCGCAGACGAAATGTAGACAATAACAAGTTTCATTTGGACTTCTCTTGTTTCTTCTGGTCTTTGTCCTCGCGATCACATGAGCTCAAAGTTTATGCAAACTATACTTAATGATGACGTTATAAAACATTTAATTTAATTTCAAACAATGCTATCTTTTTCACATCCATGCTTTAAAGTAAGTGTAAACCTATGATCTAAAAAAAACCATACTGAATAAAAGGTTTCCAAATAAGTATTTTCAATGAAAGGCAAATAAAACCTTGGTTTCTTTTGTAAGCCAAAGGGAAAAATTGACTGGCATGTTGACTGCTATGTACACTGTGCAATATTTTCCATTTGGATGCTGTTGCCAAAAGGAATGACGATTTCCTCCCAAGCATAATACAGCCCCTCACTACCCCGAGTTGGATGAAAATACTTGGACACTTCAGAATCAGAATCAGGTTTATTCGCCAAGTCGGTTTAACACAAAATGTTTTTTTTCTGACCGCTATCTGCAGCATTTAGAACACATATTTTAAGAAGTTCACAATCAGTACAAACAGAGCAAAACACACCACACAGGAAGTGTCAAGAGACCCCCCCCATTAGGCGTATGTACAGATTATATATAGAATGTGAAATATGTATCTCAAAAGTACAAAGAGTCTAGATGTGTGAACGGATTGCAGAAAAAGAAAGAGCAATTTCCAGGTTCAAGTATCAAATTGTGCAAATGAGCATTATATAGTTGTATATACAGTTGTGCAGAAGAAGAGTAATGTCCAGTTATAATACCAGATGTCCACTGTGCCCAATCGGCTTACAATTTATGGTCTTGGACTGAGAATGAAGCATTTTTTAGCAGTGTCGTTATTTACATAATTTTTCTATTTCTGAAAGATCTAAGCATACCTAGAAAGAAGGTCACCCTGACAGTAGTTGGAGATTTTTACACAAATACAGGACAGGTTAGTAAATTTGCTCATTGGATAAAAAAACTACAGCGTAAATAATGCAATGCAGGTTTGATTGAATTGTGCACTCAATCTCGATTATGTTGATCTTTTGGTTCCTGGATCATGTTGTTGCGCTAAATTAAATGGCAACATAATTCAACGGTGATAAACAACACTGGTTTCGACCTCGCTGGAAAACAATTTAGCAGCCCGGAGCATCATCACTCTTAATGCGCCGAGTTGCTCTCGTCAAACTGTTTGCACTCTGCGGAATAATGTGCTGCTATATAAATAAGGGAATGTGAATGGGGGCATTAATCAAGTGGCTCTGTGTGTGTTGATGTGGAAAAAAGGGTTCTACTCGTACCTGTTCTTGTTTTCAGAGAACACCTCAGAACTTCTTCACTAAACAATGCGGAGGTGCGATTGGCTCACCGTGAGATCCTTCCGAATGGCGAAGTTCTCCGGCTTGATGTCGCACAGGTGGAGGCGGTGCAAGAACTCGTTGTCGAAGCGCCACGCCATGTCCATGAAGCTGAGGGCGATGCGATGCACCATGTCCTTGGCCAGCCACGGGCCTGCCGACATCCCCTCCAGGGAGAAAATGTTCTGGTCCCAAGCGTGGCCTGCCGACAGGTATTCAACGGCATAGAAATGTCCGCACGAGCCCAGCACCTTAGCTACATGTTGGCTAAGGTCCTGGAGTACTCGCAGGAAGATATACTCCTCCTGCTGGAGCAGGGACCACAGCGAGGTCAGCTCAGCCCGCGTGTACGGCCGTATGCGATCTCTTAACCTCTGGGCCCAGATTGGTGGGAGCGAAGCATTGAGGGCCACCTCCAGCCCCAGGGAGTTCCTGATCTCCAGGGTGGCATAGAAGACCACGTCCAGCGGGGAGAGCTCTTCGACCGGGTCCTGGTATTCCAGTAGGCCGATGCTTTCGTAAGACGAGAAGTTCTCTTGCTTGGACTTAAGTACCACAGGAGTGCCACGCCAATGTGCTTCAATCACCTTCTTGCCGTTCTCGTAGTAAAGACAGCGCTTGTACTCAACCTGGGCGTTCACGCACAGGTCCTCGCAGAGATCACCGGTCAGGATGCCCTCGCGGTACTCCTCACACTGGGACAGAAAGACACACACACACAGTCAAACTGATTTATTGATTTGAGGAGCTTGCTAGGAGTGGCCAGAACTCTTAGACTATTCGAGTATTTGTTAATTAAATTAATCGGTATTCAGAAGCTTCGTTTTTGTCCTTTCTTTTGCAACAAAACCCTGCAATAGTAGGCGACAATTTAATACATTTTGTCAGCTAAGGCCTATAATATAGATATTAGATAGAGCTGATGTTGTTAATATTTAGTATATATAAACAAATACAGTATCTATAGCTGGTTTTAATGTATCATAATGTGCACCGCACATCTAAATCGCCCGATTCGCTGATTCACCTCACCTTTGTGCGCACGTTACTCTCCACATGTCTACATTTATGGAAGCATATAGTGGATTATATTCAAATTAAAATGCAATCTCAAATAGCATTTACATTTTCATAGAATGCCCCGCTTTTTAGTGGACTCCACTATATGCTTCCATATACGTTGTCTAGAGAAGCTAGAGTGGGCAAAGATGCCGTAGAAGACATCTCTGGCATGGAAACAATGGGCCATATTCTTCAACCGTTCTTAAGAAGAAATTCGTTCTTCAAACACACTTACGCAGTTTCCACGAAGATTCTGACATTCACCAATGTTTACTTTTCTGGAATTTGTTCTTAGGAAAGAACAGAATCTACGCACAGTGAAAAGCACTCTTACGCAGATTTGCGCGCTGACATTTTGTGACAAATCATTAGTCTCTGCTATTTCATCAATTGTACAGTGATTTAAATATTATGAAGAATAGAATTATGAATAATATTCAATTATTTCAAATATTTGCATTTATTTAACACTTTTCTGTGGATGGCACACGACGCACACCTGAGATTGCGGTCATTCCGATAATGTCCCCAATGCGCGGGTCCAGCTCAGTAAGGACAGTGCAAGCCTTTCCCCCTCCTGTGGTCAGCATCTCTTGTTTGTGTTTGTCAATACTTTTTTTGCCTCAAACTTCATGTCAAACCATTTCTTTTTATGTCATCAGTGGTGCGCCCTTCCCCTGACACAGCGTTCACAGAACGAGTGATTAAATCCCATGATTTCTTTTTGTATTTGATTTTGCAACCACTATACTGACGCTGCAAAATATTACATCTGTTTGCCTGTTCACTTCTTGCAGAAGTATTTCCCCTTCTGATCTACTGAAGTTTTTTTTCTCTTGGAGTCTGATCCTCTACTGTCTTTACATTTTCGTTTTCGCATTTTTGCATTCTCCACTTCAGTTTTTATGATGAGTTTCCACTCCGCTCTGCAGTTTAATGCCCTTTTATGGGAAATACTGGGGCGTTTACCTATGCTAATTAGGAACAACTGACACGCGCATTCAATTTACGAAGACGTGGTATTCATCATTATAGGAGCGTATGTGCGAACAATTATGCAATTTAAGAACACGTTTGTGAATTTGAGTAAGACTTTTCTTAGGACCTTTCTTAGGAACAAATTTAATAAATAACTTAGGAAAACATTGAAGAATATGGCCCATTGATTTATATAGCACAATTCATACATATAAGCAATTCGAAGGAAAAAAATTAGACTTTCATAGCAACCTGTTCACTGGCATCATGTACATTTAAAATATTACATCTCAGTATTACCGTATACATTTTATTCAAAATGTCATCAGAACCTTTTCAGATCTTTAGAACCTGGCTAAGTCTTTAGAACTTCCAGGACTTAATAACTTTACTCAAAAGGTTTTTAGAACCTGTGCAAAAAGTATTTAGAACTTCCAGGTCTTAAGAAATTTATTTAAAAGGCCTTTGGAACCTTTCCAGCTCTCTCGAACCGAGCCGAGAAGTTTTTAGAACTTTCAGGTCTTAAGAAGTTTATTCAGAAGATCTTTAGAACCTGGCCTAACAGTATTTAGAATGTCCTGGTCTTAAAAATTCTATTCAAAAGTTATCTAGAACCTTTCCAGGTCTCTATTACCTGAATTTATCAAATCTATTCTGTAACTGACTGGAAGCCAGTGCAATAGATAGAACCAGAGTCATGTGAACCAGAGTGATGTGATCTGTTCTCTTGGTTAACATTCTAGCAGCAACATTCTGAATGAGCTAGATCTGTTTTACAGTCTTTTTGTGGAGTCCAGTTAAGAGCCCATTACAGTAGTCAACCCTACAGGAGAATAATGCATGGATTAGCTTTTCTTGGTCTTTTTTTACACCAGGCCTTTGACACAATCATGGTGTTTCTCCATGGTGCTTTTTGTTTTCTTTGAGTTTTCTTTACCCTTACCGAATTCCATTAAATTTAATATATGGCTATTAAAATTATCCAGTTTTTAAAGGCATTTTTCAAAACTAGTATTCGAAAACCCGTTCGGAATTACTAAGGAGTATTCGAAGCCTGTAAATTTGTATTTGGGCCTGCTCTAGAGCTAGCATATTTAAATGTAAAAAATACAAATCCAACTGAGAGAAGGGCAATATGTGGTGTGCTAGTGAACCAGAATGGACAAACCTGTATGCAACCATACGTTTGCTGAAATGTTTTTAGCTAATGTTCTTTTTAATTAAATCTGACTGCAACCTTGTCTACAATTGGACCTATTTTCGGTGTTTAAGGTGAACTAATGGGATTGTAATGACTCTGCGCATACGGACACATGTTCTAAGCAGGGTCCTAGTACCTGAGTCCAAGATTTGCAGCTGGTATTCCGCTTAGCCAGCATCTGTGTCTTAATTTTTGGGAATTGGATCAGAAAGACCCGGGGCCATTCCAAAGGGAGCTCAGGCTCATACTGGTTTTCACTGAAAATAAAAAGCCTCTTACAATTCCAACATATTTTAATTAAGCAATAGCAATAATATTGAAAATATGTATTCCATCAAAATATATTTTAAATGTACATACTGTATGGATTTTAGCCTGGCTGTAACTAAATTACTAGTTTGTTTAATTATCTATTGCATATTGTGAGGAATTATGACCATTGCTGAAAGGGAAGAAAATTAACCAACATGATAAGATTCCCGCCTGCCAGCGACTTCTAAAACATATTCTGATAATTCAACTGTGCATATATAGTAACAGACTTGCGTCAACCTGATGTAAAGTGCAGCTGTAACCATGTTGAAAGGACCCAGAATAATTTGTTATGTTGTCAGAAGTTTTAGATGGTGCAAAGGGTGTTGCACAATGTCAAATATATATGTCAAACAAGAACGGCCTGGTTTATTTCTTGTGGTCAGGAAGGTGCCGTTGTTGCCAGCGTTTAGTGCACCCATTGAGGAGGTCTTTAGTCATGGGGGCATCTTTATGAGGGCTCAGAGAACAAGGCTTGGCTGTACAACCATCAAACATTTCTTTCTTGTTTTGGACTAAGACCAATTCAAGTACTCAGATGGTAATGTGTTGTAATGTCTTTTTTTGTATTCTCAGACTTTTGCCATAGGGGTCTGTGACTCAACAAATGATAATTATTCGTGTTGATAAGGGTCTGCTCTAGAATTTTCAGAGCCCTAAGCTAGAATTATTTTTGGGGAGACACCCAACTTTACTGCCTTTTGATAGATTTTCTGCAATTTAACACATTTGCCTGGGGCATAGAAAGAAATAGTTTAAAAAGCCATGACTTATCCAAAGATAATCTGATATCTGAACGAGAACCAAAACAATGGGTGCTCCTTTAGGCAAAAGAAACGTTCCACTTAATGCTTTTTCTGCTGTTATTAGTTTCAATAGTAAAGACCCTAACTCTTATTGTAAACCAACCATAGCACACTTTTGGGCTGGTCCCGAATTTGAAATAAAAGGCCCACATTCCAGTTGTCATATCGAGTCTGTAAAGGCCTTCACTGTGTGGAATGGCGTTTTTTCTTTTCACAATCATTCCAATTAATTTGATGAATCTTCATCTGGACTCCTTTTCTTTTCAGAACAACCAATGCTAATAAAGTCACAGCAGGAGTCTTGAAGGATGTCTATAGGGAATGCATTACACCATGCTTTTGAGATTTCCTATTGTCAGCAATTCTAGTTGAATGACTTGGCTTCAAACTAATTTTGTGGCTTGTATCACAGTTCAAAACAGTTCTCAGCTGTTCAATGGTATCTTCCAACAGTTTATTGCTCACATCTGTAGGGACACTGGGATTTAACCTTGTCGCACATAATAAACGTTCCATCTCATTTCACATTAATCTTAGACTTATTTGTATCTAATGCAGAACATAGGTTAATCACACAGTTCAACTCAAAAGTCTGTAGCTTACTGACTGGGTTTCAGAGGTTTTAAAGTCCTGGACGTTAGTGTGCCCTTGGAACTTATGTTAACGTTAGCCAATACGTGTATTATCTATTCTTAACCTTCAAATAAAGGTTAAATAAAAAATAAATCACATATGTCTTATGTTATGTTGCCACAATAGTTGTACATTTCTTGTACATTACTTGCACACAATATCACAGCACATTAAATTGTTAGTCATTTCTGAAATAACACATTGTTAAATGGAATTCCACAATAAATACACAGGCAACCGTCTGAAACACTGTGTTGTGGACAATTCATTTCCATTGATTGACTGTTGCTTGAAGATATGTATATATGCAGGTAGCCAGAATAACAAAAGCTCATATAACAGTAATTTATATCACAGAAAAGTATATAAAGTAGTTAATAAGTAGACCCCCTTTGTGTATGCCTAATGTAAAACAATACACAATATAAATTCCTTGAGTTTCATACTATGAATTTACCTCAGACTTTCCTGAACTCAACCCTGTCATTATCTTTTGGATTAGGTGACACAAATCAAGTTGCCGGTCCAAGCAGCCAGCTGAAAGGCGTACGTGTCCTCCCCTTATCTCCAAAGGGTTGAACTCAGATACCCCAGCCATTATCTTGAGGCCCCTAATGCGCTCCAGCTATCTCTTTGCACTCTCCAGGCTAACCGGTGCCGCGGCCGTACTGCCCCACCAGCCCATAGGCATCTGGCCCTGTGTGAACCCCCCTCCCCCAGTCTAAATGGCTGCCAGGTTACACACATCTGTTTCAATACCCTGGATTTTCTGGGACCTGCACTGTTCAGGCCGCAGCTGTTTTAGCTTCTGTATGTAAGTAAACATCCCCAGCATAATGTTTGGATTGCATGGCAGTTTGTCATGGTTATACACAGGCATTTGTTAATGCATCGCAGGTGACAATATCCATTGAATTATTTGTAACGTATATAACGTATAAAAACTGTCTGTCTGTAAAGCTCTAGAATATGATGAATAACAGTGAATGCCAAATTAGTTCATTGGCTTTGGCTATAGTTTATATGTTATGCCGCCAGTTGTGGATGTAGAGCGAAGCCAAACAACCAAAAAAAGACAAATAGCCCTGTCATACGCCTAGACCATGTTTGTTTGGCCATTCAAACTCTGCCAATAACATGAGTCTCCGGGAAATAATACACTGAAGTCCAAGTCATTAATGAGCCTTCGGTTAACCAGCTCAGTTGCATCACCATAATTACAGGCTATATATATGAACCAGGGAGAAGATCAACATCACATTACGTGTTTTGCTCGGTTTTCTGTACCTTTTCCCTATTTTTAAAACTAATTCATAGAAATGGCACAAAAGATGGCGTGAGCCTTTTTTGTGCTGTTGGTTGACGAGTGGCAGGGAAGCCCTGTGGGCACTGCAAACTGCCAGCGACCCCCGGGGAGCCAGAATGCATTGGCTCAAATTGCACTGAATCAACCCCTTGGGGGGAAGATAACTGAGGTAGTCAAGGTGAGGGAGAACGCCCTCTCTTTTGTTGACCCACATAACCTTTTGGTTCGGGGAAGGTAAGAAAGCAGAATAGCATAAATACTTAAAAATGAGAGAAAGAGAAAGTCTTGGCACGTACTTCAATGTTATGTTGTCAATGACAATGAACCAAACAAACCGTTTTGGTAATAGATCAGAATCAAGTAAATCTCGAACCACAATCCTGTCTCTAGGGCACAATTCTTATTCCAAGTCCAAACAGCGTTGACCCGAAGAGGCACAACAAAAAAGAATCACATACTGGACGATTTAGCCTGATGAAAAGGTTTGCTACGCAGCTGCAACACACTATTCTAAGAGAAAATATTTGCCTTTCTTCCTGTTCTTTGGCTGAAATGTAATCAAATTGACAAACTGCTGCCCCACGTACACACATGTATCATTCTGAAAGCTGAGAACATCTACCCATGACGACATCTCAACCGCTGTAGCTCCGTGTTTTTTCAGCACGCCAGTAATTCTGCAATCTTATTAGCTAGTCGTAAATGGAGCTAAAGCGTACAGGTTTTATACACGAGCCGTTAGCATTCATGTAGTAGCAAACTAATCGTCTTTCAGATGGATTTGTAATAAACCCTCGTCTAATTTCACCTTGTAGCGAGGGAATGGCTACAACTATCGAGCGATCCACCTTGCAAGGGAATGGTTAAATCTGGACTGGACCCGAGTGTCGGTTTGCGGTCTGTCAAGCGCAGCCCGACCAAATTGCTGGTCAGATAAGGCATGTCAGGAATGTCCTGAAGCCCTGGCCTTAGCTCCCAGACGTCACACACTCACAACGCTGGATATGCTCAAAAACAATTACGCCCGCTGAAATTCCCAAAGTCCAGAGAAGACGTTTTTGTTTCTCCACAGACAGTTGCATAAATATACACGCTGGAGACTAGATTATATAGTTTTGGCAGTGAAAGAAGAATGTGAGAACAATGTGCACACAGAAGCGGCCAATGTAAGCAATGTCAATCATCCAAGCATAACTGCTTGTATTGTCGTGTGAATGAGACTGTGAGGCCGACGTTACTGGGTTTATTCATTTCAAACAGGGGAAAACAATAAATACATTCATTTGGAGAGCAGTGAGCGGGTGACCGCATGCATGAGAAGTCCAGTTCACTGGGAGTACCAGTATCTCACAATTATGTATGAACTACACACAACCTTAGAACCGCTTGTTAGACTAAACCACAAAATTCAGCAGCTTTACTCTACAAGGATCTAATAGTTCAACCATGGAATATGAGCCTTTTGTTATAGTTATAGTTCAAAAGTCTGGTAGCACCACATAGTAGTAAATGATGAATAGATGTGGCCTGTTATTTTTGTGTCTGAGAATGACCTTTTACAAGAAATAATTTCGAATTTCAAGATTTCTTACATAAAAAAGTGATAAATCGTTGCCTTCTAAATGTTGACATAGGAACGGAGGTATTACTACAGAATCATGGTTCCCAGGAAGAAGTTTCCCATGGCTCACTGATAGGACAAAGTGTGGAGCTGCTGACCAATCAACAGTGTGAACAGTTGTAGACAATACAGGTGCGACAAAGCACACGGGAGCCAGTCTGGAAATATCTACGGGGCCTGTCATGCCAAAGCATGTTCCCGCCGTGTCCGAATGGATATATCGTTAGAGCCGTTGCTAAAATATGTCAAATTCAGACAGGTTAATGTAGAGGTATGACAAAATATTGATCAGAGTCCATTCTACTGACGTGCACGGGGAGAAAGCATGCTTCATGCAGGAGAAATGTCATCAATGTATTTTTTTACTTTTAGCTTATACTCACCGAGTTTTATTTTAACTTCAACTTTTATTTTAAGACTTTAATTAGTTGTTAAAGTACAAAACATTGTATGCTGTCATGCTCTTCCATAGCATGCAGGTGTCTGTTGGTTCTAGAATTCCCAAACTAGCAGCATACAGAACCCAACATGCGCTCACAAACGTAGTGATACTGGGTTAGTAGCATCTAACAATGGGTTTCTGTTCCTATTCTAGTTATTATTACAGGGTTAATACCACAGGGTTTTTACCACAGGGTTATTACAAGGGGGTCATTACCACAGGGTTATTACTACACGGTTATTACTACACGGTTATTATTACAGGGTTATTATTACAGGGTTATTATTACAGGGTTATTATTACAGGGTTATTACTACAGGGTTATTACTACAGGGTTATTATTACAGCGTTATTACTACAGGGTTATTATTACAGCGTTATTACTACAGGGTTATTATTACAGGGTTATTATCACAGGGTTATTATTACAGGGTTATTATTACAGGGTTATTATTACCACAGGGTTAATACCACAGGGTTATTATTACAGGGTTATTACCACAGGGTTATTATTACAGGGTTATTACCACAGGGTTATTATTACAGGGTTATTACCACAGGGTTATTATTACAGGGTTATTACCACAGGGTTATTATTACCGGGTTATTACTACAGGGTTATTATTACAGGGTTATTACTACAGGGTTATTATCACAGGGTTATTATTACAGGGTTATTATTACAGGGTTATTATTACCACAGGGTTAATACCACAGGGTTATTATTACAGGGTTATTACCACAGGGTTATTATTACAGGGTTATTACCACAGGGTTATTATTACCGGGTTATTACTACAGGGTTATTATTACCGGGTTATTATTACAGGGTTAATACCACAGGGTTATTACCACAGGGTTATTACCACAGGGTTATTACTACAGGGTTATTACTACACTGTTATTATTACAGGGTTATTACTACAGGGTTATTACCACAGCGTTATTACTACAGGGTTATTACTACATGTTTATTGATATAAAATCTCTATCTAGGTGCTAGCCTAAATTGTTGATGGGGCAGCATCTCTGGTTTTACCATCATGGAAAAATGTAATAATTAATAATAAAGAAATAACTTATTTGATAAATTGTCAAACATCTATATTTTTCTTGCATTTCGAAATGCATTTTATTGTGTAATTAACATTAGCAGACCATATTTGAAGATATATAATTAGGCAGAAACAATCTATTTAAAATACATTTGTTTTGCCTTTTCTCACATATTTGGTTTTCAAAAGGAGGACAGTCAACATACAAAATAAGACGTGTCTGACACACAAGGTAGTAAATCATTATTTCCAACTCAACACACAATTAAACAATCAAAAAAATCCCATACATGTATTTTCAAGCCAGCAATTTTAAGAGTGATGAAATCCCCTCCTAATGAATGATAAGGGCGCTTGATTTCTATTTCTTCAACGTCTACTACTGTAACACAGGGCATGTGAGAGCGCTATTGTCTCCAGGAACTAGAAGTTTTTTTTGAATGTAACAGTATTTCTATCTCATTGCTCCAACACGTTGTGTCCTGTTGAATATGCGTGAGATCTATCTTTAGCTCTACCTGTCCCTTCCCCTTTTCATTTCCTGATCCGCTTCCCCAGGATCGAGGGCTTCTGTCTTTCAGGGTTTCTGTCAGAAGCATTTCATACATCATCACTGCAAATACTCTGAAGTCAAAGGGTACAGCTGTGCCTCGGCTTTGTAGTTTACCCCCATTCCAAGACTGGCTGCCTGTGGAAAGAAAGTTGCAGGCAGAGCTCCTCGTAGCACCTACCTTCACTGCTTCACAGTGCAGAGAAGTAACACATTTAGCATGTATTTAAACCATACTTAATCGTTTTTGGGGTAATTCTGTTTCTATTTTGGCTTTACTACATTCCTAAAGAAAATTACTGTTTACACGATCCGTTTGCCCTAACACTCAAAGTTATTTTTAGCTTCTTAGAAGGACTGGAAAACGGTCTAGTTCCCACACTTACGGTATTAAGAGAACATATCTGGTTATCCCTACTGCCGCCGATCTGGTGGACTCTCTAAACACAATTGTTTCCTTATTTATGATGTTTGAGTGTTGGAGTTCGGCCAACACCGGCTATCCGTATTTTCACACGCTATCAATCGTGGCGTCTGGTTTTCTTAGCGTAAGGACTTTAAGAAGATATTCAAATAGCATTTTTAATACTTAAGTTGTGTATATTTACATAAAAAGTTGACATTTTATGTAAATATACATTTTATGTATATTTACATAAAATGTCGACTTTTACTAAAGTAGTGTTGAACTGTAATTTAGTTTAATAACTTTTTCTAAACTATAACAATTGGATACTTTTTTCACCAAATCCAACCTCCTCCCTGTTTTTCACACCAACACTTGGTCATTGTTTTGCATGTCAAGCCCATAAATCATCCGGTCTAAGATAAGATAATCTAAAGAGCCCAGAACGCTGAACCCTTCTGGCAAATAACCAGGGGCCCAGCAACATGGACAATGTGTGCAAATATCTAGGAAACCAGTGCAAATCTGAATATGGTATTTGTGGGTTCCCCGTACAGAGGTCCTGGATGTGAGCACTAGTGCACTTTTACTGCACACCCCTGCCTGGGAAAGAATGTTCCTTTTATAATTGGTAAATACATCTTTTAAATGACAACCTGGTGAAAGGTGTTCAATTGCAGACGACACACAGAGCACAGAAGAACATAAATAGTGTAAAAAATAAATACTAACAAACACAAAAAGAGAACAGGTAATAAAGATCAAATTCATTAAATACTGTGAGAAATATATGCAAATAGGACATGTTTTTGTCTGCACATTTAGAAAAAACATGTTGTGCAATCAATATAAAATTGTATTTTTTACTATCCTTTTTAAAGATAGTAAGTTATGTTTTGACATCAAGTCAGGATTATAATTTAATCACACACATAAATTGTACATTTATTTCATATGCTATAATATTGAATGTTTTATATAATCCTTTTCAGTGAACTCAAATACAAAACAACCTACTAAAGGGGTGCATTATTTTAAAATGGTTACTTTGTTAAAATACATGCATTTGCCCATACAGAATGACTTGTCACAACCCTTAGTTTAACGTCAATTTGTGTCAATTCTGCATCTTTTTAGTCACTTATCTGACGCTGTCATTTAATTTGCTTACAGGTTACTGTAAATAAATGATGCTTTGTTTTAGCTAGTTGTATTATATTGACTATAGTTTGTTTGGCTGGTTTGCTTGTTAGTTTTTTAGGATTAAGTGCTTACTTGTAGTTGGGAGTGGAACCATTTCAGAACCTTCAGTACAAGTCTTCTCTGCTTGGGGCTGAAGGATGATTGGTTAGTGAGTCTATAGTAATGTTAAACATTTCTCCAACTGCAACCCATAACCCATTAATTACAGTATATTTTGATCGCTTTGATACTATAATCACAAGTATCTGGTAAAACCTCAACATTCTTAGTACAAAACTAAAAGCAGATCATCAAAACGGCAGTTTTTTTAATATGTAATCAGATGTTCAAGTACAACAGACAAAATTACACATTAACTTTTTTGCTACACCTAATCAATGTGTCTCCAAAGAAAAATCTTTCATATGAGGTAATTATTCAATACAATGGTTACAATACGTCCATATGCTTCACTTCAGATCTGCGTGCATACATTTTATCAACACTTAACTGTTGTCAATGGTTAATCATGGACCATGACATTTCATGAGAAACATATATTTTTAATCACTGTTTTTGTGGTGAGAGTTGTTTACATGAACGGCTAGTTTTGAATGATAGACTGGCTGATCACGAGTGTGATGAGTTTTTGAGGTTAGTACTAAGAGTTTTATCACATACTTATGGTACCAATTTTGTCAAAGAATTCTCTCTATAATCAAATGTAAATGTTTCTGTAAATAAAGTCAAACTAATTACTAACTACTACTGTAAATGAAAACCAAACATAGAGTTTAGCACACATTACATTGAATCAAGCCTGTATTGGGTATTTGGTCATAGATTCTCATCCACATCATAATAAATGTTGTTATTGTTCATGCATCTTGGGGAAAACCTGTTGGCATGGTGAATCTATGCTTAACATTGGTCTACACTGATGTCATCACATGCCTCATTCATGGCCTGAAGGAGGGTGGCGTGCCCACAGGGTTGGTGATCATCCAGAAAATAATTTCTCAATCGAGATGAGTAAAGGAGAGTACAGGGGCAGGTAGACAGTTATAAATCAGGGATGTGCCTGAAACTATGCTTGAACACTTCTGCATTGTTGAACCCAAAGGGTTTTCCACACAATTACATAGGTGATATCACTTGGCGAATGTTTCAGATGATATAATTGAGAGTTGATCTTTTTACATTTTGATCAACTAATATTCCAGTCTCTGCCATGTCAAGGCCTCGCTTTATCACATGATCAACGATGATGGCCCGGACTTCATTAGAGACAACAGTTGTGCCTCTTTGGCGATCAACATTTTGACGGGCCCCATGCCCACCTCTCCTACCTCTCTGTTGGTGCCCATGCCCACCTCTCCTACCTCTCTGTTGGTACACATGCCCACCTCTCCTACCTCTCTGTTGGTGCCCATGCCCACCTCTACTACCCCTCTGTTGGTGCCCATGCCCACCTCTCCTACCTCTCTGTTGGTGCCCATGCCCACCTCTCCTACCTCTCTGTTGGTGCCCATGCCCACCTCTCCTACCCCTCTGTTGGTGCCATGCCCACTTCTCCGACCCCTCTGTTGGTGCCCATGCCCACCTCTATGACAGTTCCCATGTCCACCACCCCTCTGAAAGATATTTATTTGGCGACACACTGATTAGGTGCTGTAAAAGAGTGTTATTTTGTATGTTGTTCTAAGTCAATTAAACATGTGAATATTTGTTTGAAAAAACCTGCCTTTTTGAAGATCTGCTTGAAGTTTTGTACTAATAGTTGTGAGTTTTTTTTACCACATACTTGTGACAATAGTACCAAAGCAATAAAACCACCCTGAAAAAAACACATTAACTTAAATGCTTGTAGAGGATGTCTTCAATGTTCACAACCTGATTACACAGGATAGATGTTACAGCAAGGAATTGGTAGATTCTGTAAATGTTGGGTAATGTAAGTGTAGTGCCTTATGTGAAAACTATAATTTGTATTCTACAAGACTGTAGCATGCTACTTTCAGCACTTCCATTAAACGCACATTAATCTTGCATTGTTTGTTATTGGATTCACTGGAAGTTTAAACGCCTAAACTTAAAATATATCATTATGCTGTGTTTTGGTGATTAAACCATATGTTCTCATGACATTTCATGAGATGTGAAAGAAAACGGGACTCATTGGACCAGGCGTCATTCTTCAAATGCGCCAAGGTTAGCAACCACAAACCGGCGACGAGGTGTGGGAAGCCCAAAGCTCATGATGAGCCCTCAATGGGCATGCGAGCATCAGAACTGAACCTTGGCGCATTTGAAGAATGACGCCTGGTCCAATGAGTCCCGTTTTCTTTCACATGACGTGGACGGATGTGTACGTGTGCACAGTGTAGTTGGGGAAGTGATGGCACCAGGATGCACTGTGGGAAAAAAACATGCTGATGGAGAGTGTGTGATGATCTAGAAAAGCATGAAACTGGGCATTCATTTAAACATCATTTACACATGTGGCACGTACCTAAACATCGTTGCAGACCAGGTACAACCCATTATTGCTTTATTCCTTTATTCCCTGATGGCAGTGGCCTTTTTCAGCAGAATATTGCCACATTGAAGTAATTGTTCGGGAAGGGTTTGAGGAAGATGATGAAGATTTCTAGGTATTGTTCTGTCCCAAATCTCAATCCTATTGGACATCTGTGAGATGTGCCGGACAAACAAGTCTGATCCCTGTGGCTCCACCTCACAATTTACCTCACAACTGACAATTTTTGAAGATCTGCTGCTAATGTTTTTTGTGCCAGTTACCACAGAACACTTACCGAGTCCATGGCTGGGCGGGTCAGCTGTTTTGGCTCATTTGTGTATTTATTGTAGGAAAATGAATAATAGGTCATTGCTGTGTGGCATTTTTTTTTTCCAATTTGGGAACTGTTAAAAAATACAAGTAAACACATTTTTTGATTCATTAACTAGTACAAAAGTATGAATGTATAAATATGTATAAATTCACTCATAATCACATCTGATCACAGTCAATGGTAGTTATAATATTTACAGTATCACCACAGGTGGTTACAATCCTGGCTGGAAATCAATACATGAATGCAGTGTTCTATAATTACAGGGATATCATGAATCAATCATATTGTTCACATAACACAACCATCGTAAGAATTGACATTGAAACGGCATTGAAGCCGCTCGTAATCTCCAGGCATTGCCACCTGTGCTCGGCTGAATGCATGAAATGACGAATAAAATAGCCAAGCTGCAGTCTAAAACCCGCAGTAGAATGCTATTAAGGTGTGCAGTAAAAATCTTTAAGGGTTCGTTCAAATGGCCACAGCTGCCAAAATACCTCTG
Source organism: Dallia pectoralis (assembly GCA_029465975.1). NCBI lineage: Eukaryota > Metazoa > Chordata > Actinopteri > Esociformes > Umbridae > Dallia > Dallia pectoralis. The sequence goes on from CM055733.1 coordinate 7,193,934, forward strand.
AAAAGTGCCTGCAGTGTTTACAACAGATGGCTCCATTGTTTAAGAAATGACTTATAATATAACCTCTTAATTATGGGATCCTTTTAGATTAAGTTGATTGGTATAACATAGCTGAAAACGATCATATTTCCAGACAATCTATTATATGGGACAATGAGGGGCAGGGTGTTGTTGGACTTGGTAGACAGGATGTTGTGTTCCCCCGGGGTGTGTGTTGGCGATCCTCTTGAAAACATAAGCCCTGTATAAAGGTGCTAAAGCCAGAACACTTGTTTCAAATTCCACAATGTGTAGCGCTTGCAGCGTTGAGAATTATTTTTTAGAACATAGTTTTTTAAGCTACAACTTATTTCACACTGAAGAAAGTGAAGTGAAATTAAAGTTTTGCTTTTTGCCCGAAAGGGTTTAATACACCACTACATAACAGAGGTTTGTTACTAAACATAAAGTTACTACTGAAAACACTATCTTTAGGTTAAACTCATTTTAAGCTACTGCAAAATGTAATTAAAAAGTGTATATATATATATATATAGGTCATTTATAATTTTTGTTTACATCTGTTTAGTTTAGTCACCCATCATTGCAACATTTATTACAACTTGACAAACATCTACAACTTTAAAGATTTACAGTATTTCTGGTATTTAGATATTTAAAGATTTACAATATTTCTGGTATTTAGATATTTAGACTTAAGGCTTTCAAAAGACGTCCAGATATTTCCAGTCACTTCAGGCATTGTCACCATAGCAATCGTCACCAGTGTGAGGTGTTCCAACCTGGAGATAGACCTTACTGCAAATCAAATAACCATACCAAATCGTAGCAATACTCTGGTAATCTTAGTCCCTGTGTTTTTTGTCAGGATGTAGATTGTTTCCACCATAGTCCACTATCTAAGTTTCCTTCACTGTGTATAGTTATAATAAAATGTTCACCAGGTAGTAGAATGATGAATACAGATGAACCTTAGTGTTTGCCTCAAGATACATATTAATTCAGCCCCAAGGTTCCTATATACTAAGACATTTAGATTAGAATCTAAATAATCTACAGCCAGTCCATTAATGTATAGACCATTGCCACATATCTCACCACATTGGTATAAACTCTATATCATCACATAATATTTGCACTCAGATTATACTGGAAAAAGAAAGTAAGCAAACTTGCAACGAATGTTTAGACAGAACAGAAACTTTTCTATAGAAAAGCTGCAGTGGTTTTACTGTTTTCCTGTCTAGTCTCCAACAAATCTTCTGACATTTGAATCAATAATTTTGACCCTAAAGAGGGTCTATTTTTGAGATTAGTCAACTTTGAGTCCACAAACTATGCTAACAACAAACTATGCTAACAACAAACTATGCTAACAACAGAACGAACTGCCTGCCAAAAGAGTTTTTTCCATTGGTTGCTTTTTTCAACCATGTTAACTATAGAATGTTATATTTTTATATAATAATTATTATAATTTATTTTGTGCAAATTTCCCTGCAGTGAAAAGAAAATTTTAACATTTTTGGGATCATTTGTGAAGTTCCTTGTAATTATTGTCAAAAATCATTGCATTGTGTATTTTATGCATGCTTCCCTATGAACTTCATCTGTGTATTGCTTGGTGGGACCAAATGATTAATCAATACAATAAGAATCACAAGAAAGAGCATTTCTGCATTTACAACGTCTATTTTCTCGTTCTGTTAATCTCAATTAAAGTAACGACTGGGTACTCAGTTATTCATTGTGTTACATAATAGTCATGAGTCCTTCCATCTTATGCTCCAGTTTAGTTTTGAAGAAATAACTTTCTGTGGATTCAAAAGCTTTTTTTTTAGGTTGAGCTGGCACTAAGGCCTTTGCCCTAAGGAGACAGAACGGTGTAACTTTCTCCCTGTGACCTGTCACAGCACTCAAAACAATGTTAACAGAGAATACGGAAAGAGACAATGTTTGGGTACATTTTCTCATGTTTTCCTTTGGCGATTGTCACTTGTATTAATAAAAGGTATTCGTGGAACACTTTGTCTGGCAGACAGTTGTTCTGAAAGACTTAAAGGAAACACTTATTAAATGTTGATTCGTTAAGCAGATTATAGCGAATTGGGCAGAACCACAGTTAACACGGCTGATAACTATCGGGACCTTTAGCTGCCTAAAGCCGAAAGATATGGAACTTCTGCATGTGGAAAGACATTCTTCAAGGTGCACAGTTAAGCAAAATGTTCTGGTTGGCTATTCACATGTTGGTAACACTGTTTGCTGTTTGCATACTACATAACATTGCGCCTTTAAAAAGGTTGTTCTAGTACTCAATCGCTTTCAAAACCACCCTGTTGGTAACTTTGAAAACAACACAACACCAAACGATTGAAATGCATGTGCCTCGTGAATTGAAACTGAATAAGATCTGACGTTACGCAGAAAGATGCTCCATGGATGTTTCACTTAGACAATGTGGAAAGATTATTCATAAAGAGATTCGATGCATAAATTAATGTTGTACTATGCAATGTTATTCAGTCATTTTGTTCCCATGCACAATACCATAACCATTAAGTAACCTGGCAGCCATGTTTTTGGGTTTTCAACTTCTTACTTTCTCATACATACTAGAGTAGCCTGAGCTTGACAAGTAGGCGATAGCAGACACTTTGACAAGTGAATAAATACAGAAGATGCGCGATACTCTAGATATTTTGGTGTAATACACTCAATTATTAGGTCTGGTCAATAACATAATATCATTGACTTCTTTCATTAAAAAAGTCTTCCACTGAATATTTACCAACTGACCTATGCCTATAAAGCAACCAGCTACAACCTACAGGCAGGAAATAATTTTTCATATATATTTTTTTATACTATTTTCTTTACATTTGGATTGTTAGTAAAACATGTCTAACCAACAGTCTTCAGGCTTAAAGACAGAAATAAGACAGTAAATGCTGCTTTACCACACACTCAATATTATGTGCGAAACTGCTAGAACCAGGAAGTAATCGCTTTGGTTTTATGTTTGACTGGTCCACCTAAAGTTCACCCCATAAAGGTTTGATTGATGACAGCTAAATGTATTTGTGGTCATGTGTACAGGTGTTGTTTAACAACTCCAGTCTTTCTGCAGGAACAAAGATTGTAAAGCCATAAACCACATATTACCAACTTCGATTTATCCGGCCATACGCTTAGAAGCGTTTCCCCTAGAGAATGCATTGTCTAAGAAATAAATGTCTCCCTCATAAAGACTGGGGTCGAAACATTTAGTCTGTATAATTGGTGAAGAGTGCAGCATTTCAAAGAAAATTCTGTGTCCTAAGTAAACACAGGGATGGAGTGACGACTCTGTGCGCATAAAGCAAGATTATTAAAAGCATAAATCTGCAGTACAGTACCCAAGAGGAGGTTTTGAATATGGGAATGAGATACAGAGTCTACCACTGCTTAAGACAGGTTTCGATGTTACATCGTCCTCAAGGTAACTTGTCATTTCAATGTTACAACCCGGTAATGCAGTTGGTGGAATTCAAAGCGTATTTTGTCCAAGGCAGATTTAGATTCATGAAATAACTTTATTCATAGAAAATATTTAGTCCGCATGTCAGTCTGTTTTGCTTTACGTTGTGGTGCGTGTTGTCACGCAAAAACAAACGCACACATACACACACACACACTTTCGGTGTTTGCGTCAGCGTGCACGTTAACCCTGAGTTGTCCCGACCACCATCATCTCTTGTACTGTACTCACCACTCTCTGCAGAATCCTCTTGCTCTTGTCGTCCGTGCAGAAGTCGGAGATGATGGTCCGATGCACAAACACCAAGCCGTTGAGGAACACCCAGGAGCCGAACCAGAGCAGGGCGAACACCAGCGTGCTCTTACGGCACACCTTCAACCCCAACCACCTGAGCAGGTGGCCCCCCCGCAACTGCCCTGGCCCCATTGCCCTCCGCGAGAACCACACGGGCTGAGCGCAAGTCCCCTTCGAGGCCCCCAACGGGTGAACTGCTCAGAAGCGGCGCTGGCCCCTTTCAGCCTGTTTGTTCTGCGTCTCTGACGTCTCTCTGGCGTTGCGGTGCTGCAGGGTTTCTGGTTAGGGTCTGTGTCCAGCTGGCTACATACTTCTCCGCTTTCCCCTCTCTCTCCCCTGCTTGGCTGCTCCCCATGGCTGACTATCAGGCTGGCTGTCGCTTGTCTGGAGGCCCCCGGTGGCCCCCCCTCTTCTTCCTTGCTTGTTCTTAAACTCAGGCGCTTTGCCCCTGGTTGGTGTGCTCCTCCTGGGCTGCCTCCCCTGCTCCGTACTCTGTGTGTGTGTTTTCTGAATGAGTGCGCCCGGTGCCCTGATTGAGAGGCAGTGCTGAGAGCGCACTCACAGCCAGTCTGCAGCCCCTCTCTTCCTCTTTCTTTTTCTCTCTCACTCCGTGTTCCTTATTTTTCTCCTGTTTGTCTTTCCCCGTCGCACCTCTCCCTCTAAATGTGCTTACCCCACCTTTTCCTGACTCCTTCCCATGCCTCCCACCCCTTCCTTCAGACTCGCCTCCTCTCAGGTCGCCTGGACAACCCTCTTTTGTACCGTTACCACGGCAGCCGGGACCTGGCTAGAGCGAGTGCCTCAGCCCAGGCGTCGCTGACATCTGACAGATCTCACAGTGGCTGGCTAGGTGTTTTTCACGTGTGTCGGTTAACCACGCCATGCTGGAGCAGTCGGCCAGTCAATGACACGGCGTGTAACCACCGGTGGATGCATGCTACGTCTCAGCAGAGGAACGCAACCATTGTCCCAGTGCAGCTGTGTGTGCCTACTCTTAATTCTAATCCTTTGCCATGTGTGCTTGCTCCGTGGCCACACGCAACGTACATAACAGAAGGAATAGACCAGGGCCCTGAGGGCTTGTTGGTAATTGCTCTACTTGTGGCCAAAATGTCGGAAAACATTCACTTCGAACCACGTAAAGTGAAATGCAGTTGCCATTAACCTTTTTGATTTGGTCTGAGAGGCTCATTTTCACTCTCGGGAAAAAACAACAGTTCACTGGAAGGATTGTGTCTGAGGCACGGAACTTTGTAATTTCGGTTTTGCTGTCTTCAGCAAGCAGATTTTTTCCGTAGTCTCTCCATTCTCTTCTCTCTCTTTTTCTGTTCATTCTATATTCTGTCCCATATACTATCAGGGGAGTCTTTACTGAGATTGTCAAAGCATGAGCAGCAAGTCCCCTGAATGTCTAATGACTTCACAGAAAAAACACCAGCGGTCTTGCCAAGCTCTGTGCATGTTTGATGAGTAGTTTTGTGTCATTTTAATTGCCAATTAGACAGCCTTGTGTACTATGTGTAGCTTCTCGTTAGAATTATCTAACACTCTTATTCACCAAACGCATTAATGTTATACACACATACAAAATTCCAAGTATATTTCAAATTGGTTTATACTCGGATTACATCGAACCATGAAACTTTTCATGTACAACTGCCAAACAAGTTGAATACATTTTATTATTCTGAAGTTTTTTATATTTGAAGATTTTCTTATTATCTTGAGTAAAGCAAAAAAACATACATAGTGACAGTGTAATACATTGTGTGTAATATTTGATCATTATTCTGACAAAACATTATACGGACAAAACTGACAGAACTATTTTCACAAAATTTAATTGCTTTGTGGCAACCTGTACCCTTGTAGCTATATTGGTAAATAGTTAATTTGATTACAGCTTTTACAAGTCTACTGTTGCTATAAAAACAAACAGAACTGTTAAAAGATTTTATGTACAACTTTATAAAGGTTGAATCACAGCGCCATCTAGTGTTTTGTGTAACAGAGGAGAAGGTGTTGTTACATCTATTCATTTAGGATTGTTATATTCATTTTACATCTTGCTTATTCCTAAAACATATGATAGGCAAAGTGATCAACAGTGCATGCAATTGAATTTTAGACGCTAAGCCCTGTGTATTTTTGCAATAATAAAAACATTATATAATTAATAAACGAAATAATGGTATATTAAAAACAGACATTGAATTATCTTTAAATGAAGTTATAGCCTATACCAACGTGAATGTTCCCTGCATTTGATGAATTTGAATCTATAAACAGATTGATTAATAGGGAATTGATTTTTTGGCAATTTTACAAAACATTTCCTTCCATTCTACTTAATTTGCCACAGGGCAGGGCAAACAGGTGTGCAGTATTACATATTATTTCCTGCATTTTCACATTTTACTGTAGGATAAATTTACATTTTGGTCATGTTGATGATAATTCCATTCAAATGAACACATCTAAATATTTTAACGGGTTTTCTTCATTGGGCAGCAAGAGTGATACTGTTTCATAACATTTATTCTCCCCAGATTATTTTTAATGGTTGCATACAAAAGTTAACTCTAAAATGATGAACTTCTATAGTTCAAACGGAAAAGCTGCACCCTCCTTCCCCTCCAGTGACGTCACTAAATAAAGGCATTTGTACCCTCGTTCCCCTCCAGTGACGTCACTAAATAAAGGCATTTGAACCCTCGTTCCCCCCAGTGACGTCAATAAATAAAGGCATTTGCACCCTTGTTCCCCTCCAGTGACGTCACTAAATAAAGGCATTTGCACCTTTGCACACAGTGAATACGGAAGTTGCGTACCCTTGCATTCGTTTTAATCGGATCTCTAACCGGTGGGTGAGGTGGGTATAGTCGGATCCCTGCATTGCATAGCGGGGGTAACGCCGGGTTTTCACCGAGTGGGTCCAATACGTAGTTTTTCTGTGTGGGTAGTCCGCATGTTTTAAGGCTATCCAGCGCATGCGCACCTCACAAGGCGCACACAGTATTATTAATGAGAAACTGCACTGTTCCGAGTGTCCGCTCTGTTGAAAATAAACGCGGATTGATACCTGCAACTGTTATCTTCCTCCAAGTTGGTCTGGTGGTGACTGACCAGGAAATGTATCCTCGCAGCTATATATCTGGTATTTTCCTGCACAAATTAGGTTTAGTGGACAGTCCTATAAAGTAATCACACTATATGGTTATGTATGTAATAAATAATATGTGTATAATATATAATGACTCATTCAGAAGCCACTGGGGACTCTACAACAACAAAATAACTCTAAATAATGGCTTTGGTTGCATCCAGTATACGTGTTCATGTAGTAGGCCTAATGTAAAAATGCAGCTAGAGTTGAAAATATTGAACTCATTCTGCATCTGAATGGCAACTCAGACCAGTACAACACTCCAAACGCATTGTTACGGACTGCTCTATTGACAATGAATGAGTAATGCAATGCATTTGATGCTGTTGGTGGGAACCCGCCGTAGGAGGCAGATAGCTCTTATGAGCACTGCACATGTATCTGTCAAACGGGACCACTTTAGTATTCTAATATTTAAAGAATCATATATCATCGATTATATCTCACTGTCCTGCACCCTAAAACATGAGGTCGACCTCTGACTAGGCTTGACATTCAAAACACAACCACAGTGATTGTACCAAAGCTAGCAGCCCATCAAGACCCGCAGAGGCTACAGAGCTTTACAGTTACCAATATCGGCAAGTTAACCAATGTCTATATATTAACATCATAAAACATAATATACATTATCTCTCATGAAAGCCCTTTGATGACATAAACAATGCAAATGCATTTGTCAATTTCAGCCCCAATCATTAGTGGCAGGTGACAAAAACATTGAACACACAGCAATGCGAACTCTATAGACAAGCATTGGCAGTAGAATATAGTAGATGTGACTTTAAACTTGGCACTGCCAAAGGGCGCAACCTGTTCAACAAGTCTGTCTAAAGAATGTCTGCCCTGTTTTAGCTGCTGCGGTAACATGCCAGTACTGTTACTGTGAAGTGGAAGCGTCTGAGAGCAACAACAGCACAGATGTGGTATAGGCCACACCAGCATACAAAATAGCACTGGCAAATGCTGAATGCATGTAAAACCTGTCTGTCCTCGCTTGTAACACTCACTACCAAACTCACTGTAGAAGGAAAGTAACACAAGAACAAGACGCCTTATGGAATAGGTTTCCTTGGTCCACATTTCTGTGTTTGGGATCATGGGGACAAATCCTGATTTCGCTAGAGGCTGTATCAGAGCTGTAGTACTCGAGACCGGTCTCGGTCTCGAGACCGGTCTCGAGACCACTTTTTTAAGGTCTCGGTCTCGTCTCGGTCTCGGTTACATTTGGACTCGGTCTCGACTCGGTCTCGGACAGTAAGGACTCGTAAATTCTTCCGAGACCAGCCGAGACCAGCGTAGAAATTATCGCCCACAATTTTTTCTAGAAAAATATTTAAGTATGACATGTAGAGGCTGTATTTCCATTGGCTGTATTTCGTCCAGAGTCAGACTGTTTTTTTCTGATGTGGCTTATCCCGCCAATGGCTATCTACTTTTGAAGAAAAGCCCACCCCCAGCGTCGCTAGAGGGTGCACCCATTCACGTAAATACTTCAATCTTAAACATATGCTCGATCATGTCTGCACAATCAGCCAATATATTCGTTTTGCCTATATTCAGTACATTGAGCACAAATAAATAATTTGTCCGAAAACACACAGCGGTTAGTAATTAAAATACATAATGTTGAAAAGCTACAGCCGACGTCCTTCCATGACTTTTCCTAAATACGTGCATTTTACCTTGTCCCGTTTTCAGAATTGCAAAATCACAAACCGAACAATATATAAAACTACTATTTACATGTTTTTTGATACCTAAACTGCCTTCCTGTCGCCAAAATCCCACGCCGCTGGGCGTTGGTACCCTAATTCCTGTACCCAGACACCGATCACACTTCACTGAGCCTATATGGCAATGGTTGAATGGGCGATACACAGACAAATACTACGAGAACACATATAGACAATAGTCTGATTGGCTTGGTTGAACTACAAAAAAAGAGGTACGTTTATAAAGAAATATGTTTCACTAAATAAACAGAACGAATTCCGCCAAATACATACAGCCCCATTCATGTGTCATGCGCCTATTGCACTCAATAATTAATAACGAATGAACCACAGTGTATTCATATAGCCTACAAGAGACTTCAACAAAATATTGTTTTGTATCGAAATTAAACGAATATAAACAATAATTATTAATAGGCTAACTACAAATGGGCGATAAATGAAATTACTCATGCACACAGAAGGACGTGGGACATACATAAGTCCGGGGGGCATACGGCAGAAAGAGCATAAAACTGGAACGGTTATGGTCCGATCTATATGAAACTGAACCCGTTTTGGTCCGATCTTTATTAAACTGGAAGGGTTTTGGTCTGATCTATATGAACACTGTGCGCAGTTCAACCGGGTTAGTTTGCTGCTGTCTCATGTGCACTCGTAACAATAATGAACACTGTTCGCAGTGCAACCGGTTCGTTTGCGTGTCCTGCTCAAGCAGACAAACAACTGAAGCTGCGTGCCTGTGGACGGATAAATAATTATAAATAGATTTGTTTATCGGCCAATCATGCGCAAATCATTTGATTGCAAGTCGCTTGTGATCTAAAATGTGTTAGCATTTACTACATCAACATAGGACATACAGTTTGATGGATTTTCATTTATTCGATTTTTGGAAATTTTAATATCATAGCCTGTGCATTTTAAAATCATGGTTTTATTTTCGTATTTTATGTTTACATAAGACAATAAATAGGCCTACATACTCTTTTAATAAAATTCATTTAATTCAGGATGACAACACAGTAGATGATCTGATGCTGTTGGTCAAGTGTTTTTTTTACATTGGTCATTGGACCAAAAACATGTCATATTATTTAGTGTTGATATGACTGGTCTCGGTCTCGGCCCCCTTTGGTATCGGTCTCGTCTCGGTCTCGGCCACCTTCGGTCTCGGTCTCGTCTCGGTCTCGGCCCCCTTCGGTCTTGGTCTCGTCTCGGTCTCGGCCCCCTTCGGTCTTGGTCTCGTCTCGGTCTCGGCCCCCTTCGGTCTCGGTCTCGTCTCGGTCTCGCTTTAGGTGGTCTCGAGCACAGCTCTGGGCTGTATGCTCATCTGATACTGCATGCTGTCGTTTTACTGGTGTTTGCGTCTTTCGGGTTTTGGCAGGAGAAAGGAACATTTGGCTCGTGCTTTGGCTGAAAGTCTCGGTTTTGGGGGTAGATGCTTTACTAGTCTCAAAGCTAACTGAGCATCTCACACAATTATTCTACATTGTACTTCTGGGATTCAGAGATTACATCAGTTGTGGTTGTCGTCCTTAGCTTACTATAATTCAGCTCCATGACCATCTGGCTGACGCACACATAGATCAATAAAGTATATCCGTCTTGCTTTCTGTCTGATCCATGTTGTTGAAGTAGATGTTCCCAGTTACCATTCAATTCGATATGAATCAGTTTGCTGCCTCAGTTGTTTGCTCACTATTTAAACACAAGAGGGCACTTTCTATGCATTCATCTCCCTAATGCAGAACCAATGTTCACCTTTCATTCGTCTTTTTTAACAGTAAGTCATTCGTCCCCTTATTTGGCAATATTTTCACAGGCCATTCTGAGAGGCAGCGCAGTCCTTCCTAAATAGGCTGTGGTTTTTGACTGAGTGCTGCAAAAAGACAAGAGAGTTCATCATGGAGTCAGCAGCTGCAACCCCTGCTGGTCCTCTGTTTAATACAGGGCCCAAGAATTGTGCTTATTTACAAATTTCTAAAATATGAATAACTAGGGTTTTTATATAATGCTTTGTATACTAATATCCTAGTTGATGCTTGACCATAGTTGCCTTGTCTAAGTAATGCGCTAAAAGCACATACCTGGTTGGTTGTTGGTCATGATGTATTGTATTCTAGCATGTCTGGTTCTGGCTCTCATGTAAGAACAGGCATGTTTTATGATATGTTTAAAAATCTGTACTTTGCTCACATTTGATTTGCGATCTAGACTGTGTGAAATGAACACCATACAGGGATGAGCACCACAATGCGTTTGTCAAGATCACTGCAGGACCGATGAGTCCTAATGGCTAATGCCTATAGGCTTTAGTTCAATGGGCCACAATCATCCATTATGGGTCATACATCCATAAAATTAACTGCTTGGGGTAATTAAATATATATTTTTTAATTTTGTAAACACACCAACCATCCACACCAACACACTGTTGTTGAGTCACTCGTGGTCCTTGACGTGACACTTTGAATTGCGTGACTCAGACAAGCTGAACGACCGACGTGGCTGAAATCTAAACTGATCGGCTGGGCCAAGACCTGTCTGTGACACCAGCTGTACATACCCATACCATGTCAAATGAACACACAGTCAGTACTAAGTCACTCCCTGACTGTTGTCACTGGCACCAACACATGGTCACAGAGTTAAAAGTCCTGGTTAGATGTAAGCAGGGTCCTTATGTAGTGAGAGAATTTTAAATAATCACATTGTTATTATGCATTGACTTCTTTTATATCACGGGTCTAGATTCATTTCCATTTAGCTCACTTTTTCTAAAACACACAGCATTCCAAATTTGTTTCTGTGTTGACATTACCGTTTTTTATCGCTTTGGTGCTATTATCGCAAGTTTGTGGTAAAACCTCACAGCTCTTAGTACAAAACTCAAATCAGATGATCAACAAGGCTGTTTAAAACATGTTATCACATGTTCAATTACTTAAGTAAAAAACCCAATATTACAAAGTAACTCTTTCACGGCACCTAATCAGTGTGTCATCATATAAATATATTTCATATGAAGTATTTATCCTTCACTATACAATGCTTACAAGACTTTTGATAAGGTTCTCTTCTGATTTGCTTAAATACATTTTATCAACACTTAATCCAACTGCTCTCAACGGTTAATCAATGAACCATTCGGTAAACCTATAGGTTTTAAATAGGTTTGTCAGACAAATACTGTAAAATGTGTGTTTATATGAACATCCAAATTCCATGTAACCACACATGTGAATACTCATTAATGCTGATTGATTTCACATACTGGTAACCTTATAGTAATCGGTCATCATATAAACGGGGGGATGTAAACACAATGGCACTTTCAACATGGTGCTGGACAATTATATCTGAGCAAATTTGCTCAAATGCTTGTAGAGGATGTCTTCATTGATCACAACCTGATTACACAGGATAGATGTTACAGTAAGAATCTGATATTCTGTAAATGTTGGGTAATGTAAGTGTAGCGCCTGACGTGAAAACTGTAATTTGTATTCAACACGACTTTAGCATGCTACTTTTAAAACTTCTAAGGGAGAGTGGAAACATGTATCTTGCATTGTTTGTTATTGGATTCACTGGAAGTTAAAACTACTAAACTGAAAAGATATCATCATGTTGTGTTTTGATGATTTAACCATATGTTCCTCATGACATATTTTGTATCAATGGCTTTGTGGTGAGATATGTTAATGGCATGTGTTGAATGAAAGACTGGCTCTGTCACATGTTAGATGAGTTTTGTACTAAGAGCTGTGAGGTTTTACCACATATCGTTGCAATAATAGTACCAACGTGATAGAAAACTGCAAGGCACAGACTTGCATCCAACATCTTAGGGTTAGGGTGGACACAATTAATGAATGTGTGAATGGGAGAAGACTCGACTAGCTCTAAATAACTCAGTGTGGACTGGAGGGCCACACTATTGTTAGCGCCACAGTTCTAAGTAGAAAACCCCTTGCTCAGCAGCTGTTGTGAATAAACATGGATAGGCGGTGGGATTTGCCCCCAACCGTTCGCTGTCTGCTGATGTACGTGACCTAGACGGATATGAACAAAGCTCTTGGGGTTGGCTATGACTGGCTCTTTCTTTATCCTCTAAAAAGAACTGCAAGGAAATCATGTTCTAAACACAATAGAGGGAAAACAAACAGAAAGCCAATGACAATGTGCTTTTCTGCATTGCCTGTAATCAGTCTAACCATAATACCTAAAGCTATATCTTCTGAGTATTTACACTAGTGTTGATTTTAATTTCTATTAAACTTATGTTGGGACTTGTGAGGGAGAGCAAACTGTGAATGGGAACATGTTCTACTCAAAAGGGTACAACAAACAAGAGGTTCAGGTGAAGACAGACACTACCCAATCCAAAAAAGAGTGACCAATAGATGAATACCAGCTGATCTCTTCTACCGTCATCTACTGGAAAGCTTCAGCGTTTGTCGTCACCGGCTTTCTAGTGCCACTTGGTACCCATTTGTTCCTTAGAAATCGTATATAGGTTCCCTGTGTTTGATCATGTCTCATCATTACACCCACCTGGTGCCCATTCCCTCATTAGCACTCGTATATATGTTCCCTGTGTTTGATCATGTCTCATCATTACACCCACCTGGTGCCCATTCCCTCATTAGCACTCGTATATAGGTTCCCTGTGTTTGGCCATGTCTTTGTGTGGTATTGTTGCATGTACGGTTTTGTGTTGTGTTTTGTTTGTTCGAACAAGTGTTCGGTTTTCATTAAGTCTGTTTGGAGCATCTTGTCCTTCCTTGTGAGAACGGCTTTGTTTAGTGCTGCGCCGCTTCTGGATTTACCTTCTATGTTAAAAGTGCCAGTTTTGGACTTTGTGTTAGTTGGTTGCTGTGTACTGCACATATTAAATTGCAACTCAACTCATCCACTCCTGTACTTGAACCAACCAAAATGTTTTGTCTGGCTGTGAAACATAAGGTTAAATGTGTACAGAAGATAGAGAAAATTGGCATGAAAATAATTAATTAGGTAAAGGATAAACAAATAATATCTGTCTGGATATTCCTCTGAGTGCAGTTGGATCATTAAAGAGAAAGCGGAAGCTTTATCACACCATCTCAGCCAAGCAACTGCAACAAAATTCATCATTCAAACAAGAAGACTTGTGATGGAAGCAACAGAAACCAACAATTACTTTGAAGGAGCTCCAGAGTTCTGTGTGCCAGACAACCATAAGTTCAGCATAACACTGATCTGAACTGAAGGGTGGAAATAAAATAGCCACTTCACAAAAATGACCACCTGAAGGCACATCTAGAGTTTGACATAGTTTCACAGTCGAGGTTTGGTGAGAGAAATATGGAGATTTCTGGGCCAAACTCAAAGCACTATGTGTGGCACAAACATAAATTTGTCCATGCGTCAAGACAAACCACCTCTAGTCGAGTAAAATGGTGCCACCTCTAGTCGAATACAATGGCAGTACTTCTAGTCAACAGGGACCAAACACCTAGTTAAAACTGAAGTGGGGAAAAACACAACTGCCATGAAGAATGGGACGAATCACTGTTAAACTGTGTGAATAGCAGGTGCATTTCTACATACCTACCTTCAAACTGTAATTGCAGCTGAAGGTGGTTATAAAAATATTAAAGTTTTGAGGTTGAATACTGAATATTAATATAAAACATAATACTGTCACCAAACAATAATAATTCAATTATCATTAATTTTCCATGTCATCTCAAGGCCCCCGTGGTTAGAAACAGCTGCATTACAAGACTGTGGTCCTATTCTATGAAGCAGCAAAGGGAACTACGCTTTTGGAAATTTAGACAATACTCCAACCATAGTTCCCTACAAGAGCTCTTCATTCTGACACCTCTGGTCCCTTGGCCGTCACACTCTTACAAGGGGGCAGCTCCCATTCAGAAGTCGATCAATAAGTTAAATATTTTGATATGATATAATTGACTTGTAATGGAAATACATGGTACACATTTTGATACAAACAAAATCACACAATGAATGAAAACTTTCCAGTCTCTTTTGGTTTTATTTTGGTCTCCGCTTTCTAAACCCCTGGATTGAAAGAAGTTCATTTCAGAGCGATACCCAATAACAAATACAACAAACAACCAATATCTTCTTTAGTCGTTAAGCTCTTCCTCCTCATCATCATCGAAAGTCTCCTCCCCGTCGTTGGCCGTGGCGTCCTGGTACTGCTGGTACTCCGACACCAGGTCGTTCATGTTGCTCTCGGCCTCCGTGAACTCCATCTCGTCCATGCCCTCCCCGGTAAACCAGTGCAGGAAGGCTTTTCGCCGGAACATCGCAGAGAACTGCTCCGAGATGCGTTTGAACAGCTCCTGGATGGCCGTGCTGTTGCCGATGAACGTGGAGGCCATCTTGAGACCGCGGGGCGCAATGTCACACACAGCCACCTTAACGTTGTTGGGAATCCACTCCACAAAGTAGCTACTGTTCTTATTCTGGATGGCCAGCATCTGCTCGTCCACCTCCTTCATCGACATGGGCCCGCGGAATACGGTGGCCACCGTGAGGTAGCGCCCGTGGCGCGGGTCACACGCTGCCATCATGTTCCGGGCATCGAACATCTGCTGGGTGAGTTCCGGCACGGTCAGGGCCCGGTACTGCTGGCTCCCCCTGGCTGTGAGGGGCGCGAAGCCGGGCATGAAGAAGTGGAGACGGGGAAAGGGCACCATGTTGACGGCCAGTTTGCGGAGGTCGGCGTTCAGCTGGCCGGGGAAACGCAGCGACGTGGTCACGCCGCTCATGGTGGCCGACACCAGGTGGTTGAGGTCTCCGTAGGTGGGTGTGGTCAGTTTGAGCGTGCGGAAGCAGATGTCGTAGAGGGCCTCGTTGTCGATGCAGTAGGTCTCGTCCGTGTTCTCCACCAGCTGGTGGACTGAGAGGGTGGCGTTGTACGGCTCCACAACCGTGTCGGACACTTTCGGCGAGGGCATGACGCTGAACGTGTTCATGATGCGGTCGGGGTACTCCTCACGGATCTTGCTGATGAGCAGGGTTCCCATGCCAGAACCGGTGCCCCCTCCCAGGGAATGGGTCAGCTGGAAGCCCTGGAGGCAGTCACAGTTCTCACTCTCCTTCCTCACCACGTCCAAGACCGAGTCCACCAGCTCGGCTCCTTCCGTGTAGTGGCCCTTGGCCCAATTATTCCCTGCACCTGTTTGACCTGAACAGCAAAAACAGAAGGGGAGGAAAGATATCAGTGTAAGCTGACACCACATTACTCCAGCGAGCCCAAATTACACACTCCACTAAGTCCAACCAATATGAGCTGATTGTGAGGTATCTGTTGGGTCAGCATCAGATGTCTATGAGGATGTTCTACAGGCTAGGTCCTGGGTGGAACAGTCTGTGTAATGTTGAAGAATCGAGTATTACGAAATATAAGTATAATGTCATCCAAATTAGAAGTAAAGTTGAAAACAAATTTTCATATTATTTAGCTAAGAATGTAGTTTGATTCTGTCATTTGTACAAGAAACTATTCTGTCAAAGTGTTTTTTGTGTGTGTGTGGGGGGGGTTGTGAGGAAAAAGCCAATGACCGCGATGCCTGGCAATTTCTACAGAGGCGATTACTAAAAGACATTGTAAGATTGATGTACGTTAAATACATTTAAGATTGAGTTATTTATGCACAATAATCTTGTTTAGTTATCAGTCCTATCTGTACTGATTACTATAACAACAGATTGGCAATCTTTCTTAAAATACTGGGATGCTATCTAGTGTAATGGCAGGTGTTATTCAACAACCTTCAAATATTAACATGCTTTACTCACATATTTGCCAGTAAAAAAATACTATACAATAATCATACAAGCTGCTGTCAAATTCCTAAAGATGGTCTAAAACGTGCAATTAGATTGAAAGTCACATTTTCTATCTGTTTATGTTTTATAGATAGCAATGCCTTAAATAAACTCAATATCAATTAACAAAAACGAGTATTCTTCATAAGCAACTGCTTGTTAGGTTTATAATAAGATTTATGGTAATGTTCAGGCCTAAGACGAAAGTTAAGGAACGTTAGTAAATAATTAAAAAGCTAGTGATAATTTGTATAGCAGCTAGATAAAAACCTTTGGGTTAGTAAATTGTTGTCCATCCTTCTGCAACATATATTTTAGATTTTTTACTTTTCCTTAAATCATCCTTATTAGATTATTTCTATGGTTACTCAAGCAAAGGTGTACCCAAACTCACATGAATGCCTCAGTTCTTAAAGACAGCAGGCAAACACACATTAAATGGTGCCCAGAACATCCACACCATGTAATGGTTGTACTTTTGTTTAACTATTGCATTCATTGTTCTTATCAACAGGAAATACTTTAGCACTGGATATTATCTTTACGTAAGCTGTGTTGGAGTCCACTTACCGAAAATAAAGTTGTCAGGTCTAAATAGCTGTCCAAAGACCCCTGACCGGACACTGTCCATTGTCCCAGGCTCCAGGTCCACAAGGATTGCTCGGGGAACATACTTATGTGCTGAAAAACAACAACCAGACACCAGTATGAATTTAAAATATTTCACGCTACGCTTAAGCAAGAATATTAGGGAAGCGGTCCATTTAGGGGGCTGAACTAATTTCAACAGACTGGTAACAATTCTCGTTTAATGGGGCATATAATAGGATGAATACTAGACGGATTTGCCATCAACAACAGTGACTAATCATCCTTTCTTCGGTCTTAAATTTGTCCCCCTAATTGTATTATCCACACTTGCTAATCACAGTTCTGATTCAACACATGAGCTTTGGAAGTCCCACGGTATCAATGTGTTTGCTTAAGTCCCACTACATGGCAGCTCCTCAACCTGAGGTCTTAAAACAAGAACCAATTGATTAGTCTCATCTATATAGCTTCTACTTACAACTAACAATCTGTAGGCGAAATAAGACATTAATCCTTAATACGATATATCTTTCCCTCTGTATGTAGGGTGTGTGTGTAGATGCTTCAGACCCAATTTGTGCACATCTTGGAATATAAAAATAGCAGTGGCAAATGGTAAGTGACAATTTGGCAAAGTGCCACCAGAAGTAAGAACCCCGTGGACAGCTCATGACAAATGAAGAATGCGCTGTGCCTTTCAAGTTGGCCCCTGTACTATTCTGGAGTAATTGGGTAAAGCACGACAAACTAGACACCTTGACTTCATATTAAAACGCACATATCGACTCACATGATGCTTGGTTGTAGTACACATTAATCCTGTCGATTTGGAGCGATGAGTCACCCACATAGTTTCCCGCCGGATCGACCCCGTGTTCGTCGCTGATCACTTCCCAAAACTGTCCCGCGTTAACAAAATTGACAGGGAATTAGAGGTACAGCATGATTAGAACGATCTCCAAGACGCTACACAGGCCTACCTCATGTATGGAAACTGCAGCGGTCAGTTGCCTACTAGATCACTAAGTGTGTGCAGCTGTTGATATAGACAGCCTTGTGCCACACCCTGCCGGCACACTTAGGGCCGCTGTGTAGTAGATTATAAGCGTTACACGGTCACAATTAGGCAGTAGCAATTGCAATGTCCTAAGGAATGTTCCTGTTACCTACTTTGAAGTGGTAGGCTAGTTGTCAGCTACTGTCCTATTACCACCCAGTATATTGACAGCTTAAGAAAATAACAATTTCTCCCCAACAAAACACACAATATGTTCAATAAACAGGCGTTCAGTTGAAATACTCTTTACTTGCCTTGGTGCCAATCTGATTACCACACTGTCCGGCTTGTATGTGAACTATTTCTCTCATTCTGTGTGTGTGCGTTGGTGTCTTGACAGCAGTAGAGTGCGTGCAGCCCCAGCTAAAGGCAACTGGATTTAGCACAAGCTAAATTCCTGTTCTTTCCCCTGTTGAATGTCAACGCCCAGTAAGGCTGGACAACTGAATGACACCCCAGCTGTGCAATAAACCAAGCCACGGTTATCTCCTGTCCAGTCTTAGGGTTTTCACAATGTAATGTTACCAGTACCACCTATAAATTCAATTCTGACTGAGAAAAAAAGTTTACTGTTCTTTTCCTTTTCAGCAGAACTCAAAAATTGTAGAACCAAGTCGTAGATTTAAAAGAACTAACAACCGTAGAACAGTTCCCATCTAGATTTTAAGCTATAATTTACTTAATTAAGGAATCCATCTTTATGCATTTTTCCTTTCCAACAACTGTATTCCTTTCAGATTACTTACAAAAAATTGTGAAAGGTAAAGATCTCACACTGCTAACTTTAGGCAGAATTTAAATACATGAACAGATATGCATTCGCCATTGGCTGCGATTAAGACAATTACAGGAATATATGATTGTGGTTAACAAGCAAAGTTAACAAAAATAGTGAAACGCCTCATACAACGTTGGTCCACCCAGTATTACACAGCTCAACAGACAAAGTAAATCACGACAGTATGCAAACTGATTCCATTTGGGCCCATTGACATGTCTGAGCCCCAATGCCCATTCAAACTCCATTAAACAATAGTCTGAGGTGAATACACCATTGACAGACAATCCTGTAGACAAAGTAATAAAACAAACATTATCTGAAACTTTACAAATAACTTTATTTACAGATTTGACAGAAAACATTGTAACAATTCCCACTACCTCAAATACTTATTAAAAATGTCACTACAATCTCAGACATTCGGGCTTTAAATTAGTCCTGGGCAATAATACATTAAAAGCATGTCCTTTATTCGTTCGAGAAGATCTTTCAATGAAATAGAGCTAAGGAGCAGATAGAGGATGGGGACAATATAGGCAAGACCTAAAATGTTTGCCAATAGATCGAAATTCAGCTAATAGGGAAGGGACCCAGCCACTCACATTTAGTGTTTCATATCTTTCTGAGGCTAACCAGATGTTCTCATTTTAAAAACAGAAACTAAAATCCAGAATCATACATTGCTACTTTGTGGGCTGAATCCCAACCAGAAACTGTCCAACCGTGCACTGTCCGAGTTGGAATTTGTCCTTAAATTAACATATATATGGTCCATCACAAGCTCTATATGTGTCTCATAAAGGAATCTTCCCAATTCCTCTGTGTCATTAATACAATTAACGCCAGGTACATTATAACGAGCTCAAACAGGGCTCGTCGACCTCCTCCCCAACGCACTGGACAATGTAGGACGCAACACACAGGAGTAGCTGCCCCGCCCCTCTCACCACAAACGTCAGGCAACGAAGCACAGATCTAAAGAAAATGTGAAGGAGACATGGAAAGTTCCAGAAACATTAAAAAAACTCACCATATGATTTAAGTAAAATATAACTTATTTGTAAACTTTAACAAATTAACCATATTTTACAAAAGATAGTCAAACAATTATAATGAATTTACCATGCCTGATATGTAAATACAAAACCTTCATTTTCCTTTTAATCAGTGTTGTAGTAGTAGTAGCGTACTTACTTCAATATATCCTTGGAGCGGGTGCATTTGAAATTGTATGACAGCGTGTACATTTCATAAAGCGTTGCTTTTACTGTGAGGTACCCAATGAAGTCCTTGGGGTTTAATTTGTACAGGTGAAAACTCAACTTGGCGACTCCATTTCTCTTCCGCTGCCTTGGGCAAACCTATACAAATAAAATTGACAAATAAAATCAATTACTGCCCATACTGGCAATTTAGACATGTTTTCATTAGATGAAAATCTAAAACAAAAACTATACAATGGCCAGTTCTCATTCCATATGAAATACCAGCAGATTTTGAATCCAAATTTGAATAATTTAACTTTCGAAGACAACGTGGCCAACTATGACAGTTTAACTATTACATACATTGAGCACTTACCGGAATCCACATGTCTCCTTCCTGCAACACCATGAGCCGAGTGTTGGCCGGTAGGGACTGGAAGAAGGCCTCAGAGTCCACCACAGTCCCATCGGCCTCCAGCACCAGTCGGAGGAACTGGCATGTCAGCAGGAAGGCACTTGCTGTCTGGGGAAGACCAGTGTCATTGACAATATTATTCATTGTGTGATATGCCAGTTGCAATTGTTTGTCCGCCACAACGAAAACAGGCGTTCCAAAAAAATATGTTCCGTTGACACGCAAGAACGACAGTCACACAAACTCAGGCACCGGCCTAAATAACAACACCTGGAGGAATAATGGCCACATAATTACCCCGTTTCCCATGGCACTTGCATGGGTGCCAAAGCTTAAGAGGGGCTCTGACTATGACTGTGCAATTGCCAGGCACAGGAGGGGATCGGTCGCTCACAAAAACAGTCCAACACCGCCCCCTTGAGGGTGATTCTGCAACTAGCACCCTTGAATATTTGCAGCATATTAGAAATAATTTTGCCTCCTGAAGGTCAGTTGTGGTTCCAGCGGCCCCTGTAACCACATTTCATACGGAGGGCCTGTGTACGGGGTGTCGGGGTTCCCCAGATGCAGTGGCCAGGACCTAAAGAACAGGCCAGGTGATGGTTGCTCTTCAATGCTGTGGTGGATCTCCAAATAATAGTCTGACTTTTCCCCAGATAGAGGCCAAAAATGCCCTACTCCCAGGGGTAACAACGTAAAAGCAGGCCCAGTGGTGGCTCCTGAGCTACTAGGATTTACATCGAACGTGAAGAACCGATAGTATGAATCTTTGTAAATTGTTTTTCCAACAACACCATCTAAAAAAGTTATTACTTATCCACACAAGGCAGTCCTGAGCTCCTAAGTGCTGTAAACTGACAGTTTAAATCTACACTTTTGCAATAGGCCTTTATTATGACAAGCAGGGCTAAGGTCAGGCAGAGACATCTGACAGTAAATATCCTGAACCAACCATTCATAGCAAATCTGTTTTATCAAGGATATTTATTGTACTAATCAGGTTTTTCTTGTTTTAAGTATTATATATAAATGTTAATATATATCCAATTTCTTAATAAAACTGTTAGTGTCTGTAAATCTGAAACTCTTTCTCCATCTATCATAGTTATGGGATCAATTAATTCATGTTATGAACTGTTTCATTAATAAATTGAAGCAAACACACCAGTATGTTTGAAATGCCCCTCAAATCATTGCACAACTGTTTGCAATACAAAATCAATACAATCCAGTCCAATACAAATATCAGTTTGAGTTTAGTTTGAAAGCTTGTTACATTGCCAACAGTACCAAGTGCCATTCTATGGTATAACGGCAAATCAGAGAGACAAATCATGTGGCTTTTCAGCACAAACTCAAGTATAACACCAATGACATTGTAATTGTACATCAGAGATCATAGTGGCCCTTGTGGTCATCCTGCTCGTATTATATCAGCTCTGTACTTATTACAAGCCTATATCTCTCATCTTCCATAGTAATTCTGAGTTGTTGCATTTCCACAACCCATACAAAAACTCAATGGTCCCAAATTAACAAGCTACGGTGGCACTATGTTGCCCGTCTGCTCATCTTCAGAACCCATCAGCACTGTAAAGATCTGAGTCTGACATCAATCTGACAGCATCCATAGCATGTTACTGATCTGCCCTTGAGTATTCGCGTTGGTCCCAAATCAGACATTTCAACATGTTTACAAGTTAGCTGGAAGGAACTGAAAAAATAACAATTATAAGATGAAAGTCAACTTTTCCCTTGTGTCACATTAACAGTTGCCTTTTTTGTTTTTAAAGAGTAAAACCAAAATGTGCTAGACAGCATCTCATTTGATGAATGGCCAACATTGACCATCAGCTGGTATTTCATTAATGGTGCAGATATGACAGATGTGGAGATTCTGTTGAAACTAATAAATTGTGGATCATTCTATTAATCTTTTAAACAGGAAGGTACAGTTCTTCCACAAAATCTATTTTTGTCTAACAATCCACGATATTGTGCCCTGCTGAACATAAATTGTAGTCTTTACCTTGTCCAGAAGGTCATCTAGGGAGGTGGCCAAGACCCCGGTCTTCTGTCCTCGACTCTGAGTGCAGATTTCAAAGGAACGGGGCTGTGGTTGTGGGAGGATACGGCGCAAGATAGTTGTTTGGATAGTTGACACAGACCTTTCAGAATAAGAAGGCAAAAGATTCAATGACAATGTGTTCAGGTTGGGGTCAAGGATTTTTGCAACAGGGTTGGTGACAGGGCAGCTCCCCTGTTGTATATTATTGCATTCTGGTTTTGTAGGTTGTCGAGTTGGATTCTACTGCCTGATCTTATTATTGAGAAACAAAGCTCATTCTTTGGAAGTTCTTGCACTATAAATGTCCTTGTTTTGTTTAAATCCAGGGACAGTTAAAAAGTCATGGATTGGTCTATCGATTGGAGTGAATTTCAAAGAAATATAATTCATGGAATTAAAGAAAATGTTATTTGTATGCAGCTGTAAATATCCAAAAAGGCAAAATCCAGATAGTATGAAATGTATAGAGCAAGTGGATGTACCTCTAACATGAACAATACATTGTGTTTAGATCAAGCTCATATGTCGAAATACATTTTTAGATTTTAAGACAAGACAACCAACAAAGTTGTCAAAATGTGAGCTCCATACCCCATCTAAATCACTAAGTAAAATCGTGTAATGTAAATTAAGTTTTAAAGTATATTTAACACCACCAATTGTTATTAAACTATCCTGCTTTTGGTCACTAATGTTCCAACTCGGTTCCTATCAACCACGTGTGAATCTAACAAACTAATTATATATTAATTACAAATGCAGATTTGTCCCAATAGTTTAGGTTTAAGCATTTTTTTGTTCTTAACTGAATGTGGATAATAATACTACACAATGAATATGCGGATTAAGCTATATCCTTACCTCACAACTGAGTTTGGAATAAAGTTCTTCGCATATTCCACACTAGAATTGAGAGACAGCAGAGACATGTCCAATAAAGTGCAATCTGTGTTTGAATAATCGAAATTAAATTAGACTCGGTCACAAAAAAAATATGCCTCTATTCTTCTTTTGCAAGACAAATAAGGGACGTGACAACAGCATATAAACCCTACTGAGCCTCTGCGAAATTATTTTGGTAACTTTATTACGTTTCCCCTCAAACGATTGGCTGTAGTTAGTTGGGGAGTTACTTCATCAATGCGAGAAGTGTGTTACATTGGTTTGTTCTAGCGGAGTGGTTTTCAAAGTGGGGGCCGCGGCCGCCTGGGTTTAAAACGTTTTTTTAAGTTTTAAACAGTAAATATCTTTATATTATTATAAGTATTGTTATGAAATAGCTTTATAATAATTTGTCGCATATGTGAAAATTATACTTTTAATGCTAATCTTTCTGATTGGTCGGTATCAAACACCATATTATTGTCTATCTATGGGTTCAATAACACATCCTGCAAAAGGGGGGCCATGGCCAAAACCTGGTGG
The DNA here is from genome assembly GCA_029465975.1 of Dallia pectoralis. NCBI lineage: Eukaryota > Metazoa > Chordata > Actinopteri > Esociformes > Umbridae > Dallia > Dallia pectoralis. Next base: position 7,218,046 of record CM055733.1, read on the forward strand.
TGTTTGTGGGGACTTGTCATGGAAAAGTTTGGGAACCCATGTTCTAGCTGACTGCCGTTTCTGAACAAAACATACTTAATTAGTGGGTTCCGTTGCAATCTGTGTTTTGCTTGTAGTTGCTTTTGATTAAAAACTATAGCTACCTTATTAATGAAATTCTGTTGGAAAATTCGTGCATTGTTTGCCCACCCCTGGTATAAGCTATTCTGTGTTTACAACCGGAGCTGTTTTTTTATATCAGAAGAGCGTTCCTCACTGAAGGTGAGAGGGAAATACCACTATTGTAGTTCCCTATCAGGGAACTTCGAGCTGCGTGAAAACGCTATGGGAACGCTCTGCGTGAGTGCGTCATGAAGCACATGTGTAATCAGTCCAATGGCGTGACGGAACGTCACAGACGGGTGACGTCGCGACCAGGAAGTCATAAAAGCACCCCTAATTACCGGCACCTTCAGTTTTTGTTGCTTCAGCAAGTGCATGTTGTGACAGTCCTCGCGGGTTTCTGCTATTACGTTGATAATTCAGAAATTTTCTTGGCGTTTATGTACAAGAGCTCACCGCGATTATGGCAACCGAGCGGCGTTTCAGACAGTGTGCTTCTCCCTGCAACCGCTTTCTCACGGGCCGGGACACACGTGTTCTGTGCGTAGTTTGTTTGGGAGAGGAGCATGCCCAGCTAGCCTTGGAAGAGGCTAGCTGTAAGCATTGCGACCGTCTCGCCATCCGCACACTTCGCTCTCGCCTGGCGCTTTTTCAGGAAAGCGGCTCGGTTTGCGTTCCCCGCGGTTCAGGTCCCGCCGCTGCCGAGGCACGGCGCCGACTGACGTCGTGGGGTTCGCAAGCGGATCTAGCATGCGGTTCCGAGACGGCTTCTGCATTTTCTCGGTCCTCGTCTGCTAGAGCCCGTGCTGGTTTCTTCCGCCCTGGGTGAGGCACCTTTTTCTCAGCCGTCCAGTTCTGAGGAAATGGAGGTTGAAAACCTCGAGGCGGAGGCTGAATTGTTGGTTCAGTCACCTGCGAACGAGGAGCTGCTGGAGGTACTCAGCCGAGCTGTGGGAAAGCTCAACATCGAGTGGCCGGCTGACAGGCAGGAGTCTGCTTCAACTAGTAAGTTGAATGAACGATTCTTGCCCTCCCGTGCTTTACCTCCTGAGGTGTCGAGGTCCTGGAAAAAGCCGGTGTCGTCCCGGGTGTTTAATCCGCGGACTCATATGTATTCGAATGTTGCCGAGGCTAATGTTCATGGGTACGGACCGATGCCGGTCGCGGAGGAGATACTGGCGAGCCATTTATCTCCCGCGGCATCGTCTCTGAGGACACCGGCATTGCCCTCCAAGGCGTTGAAGTCTACTTCAGCGCTGGTGGGCAAAGCTTATTCGGCGGCGGGTCAGGCAGCTTCCTGCCTCCATACTATGTCTATTCTACAGGCATATCAGGCAGAGCTGCTTAGCGACGGGGCTCAGGGGGAGACTGTAAGTCCTGATGAGGTTCGAGAACTTCGTCAGGCGGCGGATTTGTCTCTTCGTGCCACTAAGGAGACGGCCAAATCAGTGGGCCGTGCTATGGCAGCCTTGGTGGCTACGGAGAGGCATCTCTGGCTGAGCCTCTCTGATATGAGAGATCGGGAGAAAGCCTTCCTTCTGGAGAAATTTCTCCCCCGTCGTAGCCGCGTCGCGGGGGCTGTCGGACGGGGGCAGCCCCGCCCGGCGCCGAGCACGGCACACCGGGCGCAGCAGAGAGTGAGTGTCGCTACTCGGGCACCCCCACACGATGAGTGGGCCGGGCGGCGACGCTCACAGGCGGGGCCTTCGAGGGGTAGGACAGTTCCGAGGCCTGTCGCTACATCCAAGAAGGCTTTGTCTAAGAGACCCTGACAGGGGGGTCAAACCGCTGGGGGTGGTCCCCACCAGGGGAGTAGTGAGCTCCTCCTGGTGCCCTCAGCGGGGTGGCCTGGGCGAGCGTTTTCCCGAGGGGTGCTCGCCTCCTCCGAGGAGGGGCCCAGAACTGTCGGACCAGTTGTTCCCTGCCAGTGCGCTGTTACAGGGCACTGTGTCTGCAGTACCTGTTACTCCAGAGGCCAGCCTCGAGAGGCTGGTACCCCTAGTAGATTTTCTGGCAGAGTGGAAGACCCTGCCGAATATATCTCAGTGGGTCCTGCGGATAATCGAGAGCAGGTATGCCATCCAATTCAGGACGCATCCGCCTCGTTTCAATGGGGGTCCTGCCCACAGTGGTGGGCCCAGAGCAGGCTCTGGTACTGGAGCAGGAGGTACAGACTCTCCTGCTAAAAGGGGCTATAGAACGAGTTCTTCCTCTCAGCAGGGAGTCGGGCTGGTACAGCCGGTACTTCGTTGTTCCCAAGAAGGATGGGGGGTTGCGTCCTATTTTAGACCTACGTCTGTTGAATCAGACGGTCGGGAGACTCAGCTTCAAAATGCTCACTCTCAAACAGATCGTATCACAGATCAGGTCCGAGGACTGGTTTGTCACGATAGATCTGAAGGACGCCTATTTTCACATCTCCATCCTTCCACAACACAGGAAGTTCCTGAGGTTCGCTTTTGGGGGCGAAGCGTACCAGTATCGGGTTCTTCCGTTTGGCCTAGCACTCTCTCCCCGTACGTTCACGAGATGTATAGACGCTGCCCTGGCGCCGTTGCGCCTCCAGCGCATACGCATCCTCAATTACATCGACGATTGGTTGATTCTGGCTCCGTCGGAGCATCTAGCGGTTCGGCATCGAGATGTCGTTCTGGCTCACATCAACAAACTGGGGTTGAGGCTCAATGCTGGGAAGAGTGTGCTGTCGCCGGTACAGGTGACCACTTTCCTGGGCGTAGTCTGGGATTCGACCACGATGCGGGCACATCTGTCTCTTGCACGTGTGGCGTCAATCCTTGCTGCCGTCGAGCAGGTGAGGCTAGGCCAGTCACTCACTGTGAAACAGTTTCAGAGACTGTTGGGTCTGCTGGCAGCAGCGTCCAACGTTATTCCTTGCGGCCTGCTGTTCATGAGACCGTTACAGTGGTGGCTCAGAACCAAGGGGTTCTCCCGAGGGGAAACCAGTTCCGCATGATCACTGTTACGCGGCGTTGTCTCCGCACGCTGGTCATGTGGAGGAAGCCTTGGTTCCTAACCCAGGGTCCCGTGTTGGGAGCTCCGTGTCGTCGTGTTACACTAACGACGGATGCCTCCCTCACCGGCTGGGGGGCGATCATGAGTGGTCGCCCAGCTCAAGGGCTCTGGCGGGGCCATCAGCTATCATGGCACATAAATTGGCTAGAGATGCTGGCAGTTTACCAGGCTCTGAAGCACTTCCTCCCAGACCTAAGGGGTCATCATGTTCTTGTCCGGTCGGACAACACATCGGTGGGTTTTTATATCAACCACCAGGGGGGTCTGCGCTCACGCCCACTTTACAATCTGGCCCGCCAGGTCCTTCTGTGGTCCCACGGGAAGCTCCTTTCTTTAAGGGCCATTTTTATCCCTGGGTACCTAAATCAGGGGGCAGACACCCTGTCGAGACAGGGGCCGAAGCCCGGGGAGTGGAGACTCCATCCCGACGTGGTGGAGCTCCTTTGGTCGCACTTCGGTCGGGCCGAAGTGGACCTATTTGCGTCCAGAGAGACGTCACACTGTCCTCTGTGGTTTTCGCTGACTCATCCAGCCCCACTGGGGCTGGATGCCATGGTGCAGGCATGGCCGAGGTCACGCCTGTACGCTTTCCCCCCGGTTGCTCTGCTCCCAGGAGTTCTGGAGAGGATCCGTCAGGAGCGGGTCAGTCTACTGCTCGTAGCACCGTACTGGCCGGCCCGAGTATGGTTTGCGGACCTAATATCTCTCCTCGTCGGCTCTCCGCTGGAGATTCCGATCAAGAGGGACCTGCTTTCCCAGGCGCATGGGGTCATCCTTCACCCCCGCCCGGAGCTGTGGAAACTATGGGCCTGGCCTCTGAGGGGGCCCGCCTCTTAGTTTCAGGTCTCTCGACTGAGGTCGTTGAGACCATCCTTCACTCCAGAGCTCCAGCCACAAGGAAGGCGTATGCCGCCAGGTGGAAACTGTTCACCTCGTGGTGTAGAGAACGGCAGGTGGACCCAGTTAACTGCCCAGTGTTTGCAGTACTGGAGTTCCTGCAGCATCGCTTCTCTACAGGTCTATCCCCATCCACACTGAAGGTGTATGTGGCGGCTTTGTCCGCATGCCATGTCCCTCTAAATGGGGTTTCTCTGGGGAGACACCCACTGGTATCAGGAGGCTGAGGCCAGCAGCCGGCATGAGGGTGCCATCCTGGGACCTGGCTATTGTTCTAGAAGGCCTCTCCCGTGCTCCGTTTGAGCCCATTGAGGAGGTCCCTGACAAGTTCGTGACCCTCAAGACGGTCTTCTTACTTGCCATCTCTTCTCTGAAGAGGATTGGTGATATGCAAGCGCTGTCGGTGGCGCCCTCTTGCTTGGACTTCTCACCCGGTATGGTCAAGGCGTTTCTACTACCTTCACCCGGGTATGTCCCCAAGGTCCCAACTAACATTGTTGGGCCTATTGTGCTGCAAGCCTTCTGCCCTCCTCCTTTTTTGACGTCGGACCAGAAGAAGCATAACCTCCTCTGCCCGGTTAGGGCCTTAGACGCCTACGTCCACAGAACTGCCCTGTGGAGGCTGTCCGAACAGCTGTTCGTGTGTTTTGGACCACCCAAGAGAGGGGGTCCTGTGTCTAAGCAGAGGATGAGCAAGTGGGTGGTTGAGGCCATCTCACTTGCTTACGAGTCGGCTGGTCAGCCTTCACCCTTGGCTGTTCGAGCCCACTCGACCAGGAGTATGGCGGCTTCAAAAGCCCTTTTGTCAGGTAAAGTGTCTCTACATGACGTCTGTGTTGCGGCAGGCTGGTCCTCACCGCACACGTTCGTGAGATCTTACCAGCTTGACTTTAGCTCCACGCCAGGGGCGCAGGTGCTTTCGTCCGAATGTGCGCTCTGACTTCACATGACGGACACTTGCTCGTATGGCGAAGTGGGTGGTGGCGTTCCCATAGCGTTTTCACGCAGCTCGAAGTTCCCTGATAGGGAACGTCTCCGGTTACGTATGTAACCTTAGTTCCCTGAGGGGAACGAGACGCTGCGTGTCTGTGCCATACTCCCGGCATGCCCTTGGCACTTGCTTCAGCCCATCAGAAACTGAAGGTGCCGGTAATTAGGGGTGCTTTTATGACTTCCTGGTCGCGACGTCACCCGTCTGTGACGTTCCGTCACGCCATTGGACTGATTACACATGTGCTTCATGACGCACTCACGCAGAGCGTTCCCATAGCGTTTTCACGCAGCGTCTCGTTCCCCTCAGGGAACTAAGGTTACATAAGTAACCGGAGACGTTTTTCGTTGTTGTGGCTAGCTTCACACAGGTCTCGATAAGATAGTCCTTCGATTTCGGTCTTTCTTGCCAGTTAAACATGAAGCCAAGATAATAACCGGATGTGTAATTCAGAAGCACGCAATCATCATTTCCGTTCTTCAATGGGTAGACAGAGTCCGGTAGCGTGGCGACGGAACCCTGTGGAGCGATATGTACTATTTTTATCACCAATAAAATCAACGAAAAAGTTGTCTATTTAATACTATAATTCGAGTTGGTTGGACTAGGTTAACTCTAAGTAAAGTTGTTATGTAGAAGTGGTGCCGGACAAATATAGGTATTACACACGCGTACGTCACAGGGTAGGCGTTTCTTAGCCGAAACATGATAGAAGTTTGACCAATATATTTTCGCTAACTAGTACTTGGCTCCACCCACCTTGTTTCCAATAGGTCGGCCCAGTCTACTTCACTAGATTCTCACTAACGACTCATTTTTGGTTCATCTTGGTTCAGTTATATACATCTTTGGGACGTAACACCACCTTTGACCTGACATTATTTCGCTGGGATGGCTTTAACCTTACGCATGTTTAGACCGAGTGGATTTGTCAAATTCGCCAGGTAAGATAATCTACACATCTACATAGCTATAACACTTGAACTTGCAATGTAAACCCGATAAACCAGTTTGACCGATTTATTTGCACGAATGTTATTCATTTGTAGACATTTTAAAACCTGACATAATTATCACTCAGAACCTGGCTGGTACAATTGTCTGTAAAATAAATGGAAGGGTATCACTTGCGATCTACGATACAGTAGTTAGCCTTACTAAAACCAAACACCGTCGTTATAGCGGTTGTAATATGTTGTCATTTCATCCGGTTCTTAGGAGAGCATGTTTAATCTATCCATGTGTCCTGTATTTACAACCCTATGCACATTTACTAGGGTTGCCTTTATTTGTTAACGAGCCTGCTAACTAGCCAGCAAACACAGTTCTTATCAGAGTCCTACCTCACAGTTCGTAAACAATGTGGGACATGTATTATGCATGTTTTAGCTATTTCTCTGATGGGTTGTTATATCAGAAAATACAACTCGGGGCCCTAAGCCCCATCAACTCCCCCTGTGGGGCGGGGCCTGGTTGGAACCCGGTCATACCCTTTGCCCTAGAACCCGGTCATACCCTTTGCCCTAGAACCCGGTCATACCCTTTGCCCTAGAACCCGGTCATACCCTTTGCCCTAGAACCCGGTCATACCCTTTGCCCTAGAACCCGGTCATACCCTTTGCCCTAGAACCCGGTCATACCCTTTGCCCTAGAGCCTGATCTTACCCTTTGCCCAAGAACCTGGTCATACCCTTTGCCCAAGAACCTGGTCATACCCTTTGCCCAAGAACCTGGTCATACCCTTTGCTTTAGTTCATGTAGTCCACCATACTAACATATTTGAAAACAGAAGAAAGTTCAGGTGATATGCCATGGTTGTATATGAAAGACCTATATGATAGTTTGATGCACTTTGTGTAAAACACATTTTTATAGTGTTAACCCTTTGGCTGTCTTATTGTTTAAGAAACACTACCAGTAGTTCATGTCAATTAATTGTATTTCAGGGCTGTCCAAGTCTCACACATTACATCTCTAAAGCTGCACACGACTGGTTATATTATGGGGGCTACCGTGGAGGAATTTAACCATGCCAAGACTCGGATGGGTAAACTGAAGAACGACCCTGGCAATGAGGCCAAGCTAAGAATCTATGCTCTCTTCAAACAGGTGAGGTCACTGTGCGTTTAGCTACATGGCTTCGATATCCCTGACGATAATTGACAATGAGTTCTTAACATAGATCTACTTTAACCTGATTACATTGGTAGGGTTTGAAGCATGAACTGCTAATTTCAGGTACTACTGCATTATTTGCTTCAGTTTCCACAGGCGTGTCGCCGGATATGCTCTGTAGAATTACTCGTTCCTTGTTTTATATGTATGGATGGACACATGCAGTATACACGGCACTGTAATCGCTTCAGTGTCTCTGCTTTTCCTTTTGTTTATTAGGCAACTCAGGGGCCGTGTAACACTCCCAAGCCAGGGATGCTTGACTTTGTTGGTAAAGTTAAATGGGATGCGTGGAAGTCTCTTGGTTCTGTATCTCAGGTAATTTTGCGTTACAGCAGTAGATGCATGTGTTCTATTTTTGTTTCAGAGGAACATTGTGTTTGCTGATCCAAGTTGATTATTTTAAAATGCAAATGAATCATTAGAAAACCCTTTGTACAGTTATGTTCGTAAAGTTGAAAGCTGTAGCCTTCATTTCTCAAAACAAGAATAGATCGTCACGTTTCATTCTAATGGACAACACATTTGCTTTTCTTTGAAAAAAAAAAAGACTTTTGAACATTAGTGTATGTATCCGTTATATTTTAACGCTTGTAATCGAGTACTGAAACGATGATTGTCCTTGTGTGAATTGCTCCATTGTCTTTAAATAGTGGCACTGTCAGACATAAGTTTAGACACTGTATATCTTTATCTGTTCCTTTCAGGACGATGCCAGACAGCAGTATGTGGACTTGATCGAATCTCTGTTGGCTGCCGAGGGCCCAGCAGTTGCCACAGCCCCCGCTGAAGGCACTTCTACTTTTAACACTCTGCTGGTCTCTACGAAGGACAACATCACCACTATCTGCTTCAACAGGCCAGAGAAGAAAAATGCCATTACTGTGGAGGTATTACATCATTATAGTTTTATTTTCAATGAGTGTAAATATTTTTTATAGCTAAAATATAAGTAGCATAGATGTATAGTTTGATTGGATGATATCTGGATTTACTCATCGTCCCAAACACCTTTTACAAACATTGTAGTCGGGCAATGTTTTCCCCTGCCCTCAAATGTGCTGATTCCATTTTAGTGTTAGCGAGCAGTGTTAGCGAGCAGTGTTAGCGAGCAGTGTTAGCGAGCAGTGTTAGCGAGCAGTGTTAGCGAGCAGCCCTTCTGGCTTTGCCATGACACAAATGGGTTCTTATCTTGGCTGACTTTCTTCATTATCATACCAAAGAATAGTGGCTTTCACATAGCCTGTGCAATATTTAAACTATATAGCTAAATATTCTCTCTCTTTCCGCAATTCATTGTGTCCAAGTATGCATTAACTTTTGAAGGTGTCTTGTGGTATCAGGCACCAGATAGCAGCAGATCTTTGAAATCCTGTAAGTTGCGAGGTGGCGCCAACAGTTACTAAATACAAACAATGACCTAAAACAGATTTCCAATACACCTCTTATTCCGCAATCATCCAGTTGTTCATTTCTGTTATTCCTTTTACTTTTCTTTTCCTATGCAGATGTACAATGAAATTATGAAGGCGCTGGAACAAGCTGGCAAAGATGAGTCTGTCATTACTGTAATCACAGGTAAATCCAAACAACCTATTCCTTTTGTTGAAATGATGAGTCAGAAAGAAAGAAAAACAAGGCACAGATTAGGGGAAACACAGGTGGTATAGATGACTGAGGGCAGACAGGAAGGACTAAATATGGGCGTGAGGGAAAAACGTAAACCAGGAGACAGCAGAACAGGACAAGAAATCACCAGGTAGCTAAATTTTTTTCATTTTTTATGCAAGGCTGTTTCTTATAAAGGAATATAAATCAATGTTTGACTGACCGAGAATGCCCAAACTATAATTGATGTACATTAAACTGACTGATCACTAAGATGGCAAATACAGTAATTAGCATTTCAAGAACGGAGCGTTCATTCTTTCTGCAATATTGCGATCAATTTCAAAATATACATCCCCTTATGTCTGCACCCAACATCACTCATTGTTTGTGGGGTTTTTTGTGTTTGTATTTTTCTGTACATTTCATGAAGTGTGTCTATACTTCTTGAGCTGACTGTATATGCCTCTTATGGTGATGAACCATTTAACACTTTTTTGTGAATCTGTATTATAAATATGCATTATTTTGCCAGGGCACCAATGAACCCTAGGAGTAATAGATAAACCAGCACATTGGGTTCGCCATAATTTATTGTCCTGCAGAATATATTGGGATGACTCACTCCCATTCACTCTGCAATAATAGTTGGTGGTAATAATAACTACTGTAGACAACAGTTTGTGTCGTGTTCCTCTCTAGGCAGTGGAGACTACTACTGCAGCGGTAACGACCTGACTAACTTCGCCAAAATACCTGAGGCTGGGGTCAGCCAGATGGCAAAGGATGCTGGAGAATTGCTGGGGTTCGGACTCACCAAAGAGAAGCATACAAGAGTGTACTTTAAGAATATTTTTTTCCACTGACAGCGTGTGTTTGTGTGTAGGGCGTTCGTTAAAGCCTTCATCGACTTTCCCAAGCCCCTGATTGCTGTGGTCAATGGTCCGGCTGTGGGGGTGTCTGTTACTCTCCTGGGTCTGTTTGACATAATTTATGCCACTGAGAGGGTAAGTGCTCGTCCACTCTGCGTTGGATTAGAATGCATTATGCATGTTAGTTAAGGATATTATATTAGCATTAGTGAGTGCATACATTCACATACCCCCTCCCCATACAGGCCCCTCCTGGACACTAAACACACAACCTTCCCCTCTTCTGACAGGCTACATTCCACACCCCCTTCAGCCAGCTGGGACAGAGTCCAGAGGGCTGCTCTAGCTATACCTTCCCCAAGATGATGGGCAATGCTAAGGTATGGATGCCCCCATGATGGATGCTGCTTCTAAGATACGACGCACGTAGCAGGTTTTCTCAGGCATCTATTCACACAGTTTTACTATTTTGGACATCTGTCTGCAATGTTTAATATTTATTTTTTTGTTCTGTTCTCAATGTGTTTGGAGAAAAAAGTGTACGTAAATGGATCTATAACTAATGGCTAAAATTGCCATCCTCTGTGACTAGGCTAGCGAGGTGCTTCTGTTCAACAAGAAGCTGACAGCCACCCAAGCTTGTTCTCAGGGCCTGGTTACTGAAGTCTTCCCTGACAGCAGCTTCCAGACTGAGGTGGCCACCAGGCTTGAGGCCTACGCCAAGCTCCCCAGAAATGTGAGTCAAAGCATGAGCAGACATTAACAATGCCTGTTGCCGTATCGGTCCTGCTTGTTTCCGAGGTCACGTTCAATTTTATCAAAAGTTATGAAACTTGGTATAGTCATCATTTTGACTCAGTAATGTAAGGCTTCCATCCTGCTCAATGAGTCACAAGTCCCACTAAAGCATGCAATATCTCTAACAGCGCTGTGATGGTTTAGATTTGCCCAGAAGGTGTGATCACTCCATTCAGTAGAAAACATGTGGATTGTAGTCTTGTTTTGCATCTCATCTACAGAGGAGATGAGCCTAAGATAAAGTAGATCTAATGGAATTGTTAACTCCGCTGGGTACAGATTCTTATTTACTGTGACAATCTAAGACCAAATGGGGTTTACAGTCTTCCTCAGGGACAGAATATGTTTTTATCGATATTGAGATTATGATTATTTATTGCAAATATTAATTGATTTTATGGACAACATAATTTTATTGCACTTTCACATTAGAACGAACAGACCACTGCTTTCACTTGCATGTTGTGCTACATTCCTGCTAATGTACAAGTCTATGCATCAAAAAAAAAAACTGGTCTTTCGTCTCCTAGAAACAAAATATGAATAAAATGAATAAAGTAAATTAATTACTGGCTAAATAAAAATAAATATGCCATCACAGAATGCAACAAAAAATAAAATAATTCAGGCCTATGCAGAAAGGGTTGATGCTGGCCAAGGATGCAGACTAGCTATGGTTTTGCCCGTCTGCTCTCTGTTGTATATTACTCAGTTGGTCGCTGGAGGGTGTGTGCGCTGCTGAATATCCCCCTGGTGCCTGGCTTAGGAAGTTCAGGTAGCGCTTCATTTGATAGGCAGCAGAGTTTTCCATGAGCGGAGCACACATTGTGGACATTAATATTGCAGTTGATCATGTTCATTTAAATGTGGGAAGCCAACATCGTAATCGTGAAGAAAATGTGATTAATTGTGCAGCCTTACTCCGGGACTAGAACCAGTGAACTGTTATTCTAAATCTTATTCTAAATCCAAACGGCGAGCTCTGTATAGTTAGATGGTGTTAAAAATGACTCCAAATATGTTTTTATTGAGTCTAATGCACCTTCTTTTCATGGCTGTTTTGTGGCCAGTCCCTAGCCCTGTCCAAGCAACTAATCAGTGGAATGGAAAAGGAACGTCTCTACAAGGTCAACGACCAGGAGGTGGAGCGCCTGGTGGAGCGCTGGCAGTCTGACGAGTGCATGCAGGCCATCATGAGTTTTTTCCAGGCTAAGGCTAAGCTGTGAGCAGTTTATTGATTGGCTGCCAAGTGAAAGAAAAAGTTCTGAATCTAAGGGTACTAGCAGTAACCAATTTGGTTACCAGGCATTTAAAATTCAAGTCCATTGTGTGCCCTAATTAACAGAAGCCACATCACGACATATAGACATCCCTACGTTATCTGTAGGGGGCAGCGCCTGCCTAGAATCACTAGTCTGTAAGAAATCAACTTGTATGTGGGATAAAGCCTGAAACAACATTAGCAATAGCAGATGCCTTTCTAGTTTTAAGATATTTTTGTATATTAATGACCGTATGATTATTGTACAGTTTTAAACAAACTCACTTACTGTTGCATTCTGTTTGGTTTTGCATTTCCATATCTGGGCAGTCCAGACAGCAGTGAAAAAATATACTGTAACTAATTTGGTTACTAAGGCTAGGCTTAATTTTAGGCGGGAAGTTATATTATGTAATTTTTTCCACCAGGCAGTTTCTAATGTTTGACCAGATCAGATCAGCTCTGTCTGTCAAAAACTAGTCATCAAAACTAGTAAGTGAACGGATATGATGTCAGAAGATCATTTAGTGGAGGAATCCAATCTATATAGACCAGTCTGTGTGGGTATATGTGTAAACTGAAGTTGGGTTGTGCCTTAAAATCATGGGATGCCTAAATATTAGTTTTTCTGTACCATTTTATATGCACTTAAGATAGTTGGAGATGTTCCAAATTGACTATGTCTGTTTGATTGCATTAATAAATTAATTTAAAATGGGGAAAAAGTATAAAGTTCTGAAATGTTTGGTATTGTTTATATGGTAATCATTTCTGCACACAAATGTTAATTCTAATGCATATGCATTTTATGATGACATTGTGTTTTATATCAATATTTTTGTTATGTTTTGTAGTTAGCTATGCGATAAAACATTGGATATATAACATTATTGTCCTGGGTGTGGACGGGTGTTATATGCGATAAAACAATGACTATGTAACATAATTGGCCTGGGTGTTATATGCGATATATATAATTCTAATATATATCAGTATTGTCCTGGGGGTGGATGCCACCGCTAATATTGAGAGACCGAGAGTTGGTTAATGGTTGTAAGCTTACTAATATACTGTTTGGTATTTACTTACCTAGCTAGCCCGCTATACAGCTTCAGGGTAATATATTGAGTTTTGCTATTGCAAACCCTTTAACGTTACAATAGTCACTAGCTTTGGATTGTGATATGCAAAGTACCCTGTAACTGCAAGCTAACTAGGTGATAGCTTAATAACTACAATGTACTTATGAACTTGAATGGAGTATGATTTGTTACACATTTTGGATTTTAGTTATTACTATTATACTTTTTTGTAATCGAGCCAATATAACAATGTGTTGACCCTTGTGAATAGCTGGTCCAGACAGTCAACAACATTGGAGTTGCTTCTCAATCTTCTTTTGCAGGAATGTTGATGTGCCTGTCAGGACCTTATAGTCACAGAGTGCCTTAGAGCTCCTCTCAGCACTGCTCTCTTTAGAAGTCGGAGCCTTCATTTTGTCATTATCATCTCGACTCGAGGACCATTGCCCAATACCAATGTATCCCCTTTGGTTCTTTCAGCTAGCTTTGTAATCAAAACGACAGCATGCAAGTCCACAGTATGGTCAAATAGCTCAACTGTAGGTTTAGATATGACTTGTATAATAATTTTATGTTTTAATTAATGGTATACCTTTTTTCTTAACTCATGAAATCTGTATGGTTGTGGGGATGTTTGTGCCTCTGACTGGACAACGAGCACAACATGTCAAACCAAAGGCACCTTAGGTGTGTGTGTTAACACTTCTCACCACCAGATGGCATCTGTCCTCTATCCATAACATTAGGTTTGAGCAGACAACTCTGTGCATGTTATGCATGATGGTCCAGATGAACCCAACTACTGAGGCCTCATCAACGGGGCAGGCTCTAACCCACACAGGTGGGCTGCTTTGCATGTCACACCTGGTTTCCTTGACCCTTCTCCGACCTATTGCAGGTACATAACCTGTTTTTGCCAAGCAAAGCATGTGCAGCAATATAGTGCTCCTTTTTTAAACATTTCCCATCTCTGCTTCAAATTCAAATAGATGTCAACAGAATGGGTATGAGACTTGTTAGCTTTGTCGCAAGGCTAGTGTAACATAGGCCTGTTGTTACAAAACCCCTCACAACTCTAGCTGATAGAGAAAAACACAATACATTACTTTTGATTACTGCCGCCAGCAGTACATGAGACACATCTTATGAGACGCACAATGACTGCCTGTCCTATGCTTACATCACCCGATTCATTGATTGTTTACTGTTACACATTCCAAATCAGCCAATTAAACAACAAAATCCTTTTATCCATAAAAAAAATGTTGTTTCCTAAAAAGGTCAACTTCTCTATAAAAGGACTAATTTTAACTTGAATTTGTTATTTTGGGCCAAGCAAACGCTCCACAGTGAATAGCAGAGTCACGTTTCTCTAACGACATAACCGGTGTAAAACATTTCAAAAGCACTGGATATACCTTCGAGCAGTCTAAAGACAAGTAATATGATGGGAAACTATAATGGATTGTAGTGTATGGTTTAACCAAGAGCGTGCCTGCACCAGGCTAATCTTCCAAACCAGAAGACTGAGCAAGTAAGTAACTGAGCTACATGCTTTAATGGCAGACTAGTGAAAGTGTGCATGTAACAACAATACCACAAGCACACAACTGTCTGGTATTCGAGCAAAAGTAAGCCATTAGCGAAGCACATCGTGGATGTAGGCCAGCCAACACTTGGTAGCCATTTGATGAAAGTGTTGTGGCCTGATGGAAAACACATGAAATGTTTGGCTTTAATGCAGACCGAACATAGCACATAACCCAAAGAACAACATCCCTATTGTGAAGCTCGTGGTGGTAGTATCATGTTATGGGGATGTTTCTCATCATCTGGAATGGGCCTCTTGTCTGGACGGAAGGGAAAACGCTTCCCTCTGCAAGAAAGCCAAAACTCGAAATTGTTTTAACATTAAAGCAAGCCAAAGTAATGAAGCGGCTTAGGAATAACACGCTAAATGCTCTTGAAGTGCGCAATCAAAGCCTCCACATACCCAACTGTCTGTTGACACTCCTCAAGATAGTGGACACAGTCTGGAGTATGCTGGCTAGAGTATGCTGTCTGGAGTATACATTCTGGAGTATGCTGTCTGGAGTATGCTGTCTGGAGTATGCTGTCTGGAGTATGCTGTATGGAGTCTGCTGTCTGAAGTATGCTGGCTAGAGTATGCTGTCTGGAGTATGCTGTCTGGAGTATGCTGGCTAGAGTATGCTGTCTGGAGTATGCTGTCTGGAGTAGGCTGTCTGGAGTAGGCTGTCTGGAGTATGCTGCTTGGAGTATGCTGTCTGGAGTATGCTGTATGGAGTATGCTGTCTGAAGTATGCTGTGTGGAGTATGCAGTCTGAGGTATGCTGTCTGCAGTATGCTGTCTGGAGTATGCTGTTTTGAGTATGCTGTCTGGAGTATGCTGTCTGGAGTATGCTGTCTGGAGTATGCTGTCTGGCTGGCTAGAGTATGCTGGCTGGAGTATGCTGTCTGGAGTATGCTGTCTGGAGTATACAGTCTGGAGTATGCTGTCTGAAGTATGCTGTCTGGAGTATGCTGTCTGGAGTATGCTGTCTGGAGTATGCTGTCTGGAGTATGCTGTCTGGAGTATGCAGTCTGGAGTATGCAGTCTGGAGTATGCCGTCTGGAGTGTACAGTCTGGAGTATGCTGTCTGAAGTATGCTTGCTAGAGTATGCTGTCTGGAGTATGCTGTCTGGAGTATGCCGTCTGGAGTATGCCGTCTGGAGTATGCCGTCTGGAGTATGCTTGAAGATTAGTCGACACAAAATACAACATTTAAATGCATGAAACCTTGAGGCACTCACACAGGTACAAAAAAAACTTGAATCAGGATGTCGACGTTCTACCTCGGGAATGTGCCAAAGCAAATGAAAAGAAATGATGTTGACTGATTTGATTAAATTCAAATGTCATCAGCACTGAATCAACCTGGGGAATAGATTAGAAATGTTACGGTTAACGGACATTGACAAAGCAATCGCGTCATGAGGAGATACAGAAAATGACGCGTAGTTAAAAATTGGCAAATTCCCAAGCAAGATATATTTGCAGTGAGCTGTTTACTGACTATTACCTCGTGTGGCACAGAGGACTTGGAGGTCAGTAGAGGCACATGGAGCATTGTTAGTTAGTTCAAACGATGGAAACGCCACTCTACTTCGTCCAGGAAGATCACCACTGTTTGTCTTTAAACATTCCTCACAGGGCAGTGAGTGTCCCTTCACAATTCAACTTCACCTGCCACCCTGGGAAATATGGCTGAGAGTGTTTCACTGTGTGACACAACAGAGATATGCTTGCACCAGCTGTCATACGCTTTCCAGGTCAGTCAGGACAGAAGAATGGGAATAGGATGGTGAGATTGGAGTGATTTTTTTCATTTTCGGTCAAAAAAGAGCAGAGTGAAAAGCCAGACTCCCTAGGCAATAGAACCATCTGTGATTCGGTGGTCCTGCATAATGGACTGTTGTAGTTCTCTGGTAGACAATATACCATGCAAATACCAGGTTCCTCAGGATCAGCAACCACAGAGAGACTAAGTTGCATTGAAAACACATCCTAACCTGTCATCATCCTTCTTGAGTCGCAGTAAGTATTTTTAAATCATTCGTAGCAGTTTCAGAAAATCAATCCAGATAGTGGCCAAAGTGAAAATCATATTTTCACTTTTTTCCTGGTTCCATACAATTTGCTACTGTACACTCTTTGATTGATTTGACTTTAAGTCTGTCACATGATTTGAATTTGTACAAGCAATATAGTGATTTTGTGGGCTAAAACTGAAAGTGACAGACTTATGTGTTAGTGGGATGCAATAGAAAGGTATGAGTTGTTGAATATACTTTTTCTGTACTTCAGCTATCTTCCAAGCGGGGGCGACATTCTACATCATGTACCTCCTTTAATATTTCTCTACACGTTTTGAGTGAAAAACCTTATTTACCTAGATGGTAGGGGTGCTGTGGAAGATGAAAATAAATTAGGCACCAAAGGCCATCCAAGTCACCATCGTCTATGTTAGGGTATGTAATTATATGATGGAATTAAATGGAAGCATGGCATTGGGTGAACTGATTCCTCTATTGAACACTAGGAGTTATTCATGAGCTCTGATTAGAAACGTATTAATTTGCAGTGTTTGGTTGGAGAATCAAGAGCAATTTTACTGTACATTATAAAATGCCTGACGAGAACCACATGCGCTATTATTAATGAGACCTTTGATATGTGAACAAGAAGCTGTTGCCTTTCATTTTGTATGATTGATAGTTTAGCTAAAGGAATTACTAAATACTTGGAAATGTTCAGTATTTTTCACTGTAGGCCCCAGTGTGGGAACCTTAGACCTCTCCTTCCTTTCCAACTCCACAGTGTTTGACAGATGACAGGCACAGCCAATCACACTGCTGATGAATGAGCTCTCCCAACAGGGACCGCCAATCAGGCGTCTGTCTAGTGTTACCACAGACACTGGAGAAACAAACGGACATCTGGGAGAGCAGCTCTGCTTCTACAGGTGCACAAGATAACTTACTAATAGGTGACTTGCAAATGACCCAACGCTCTGAAAGAAAATATTGAAGTGTACCGTCGACACAACGTCTCAGTTGGCCTTATTGATTTGCCGGTAATTGCATACTATTGCCATTATTCCCGAAGAGTACAGTGCAATGCATTCTGAAGATGAACCCGAACAACACATGCCATAATATTTTTTTCTTAAAAGGAACTGCTTCAGGCCTTGTTCCGCTTGTAAATAGTGTTTAAAGTGCCTTGGAGAGGCACTACATAGAGTCGTGAATGTCCGTTTTCTCACCAAGAAGCAATGTTTATTGTCCCTTTAAACCATTGTTATGTTCACTATACAGCCTGCCATGCTGTGGTCCTGTTGACACACCCGTTTTGTTAGAGACACTATACTTTGGATATAATGCTGTTATTATGTAATGACGTTATTAGCTCACGTTAGGTAGCTTGAGTCGTTAATTTCTTATAGTTAACAGTTGTAAACCTAGCAATTCATGAAGACCAAGAGTCTTGTACTTTCAAAAAACAAAAACAATAAACATGCAGACGTATCCCAGCACCCCTTCAGACAATTAGATCTTGCATTTCTGTTCTTTTTCCGTGCCTACACACGCTACAGACAGAGCTGCTAATGGAAAGATTCTAAAGGCTGCTTTACCTAATCTGAATATCTAATTGTTCTTTTTGCTAACAGTAATGTAATTTGGCATTGAAGAAAAGTAAAACATTTGAATGTTAAAATTCTGAACATGAGTGACAGTCACAGCCTGTGTAAGTTGGGTGTATATTGGAAGGACAGAGCCAGGAGCAGGAACAAGTAGCTCTAGTGGTAATTTAATGTAGCCACCACCGTAAGCAACAGCCTTTCAAAAAAGCACTCACAGGTGGCAGTACTTCAATAAAATAACAAAATATACGACGTAGCGCAGAGTGAGCAACACTGACTTCATACTGAAGTACATCAATAACGATGTCATTAAGACAGCTCACATCAGCACATGTAACATGCAACAATTCCACACCAAGACAAGATCAAACACAGGACCTAAATACTCTACTAATGAGGAAATGGGCACCAGGTGTAGTGATGACAAGACTGGACAATAATGTAATGGGGGAGGATCTGGGATGGCAGCTAGAAGGCCGGTGAAGACGAATGCTGAAACCAGCCCACAGGTGGCGGTCGAAAGGCCTCGGAGAGAGCTCTGAAATGACAGAATCTTGTCCCCCTGTAGGGTTAAAAGCCCTACAAACCATGTTTTTTAATACTTCATCAGAGTAATAGATACGGCCAACTGCCAGGCTGGAGGACTGACACACATATAGGTCTAGTACACAGTCCAACTCTTCTGACAACCCATTAAGTCTGAAAGATATTTAATAATTAGTAAAGATCATCCCAAAAAAAGGTGAGGAATTCAATGTTGTCCCATGTATATGTATTTGAGTTATAGGGGTGATATCTATTTAGGTCTGACTGCAACTCTGTTTTTCTGCTGCCTGCTTGCAAGCAGAAACTCAAACCGGCTATATCAGTGTAACATTTAAATATTAAGTTGTTCAATTAAGATGATTGTAAATGATAGGACTTTGGCGAGCAGACTAGATAATGTTCCAGTATGCATCCAACAACAACATTGACAAGTTTACAACTTCAGTGCTTGGCTGTATTATGCGTCGTTCAGACAGAAAACCCCAGATCTTGGTTTAGCTATGTATTAGAGACATGATGCAGAAATATACAAACATGATGTCTTTTGATGTAAAACAAGCTAACTAAACAGCATTGCATGATTGTTCATAGAATGCTGCAAATAACAACATTAACACTTATATTATATATTATATTATAATATAAAGTGTAATACCTATACGCAGTACTATTCCCCTCGCAGAATATATTACTATCCATATACCCCCTCAGCCCCTTAGTATAATTTATATTGTTCTATTCACATGTTTTTTATACGCACCTTCCTGCAAAGGAAATTCCTTGTCTGTAAACACATTCATGGCGATTAAACACATTTCTGATTCTGTTTTCTGATTCTGAGAAGAAAGCAGAACCAACAGGTGGAGCCTGGTGTGGTGGGTGGAGCCTGGCATGGTGGGTGGAGCCTGGTGTGGTGGGTGGAGTCTGGGGTGGTGGGTGTGTCTAGCAACCGCATGCAAGAGAGACCTTCAAAACACACAAAGTACCCCGACCGACTTAAATGGACCTCCATATTTGATTCTGAATCTTGATACTGTGGTGGGAGTTACCCCGATGTCAGTTGGTGCATTGCTGGGTCAATGCCCACTCAGGTTCCCTGGCTGATATAGGAAATGATGTCTGACACAATTTCTACAATGACCAGACACGCCCAAACCAAATGCCTTATATTAGATACCACATAATTCACACTGAGCTAAATATCAGAGACACTGCTTTCAGGGATAATTATTTAGCATTGATAGTGCTTCACACCTAGGGCACTTTGCCGCATGCAAACTCACTCAAGAGTTTGTAGGGTTTGTGTTTGGTCGAACTTGTGTTTGGACATCAAAGCAGTCATTTTAAGCACCTTGAAAGAAGCCGTTGTCATAGTAGACTCAAATGTTCCTTATGAAAATGAAGAATACCCAATGCCTTACGCCCATGGTACACTTGGGAAATTTAGTGACTCTGGAAAAACTTGATGACATATACAGGTGCTGGTCATATAATTAGAATATCATCAAAAAGTTGATTTATTTCAATAATTCCATTAAAAAAGTGAAACTTGGATATTATATTCATTCATTACACACTGATATATTTCAAATGTTTATTTCATTTAATTGTGATGATTAAAACTGACAACTAATGAAAATCGGCCCTGTTCCAAACAGCCCATGGTGCATGACAGAGAGAAACATGTCAGCAGTGTGGTGCCCAAGCGTTCCCACAGGGCTTTGCATCACAGCTTTGGATTGTGGAGCACACCCTGTATTTTAGTAGAAAGGTGGATGAGTCAGTGTTTTGGTTTACATTTACTCCAACTCAATGCTGAGGCTAAAAATAAGATGGCTGTGCAGTTTTTCTACAACCTGCCAATGTGAGTATATTGTTCTACCATTCTGTCTTCATACATTGAGCATTATCCATCAGTTATTTGTGGTAGCCTGCCTGCAGCCATGGCTGCTAGCTGCAGACAGCACTTTTATCAGTATGTTTTTAGGGAAAATGATACAGTTCAAGTCAATACATATTACACAAGATGATAAACAAGTCATGTCTTTTTTTGTGATGTAATATACTTTACTTACTTGCTGCACACCATTTACAATCGTCATGCTCTTTACTCACCTGGGAATAAAAAAAACGGTAGTGACAATTACCACTAGAGCTACTTGTTCCTGCTCCTGGCTCTGTCCTTCCAATATACACCCAACTTACACAGGCTGTGACTGTCACTCATGTTCAGAATTTTAACATTCAAATGTTTTACTTTTCTTCAATGCCAAATTACATTACTGTTAGCAAAAAGAACAATTAGATATTCAGATTAGGTAAAGCAGCCTTTAGAATCTTTCCATTAGCAGCTCTGTCTGTAGCGTGTGTAGGCACGGAAAAAGAACAGAAATGCAAGATCTAATTGTCTGAAGGGGTGCTGGGATACGTCTGCATGTTTATTGTTTTTGTTTTTTGAAAGTACAAGACTCTTGGTCTTCATGAATTGCTAGGTTTACAACTGTTAACTATAAGAAATTAACGACTCAAGCTACCTAACGTGAGCTAATAACGTCTCTGTGACAATTGTCCTCGTTTTGATTAAGCAAACCCCTTAATGAAATACCTGTATAATTGAAATAATTACAACCTACTCCATAGTAGATCACTAGAGCCTTATAAAATCTGTTTTGTTTTTTGTTCAAATATTATTTTTCCAATTAAAATTTTCTGTGATTTCGTTGATTGTCAAAGAGAGGGAGGAAGAACTGTTGTCTCTAACGAAGTCCGGGCCATCTTCATTGATCATGTGGTGAACCGAGGCCTTACCATGGCAGAGACTGGCTGATTAGTTGATCATGTGCTGAACTGAAGCCTTATCATGGCAGAGACTGGCAGATTAGTTGATCATGTGGTGAACTGAAGCCTTACCATGTCAGAGACTGGCAGATTAGTTGATCATGTGGTGAACCGAGGCCTTACCATGGCAGAGACTGGCAGATTAGTTGATCATGTGGTGAACTGAGGCCTTACCATGGCAGAGATTGGCAGATTAGTTGATCATGTGGTGATCCGAGGCCTTACCATGGCAGGGACTGGCAGATTAGTTGATCATGTGGTGAACTGAAGCCTTACCATGGCAGAGACTGGCAGATTAGTTGATCATGTGGTGAACTGAGGCCTTACCATGGCAGAGACTGGCAGATTAGTTGATCGTGTGATGAACTGAGGCCTTACCATGGCAGAGACTGGCAGATTAGTTGATCGTGTGATGAACTGAGGCCTTACCATGACTGGAATATTAGTTGATCAAAATGTAAAAAGATCAACTGTCAATTCTATCATCCAAACTTTTCGCCAAGAAACATCACCTATGTAATTGTGTGGGACAATGTTAGGTTCCACCAGGCAGTAGTGGTTCAAGCATAGTTTCAGGCACATCCCTGATTCATAGCCCTCTACCTGCACCTGTACTCTCCTTTAATCAACCCTATTTAGGAATTATTTTCCATATAAAGGTGGAATGTTTATTATCGCCAACCCTGTGGGCACGCCACCCTCCTTCAGGCCAATGGTGAGGTGTGTGATGACATCAGTGTAGACCAATGTCAACCATAGATTCACCATGCCAACAATTTTTTTCCCAAGATGCATGAACAATAAGGACATTCGTTGTGATTCGGATAAGAATTTATGGTCAAATACCCAAGACAGGCTTGATCCAATGTAATCCATTTAATATCCTGTGTTTTGTTTTGTTTTCATTTACAGCAGTCGTCAACAATTTGTTTGACCGTATTTACAGTAAATGTTCACATTTGACTATAGGGAGTTTGTTACAATTCTATCTGAGATAATTTGCTCAAATACTTGTAGAGGATTACAATGATCACAACCTGATTACACAGGATTGATGTCACAGTAAGAAATTGATAGATTCTGTAAATATTAGGTAATGTAAGTGTAGTTCCTTATGTGAAAACTGTAATCTGTCTTCTACAGTACTGTAGCATATTTCTTAGGGCATTTTTTTGGGAAATTTGAAACAATAATCTTGCCTTGTTTGTTATTGGATTCACTGGTAGTTAAAGGACTAAACTGAATAGGTCATCATGTTGTATTTTGCTGATTAAACCATATGTTCTCATGACAATTCATGAGAAACGTACATTTTGAATCAATGGTTTTGTGGTTAGAGATGTTTATGGAAAGTGTTGAATGGCAGACTGGCTGCGTCACAAGTTAGATGAGTTTGGAGTTTTGTTCTATGGGTTGTGAGGTTTTACCACATAGTTGCAATAATAGTACCCCAAAGCGATAAAAAAAATCTCAAACAAAATGAATTGTCCCAGATATAACACTTTGTTTAAACGTTTCAAGGTGATAAAGCTATATTAGGTACTATTTGGAGAGCAGCCTTTTCTGATCATTTCAAGTCAGAGAAAGGGAACAGGGAGCATGGACCCTGTCGGCTTGAGAAGTAGATGCCCCGAGATGAGTGATGTATCCCCAGGGGTCACCTGTCTGACCCAAATTAGGGCCTGCAAAAGCAGAGTCTTCTAGATTTGGGTGTGGAGGAGGAGAGTGGTTGAAGAAGGGTAATAAGGGGGGCCCAAGCTCCAGAAACCCTGGTGCTGAGTACCTCACTAAAGACCTTAGCCGTCGAACAGGAAGCCCTTCAGCGTAAAGGGTTCATTATTTCACAAGTGCTCTTTGGGGACTGAGACAGGCATTGGCCGATGACTCTCAAAGATTCAGGTTACATGACTTATGGTGAAACAGAAAAGATTCACATTCACAGCTTCGTTAAAGTCCGCACGAACAATGGAAATGGGCAGATGTTTCACCAAATCACTTGCTGTATAAGGCATAGAGACATATTGTGTTGACCGGGAAACTAGAGAAATATTACTCAAGGACTATTGGTCTGACCACATGTTAAGCATTTAAACGTTTCAGTATTTTGGATTTGATTGGTTCTTGTTTTTAACTTGATCAGCAAACCCAGATTCCAAGAGGATGAGAGACGGACCTGTGTTGAGATTTTCTCATATAATCTGCAGTTTTTTCTGTGGACAGTATCCACATACTACAGTATCTAGATAATACATGAATCAGCACGTTCAACGTCCCTGAAGACTTGACCTTACTGGAATATTTTAGGGAATATTTGAAAGTGCCTCAGTGGGCAGGTGATGACATTAGAATTGACATTATGTCATCATGGTTCTGTTTCAGCTGCATGCAAAAGCTTAGTGCAGTTTATTAAGATCAATTCTATTGCATATGCCGTAGCTCTTTTATGTTACAACTCACTTTTCTCTTAAGAAAAGATGCATTAATTTGGATATAAAATGTGGTCCCTGTTTATATTAACTATTATGTCTTGTTTGTGAAGGTTGCATTTACCTTCTCAGTTGTGGCATATGGATGTGTAACACATCTTTCACTGTGTCTTTGACTCACAGATTGCTATATGAAGTGGTTAACCAATACATAAAATACTTATCCAGGCCTGATATATATATATCAGGTGCCAACAATATCCGAGCAGAGGAATATAGTCAAATGTTGCAATTACACAGTCGACAGAAATCTGTTTTGTTTTTTTTAGAAAAATGAAAGTTGGCCAAGGAAGTAATAAAGAAAATATGTCCATATATTATTTTCCAATTAATTTAGGGAATATGAGAAATAACTTTCACAGTGCACCTTTAAGATTTGCCTTCTGGAATACCTTTTAACAAACCCAGGTCCTATGGAGTCAGATCAAAATAAAATCTCCAAAATATATATGATTAATTTAACATCATACAACATGTCAGTCCTATGTATTGACTTATAATATTGCATGCAAACACAATTCTATACGCTATAAATTCTTTACATTCTTATTTTCCCTTATTCATCTACCCAAAGTACCCCATAATGACAAAGGATCAAATAAATCAAATAAAATACAACTGAAATTTACATAGGTATTCATACTCTTTGCCATGATCATGCTATGATATGCTCGTGAATTTGAGCTCAGGTTGATCCTGTTTCAATAATCCTTGAGACTTTTCTACCACTTGATTGTTAAAGTCAATTGATTGGACACAATTTGCAAGGGGACACACATCTTTAAGTTCCCACAGTTCAAACGTGTCAGAACCAGGTGCAAGGCTTTCTCGCTAGCAGGTAAGTAGACACAAGCACAGAACTTCATGAAAACATTGAATCTTTAATCCAAGACAAGCAACAAGGAACTATGAAATACTTGGAACAAAGAGAAAAAAACGAAAGGACAACACTGCAGAAACATCCCTAGAACACAAACTAACACAACGAACCAACAAGCACTAACACAGACGAACAAAAAACTAAATACAAGAACTAATGAGGATACACTGGAAACAGAGGCCTGTACTATGAAGCAAGATTTGTGGTTAGCGAGGTAACTTCAGGTTCAACCCTGGATTTTCGGTATCACGACGTTGGTTAACATCTTAGCGCGTTACATCGCCATGGTAACATATGCTGCGAACCTAACCTGCTCCGGAACAGGTTTTAGTCGAGATAACAGATTAACGCGAATAAAAGCACCGCCTACTGACCAATCAATTCCCGTTTGAATATGTCGTCACCATTCTTATTAGACTTCATTTGGTGCACGAATTGTGGGAGGTTCACTTAATGGAGCAGGGATATTCAGGGACCGACAAAACCTGTTTACTTTTCCATATTACTATCTTTATAAAATATATAGGTTCTCAGCAGAGGGACTTAGTCAGCTACTTGAGCCGTATGTTGCCAGTACGAATGTAAATTAAATCCAGGATTTGGTTTGAATTGGTTTGAATGATGTTCTTATGTTTATTCTTTATTTGTTCCCAAGACCGCTTCACACTACCAGGGTTGCAACTGAAGGTATCCAGCAATAATAATGACACAAGACAATTCATCTCAGCAACACATTGCTTTAATTGAGTACACATGTATAATTATAGTGAAATCTAGTCCTGCCTTAATGAATGGGCAGTGATAGTGATGAGTCTGTAACTTACACATTTATGCAGCGAGGAATCTTTTGCCAGCTTTCCTTTATTTTTTGGCAGCAGCAACTGTGTTACTTTTCGCCAGTATGACCATTTTATATTCTAAATATTTCTTTATTATAATTCTTTGCTCCTCTTGCGTGAAAAAAGACGCTCTACACTTGTCCATGTCTGTGATTGGTGGTATGGCGCAAACTCCGCCCATTTTATGTGAACGCGCTCGTAGTTAGATTGGGAAATCCTGGGAATTGATAACCACCGCCGTGAAATCTCTTAACTAGATCGCAAGTGTCAGGTTAGGTGAAGCCAGATAATGGAAAGTAATCCAGGGCATGTTGAACTTGCTTCGTAGTACAGGCCTCAGGTGAGGAGAAACACAGGTGAACAACATGTCAAAATTACAAGGGAGAATACTAAACAATGACACTCAAGGACCATGAGGGGGCAGAACAGGACAAGACAGGACAAGACTGACATCATAACACCAGGGGCCTGTTTCAGAAAGGAGGTTTAGTGAAAACTCTGAGTTTTTTAACCCTGAGATAAAGGAAACTCTGAGTTTTCTGTTTCAGAAAGAAGGTTAATCATACCTGAGAGTAAGGGGTAACTCCAGCTCGTTTCAGAAAGAGAGGTAACTTTACCTTATTCACTAGGTACTCTCAGTCTCCTCCCTCTGACACAGCGCTCTTTCAAGTCCTCATTTATTAATTCAGTCTTTATCAGGCGCATTTTAGCGCAGTGATGTCATGAATGGGATTGTTTTATAAACGTTATAGACTGAAGGTTTTTTCTCGAACATGACATGTCCTTTTGTCAACGATCCTGTAGATGATGAAGCTGTATTTCTTCGCAGGGAGTTAAACATACGTCCGGAGATGATCTTGAGGCCCCGACTAGATGTATCGTTTTTCTTCACAGTCTATTAGATATGTACATAAGCTTATCCGTCCTCATATCACTGTAACCCATCGTGGACATGTTCTTAAACCCGAGCAGACTTTGTTTTGCCAACGGCAGTTTTCTTTACAACATTGGTGATGCAGAGCATATTAGTAAAGTCACTGTATGCATAGCCGTTTGAAACGTTTTTTTAAACGTGTTTGTAGTGTTCCCTGGACACAAACCACTGAGAGCCATTAAAGAAGAGTTCCACAGGATCGCAGGTGAATAAAACCCTTTTTAATTAATAATTATTCATTATAATTCGGTTAATGCCATGGTGCTGCAAGATCAGAATGGTATTTAGAGTAATTAGAATTTATTTTAGGATTTCCCAATGCGATTGGCTGCAATGATTGGCTGCAATGATTGGCTGGAATTAATTAATAAAAAGTATAACTAAAAATGATTGTGTAAATTAAATATGAAATGAAAACACTATATTGTAACTTTGCGTTGACCCGAGCAGCATTTATCTCCCACGCCGTTTCCCTCTCCGTTTCCCTGTCTGTTGCTCTTTTTGTGAATGACAGTTCATACTCGCTGTAGGCTTGCATGAGTTTTTCCAGTTCCAGAGGGGTGAAGTATGCTGACTGAGTTTTATTGCTTGTTGCCATGGTGAATCGTAGTATCATTGCTCCATTCATGCTCCCTTTCTAAAGTGGTGGTGCATGCGCTTAACTCTGAGTCAGCTTACTCTGAAGTTGATTGAACCAACTCGAATCAGCTGTTCTGTAACCGAAAACTCGAGTTTCCCATCTCAGGGTAAATCAACTCAGAGTTCAGGGTTAGACTCAGAGTTTGTTAAATCTCCTTCCTGAAATGGGCCCCTGGTGAAAAGAAGGTTCCCCAAAACAGCTGCTTTCGTTGTTCTTAAATGGAAGAACTTTGGAACAACCAACACTCCTTTGAGAGCTTGCTGCACAGCCAAACATAACAATTGGGGGAGAAAGGCCTTGGTCTTTCTAATTACCTATTGTTGCTTTGTGATTATGGGATATTGTTGATACATTGTTAAGGAATATTAAATCAATTTTAGGATAAGGCTGTAATATAACAGTATCTGACCACAAACTGTACTTAACTTTTTTACTTAACTTTACTCTACTTAATTTTATTAAATTGTAAAGTGTTCTGTATACTTTCTGAATGCACTGACACACAGTCTGTCTATTGAAAAACACAAATAATTTAATTTCATGGAATTATTGAGATTATTGGGGAAAATACTGACAATTAAGAGGTGTGTCATAAACACATAGAAAACATGATATATTAGAAAAAAAGATTACATCCCTATCCCTGACCTTGAAATTCATTTTCCATACCTGTCATATTCTGAAATGGAGGTCAATGGTGCAAGTTTTTTAAACCAAGACTTTATTCTCCTCTTGAGTATGATCATAAATATTTATATTTTCGGAGATTCCTTGTTTTTAATGTAGCAAACCATCTCCCGTCATAATTTTAACAGAATTCCAATGCCTGCTTTTCATTCTTCGAAATTTTAACATGAGTTTAGGCCATCCTTTTCCCCTTGGCCTCAGTTTCAGTACAGTTAATCCCAGTACTTTTAAACTGTTTCTTTAAACAGGTTGTGAACTCATTTTCTCTCTAATCCTTACAGACAGCTGTCCTGTGTTGCTCAGGTCAGGACATACAAATATGACTGTCCTAGCGGCAACAACTCTTACATTTCTACACGTGTTGTGCTATAGACAAAACATATGTTATGAAATATTGTTTCCCATTATTCTACACGCAATAACCCATAATGATGAAGTGAAAACATGTTTAAATAAAATACAATAAATGTCTTAGACCGTTTGCCATGAAATTCCAAATTGCACTCAGATGCATCCTGTATCCTTTGATCATTCTTCAGATGTCTCCATAACTGGATCGGAGTCCACCTGTGGCAAATTCAATTGTTTGGACATGACTTAGTACGGCACACAACTGTCTATATATGGTTCCACATCTCACAGCACATGTTAGAGCAATACCAAGCAAACAAGTTCAAACAATTCTCTGTAGAATTATGTCGGCATAAATCTGGATTAGGTTGTATGAAAATTGCTAAAGCAGTGACAGTTCTCTGGAGCACGATGGGCTCCATCAATGTGACAAGGAAGAAGTTTGAAATCGGCAAAACGCTTGCTAGAGCAAACCGGCTGACCAAACTAAGTAACCATGCAAGAAGGGCCTTGGTAAGAGAGGTGACCAAAAACCTAACGGCCACCCTAACAGAGCTTTCTTCCCTGAAGAATTGGAAGAACGTGACAGATTAGTGGTTAGACAGAAGCCACTCTTGAGTAAAAGGCATATGAAATGCCACTTGCTTCTTATAAGCGTGATGAAAAATATTCTCTGTTCTGATTAGAGCAAAATCTAAACTATTTGTCTATTAGGAAGACTAATAGTTCCACTCTTAAGCACTGTGCCGATCAGCTCTCTGATGTGTTCACAGGGATCTTTAATGCATCACTGGAGACATGCTGCGTCCTGGCCTGCTTCAAATCCTCTACCATAACAGTTTGCCACCCACTGCAGTTTGTCTACAGAGCAAACAGGTCTGTAAATGACACGATCAACATGGCTCTCCACTTTTTCCTCCAGAATCTAGACTCCCTTGGAACCTACGCTAGAATCTTGTTTGTGGACTTGAGTTCTGCATTCAAAACCATAATCCCCACTTCAGGACAAGCGCTCCCAAATGGGAATGCCAGACTCCACTTGCAGGTGGATAACAGCCCTCTTGTCCAACAGGAGGTTGCATGCGAGGCTGGGGACAAACCTGTCATACTACCTGACCATCAGCACCGGTTCCCCTCAAGGCTGCGTCCTGTCCCCTCTACTCTTCTTCCTGTACACTAACAACTGCACCTCCATCCACCAGTCTGTCAAGCGTCTGAATTTTGCGGATGACATCACCCTCATTGGACTTATTTTTAATGGAGACGAGTCTGCCTACAGAGAGGAAGATTGATCTTCTGGCATCCCGGTGCAGTCTGAACAACTTGGAGTTAAGTGCACAAAAGACAGTGGAGATGAGAGTGGACTTTAGGAGAAGCCCAGCTGACCTTTGTCCCATTGTCCTGGGGGGCTGCCCAAACAACTGTGGGAGTCCTTTCGCTTCCTGGGCAACACCATCCCCCTGGACCTCAAGTGGGAGCTGAACATCACCTCTCTCACAAAGATAGCGCAAAGAAGGTTGACCTTCTTGCAGCAGATTCAAAAGTACAAACTGCCAAAGAATATGACAATTAACTCTTACACTGCCATCATTGAGTCCATCCTAAATTTATCCATCACCTTTTGCTCTGCGAAGCAGATTATTGGATGCAGCCTCCTGTCCTTCAAAGATCCACACACCTCCAGGTCACTGAGGCAGGTAGCAAGACTATTCATACCTCCCCCCTCTAGAAGAAGGTTTAGGTCCATCAAGACCAAAACATCTCCCCTCAATTACAAGAAAACAAAATGTGGAAGATGAGAGTTTTTCCATTTCTCCAGGCCCATCCCTCAGCTTTTTACAAAAACAGAGTCTTTGGTATTGTTTCAATGAAGGTTTCCATGTTTTTTTATCTGGGAAGCATTGTCTTGCTAGGAAAATAAATCACACAATCGCTTCTCTATATAAAATATTCCGGTTAAAGCAAGAAAACATGACTTATTCTTTATAGTAAACAAAGTTATTCTCAGTATAGTAGTACGATGAGTTCAATTACATAGCAGAAAAAAGAATAAACGAAACGTTTTCATGCTCCGACTGTAATTGACCTAAACTAGCAGTAATTTGGGCCCATGGTGGCCTATACTGTTTTTCTGCGTAGAGAGATATTTGTAAGTATTAACAAATCAAATTTTCCTTGAGAGACATAACAGTGATTTTGTAATAAGAGAAAGGCACACAATTGGATGAGTGGGCTTTAATAACCTTCGGGCCATTGCAGTATACCATCACAAAATTCTGTAAGCGTGTGCGCTTGCATTTTATTTAGTATCTACCAGATGTTAAAATCCAAAACATTTGTATGTTAAACCCCAGGGGTCAGGATCTGCTACATAAAATGAGCCCACCCAAAAACCTAGGATTCATGAATCATCCTATGTTGTGTCCTTGTACATTTGCTGTGGTTGTGTTATGGTACCTTAACACATGCACACACACACACACACACACACACACACACACACACACACACACACACACACACACACACACACACACACACACACACACACACACACACACACACACACACACACACACACACACACACACACACACATTAACACACTGAGACACGCACACACACACACATTAACACACTGAGACACGCACACACACACACACACACACACACATTAACACACTAAGACACTCAAACACCCGCACACCCACACGCACACGCACAAACCCACACATGCACACACACACAGACACACACGCACACACATTAACACACTGAGACACGCACACACACACACACACACACACACGCACGCACACACATTAACACACTAAGACACTCACACACACACACACACACACACATTAACACACTAAGACACTCACACACACCCGCACACGCACACACACACACACAGACACACAGACACACGCACACACGCACACACTATAAGACACTCACACACACCCCCACACACACACACCCCCCACACACACACACACACACGCCCCACACACACACACACACACACACACACACACACACACACACACACACACACACACACACACACACACACCTATATTAAGTCTGGACAATAAAACCAGCTGAATTTGTTGTAGCAACAGTATATGCTCAGTGGCATTGCTGACAAATCACCTGTTTTTAAGGTGCCGGAAATGCGTGTGTAGCCTTCTCTTTTTCCTTTGTGACAAATCCTTAAACTGGCATCATTAAAATAGACACCTTCTCGTCCAGTGATGTCATTATTTCATGTCAAGGGCTGTCTGCTTCTATTTTGTGTTTACTAAGTGAACTTTCCACTTTTATAGCTCAAGAGTCAAAGTGAAAACCCTGAGCGGCACTGCTGTTGCTTACTTCGGCTTGTTTGATCTGGAAACCTCATCAAAGGCCGGGCTTTGAAATGTGCAATGCTTTGCTTAAGGTCTGACACACAACAGTGAGAACAGACGTGAGGCTGTGCGTCTGTGGCCTAAGGGCCAGAAAAGTGAGACTGCTTTTTTATGGCCGCATTAAAACCTCTTTAGCTCTGAGCTCATTTGGGCCCAATTGTGTTTCCTGCAGAAATTCAAATAGATATAATTATTTCTTAAAACACACTAATATGTTGATAGTAAGTAGATGTGGTATACGAAGCAAGGCTTCTAATTTGTGTATTACGCCGTGACACGTACGTTTCATTGATGTCACGGTTCAAAATAGGTCCTGAGACATTACTCTGAAATCCCTCGAGCCTCCCTGTAAATACATTTTATTTGGAGGTAGATTTGAGGGTGGATTTTTATAGTCTGTGTGGAACATTGCCTCTGGGGGTGCTAGTGAATTAAAAGGGGTCTACAGAAGGATCCGTGTTTCATCATTAACAGCATTGGTTCAGCGTCGGGGGCAGTCTATACAGTTATGTCCTGTGCCGGGGTATTAGCAGTTATTGAAGCGTGTCTGAGTTGGCCACAGACCACCAGCTCCCCGACTATTATAGAGGAAGTGAAGTCTGGACCTCTTCCAAACCTAAGATTGACGCGGTCCCGCTCTCACGAGCCCGATGTGGAAACATTGAGATGGAAATGTTGGATTACAATATAGCCTTTGCACCTCATCCGCCTCCACCGACACGTTCGTACTGCAAAAACGGGAGTCATCCCCGCTCTCTCGGGCTCTCGCTCATTTCCTAAATGTGAAGCGTGGTTTTATTATCTTCTCGTCTGGAGAGCTCTGTGCCCCGCTCACAGTTTTCGCCAGACAGGCTGGAAGTGTCAGCGTTGCTTATTTTGGAAAAGAGGAAAAAGAAAACATTTTTTTCTAAGAATGATAAAACGCTAAACCGTCTTTAATTGTTTCGGTAACTGTTTCAAGAACCAGCTACATAAGCTTGCAGTTGGAGGATGTGACTTCCTGTCCTCTGTCTTGTGTAATATTTAGAGAACTTTGATGAGAAGTGTTAGTGTGGTTAAAAGCGATGACATCGTTGAAACAAATGATGACTCCATAAATAAATGTATAATATAAATATTTTCAATACTGAATTACGGTAAATGTAATGACTCATTGTATTATAATACAATTGGTCAGATTACAAAACATGTTGTTTTACAAGTAAATACGTTTGGCCTAGGGTGATCCAAAGTTCATACCTCAATAAATCCTCATATCCTCAATTACAACACTCAGTCTTTTCCTAAAAGTTTGCCACAAACATTTGTGGTTAACTATTTAGGCAATTCTATTGAATAGTTGTGGTTAAAGCTGGAATATCCCCTTGCAGCCAAGCATCAGGTTCTTGGCTAATAAAACAGGAACAATCCCTTAATGTATCGTCATTTTCTCAGACAGCCAAGACTCACAATTCATAGAATATTGCAGCTTTACTCACATCTGGGAATGTGCCCATTCATGTTCTTCCTTGTGACCTGCACATTAGTCAAAAAGATAGACAGAAGTTGTGATGTGTTCTCTCTGAGCCATGATCTCACTTGTGCTTCATATTTGGTACCCCAAAAACTGGCTCGGGATTAGGTAAATGTTTACATTTTTGGATATCCAACCTCCAAGGAGTAGTACATGACTTGCGTCATGCCTCCTATTCCGTTACATTACATTTCCTTGTGTCGCCCGCTATCTATTATCCAGGTCCCAGAAAACAACCTACATAGTGAACTAAACCGTGGCCAACTAAAACACACCCAGAGTGAGGACAATTGTCCTCACTCGTGACAGTTACAATTGTTATCATCAAAAAACACATAATTGAATCACAATGTTCACGCGAACAAAAAAGCCATCTGCATAGAAATTATATTTACAGTTGATTCAATTAAAAAAAAAAAAAAAAAATAGATTAGGTAACGGCTGCCAATCAGAACGGCTAGAAATGCAACATTCAAACTTTATATAGATATCACAGTGACCAATCAGAAACAGCAATATCCCATTTAAATCTTAATGAAACAACCTGCCAATCAGAAATGCCAAACAATAATCATTCTTATAAATTGTTCCAACGGAAAACAACCTGGCTACTATCAAAGGGTGAAAGCAGAATTTAAAATCCTTTGAAAGCTAGTAAGAGCCCTGCGTCTGGTGTTTCTCTGCCAGTTTCTTCTCTGCGAACTGCAGAGAGGTAAGTTTCAACTGTAGTGTGCCTGAAGCCATTAAGTCCAAGCAATTTCTGTACTTGGACTGTATCTGGAGGACATGGCTGGATCCCTGCTCAACTAGACAAGTGGTCGGGAAAGCAATAAGCAGCCTGGTCTTCTCCCAGAGAGCCAGAGAACGCATATTTGGCACACAGCTGCCCCAGCCAGAGGTGCGAAAAGTAGCCTGGGCCTCAACTGCTCTCTGCGGAAAGTAGCCCGGATGGCAAGCAAAGCTCAGATGGGGCAGATATTTGTGATTGGGATGGACTTCTCCTATAGATACGCATGAAGCACATTGAAAACCAAAACTCCTCAGCCATCACCTCACTGCTGGAGGCCTTAAAACAAATATAGGCAATCAAAAGAGCGTTGTTGTCCGAGGTGGTTGTCTCATCCATCTGAAAGCTGACTGGAGAGTCCCTCAGGATGGCACACAGATGCTCCTCTGTATCAGCACCCATTTCATCACCCTGCGTGCAACTGTGTCATTGCTGAGTGGGATGGATTTCAGCACCTGTGTGGGGTCGTGCTCCAGCTCAGTAGGGATGACCTCTGATGGCAGGGAGCACCAACCTCTCTCTAATTGTAAACGTCTGTCCACATTTGGCATTTAGATGTTCTTGGATGCCACTAGCCCACTATAGTTTTGGCAGCTTTTCCTGGAAAAGAGACTGGTGCTCTTACCTGGGTGGTGCTCTTACCTGGTGGTGGTCTTACCTGGTGCTGTACTTACCTGGTGCTGCTCTTACCTGGTGCTGTACTTACCTGGTGCTGTACTTACCTGGTGCTGTACTTACCTGGTGCTGTACTTACCTGGTGGTGCTTTTACCTGGTGGTGCTCTTACCTGGTGCTGTTCTTACCTGGTGCTGCTCATACCTGGTCGTGTTCTTACCTGGTGGTGCTCTTACCTGGTGGTCGGCAGAGATCCAGATCCAACTCACCAGAAGGCATTGAATCAACACGGGTCCTAAGGTATGGATAATATAGAATTGCTGGAAGGGGATGAACTTAAAAACCCTAATGGCTTTACAGAAGAGCAGAGCAGAATTCTCTCATTGCCAGAAAAGACTGTTTTGCATTAAAATAAAGAAAGTTTTAAAGTGACTGTCTAGACAAGAGACACTCCTTTTTGGGTACATTTGGAATGCATTGGAGATATGCACTTGGTTTAAATGCTTTATTATAATTTAGTTTAAAATCTCTTGGCGTGGTGTTTGTGGAGGAACTAAATGCATGCGTAAATCACATTTGTTGGTTATATATGAAATAAACTAAACTCTAAAATCAAATTGGACTTACCAGAGTAACTCTGGAGACTCTAAAGACACATACCACTCACCACGACATTGGAGTGATATTCAGCAACCACCAGACATGTGAGCTGGGACACGTATGCACATGCTAACTGCTGATTGGAACCTGGTGTGAGTGGTCAGACAAGACAAAAAAACACAATGAGTCTGGGGCTGCGGTCATAGTAGTTGGGTCAAACCGGGTTACAGAGGGGGTGGACATGAGGTCTACAGTTGTTCGTGACAGTCCGCAAAATTATAACGTTCGAATGTGAGTTTTATATTTAATTTACAAGAAGAATTACACTAACATTTGTTTTGTAATTTGCTTTGTAAAGTTTTGTACATTGTTTTCTATGTTACCCCACTAAAACGATATATTCTGTAACAGGCTGACATGTTTTCATGGCATTTTTATATGGTTAGAATAAAGTTGAATCCAATCCAACTCCGGGCCTACTCAGAGTTATCTAAACAACTATGTATATTGTCCAACATTGAATTCACTCCCCCACGTTCCCTTGTCACATCATGGCTACAACCAAAAAAATAGAAGTTTTCTATAACTACAGCAAAATAAATAAAATTGCATGATATTTGTGCATTAACCACAGGCAACGCATAGTTAGGCAAACCAAACCTTGGCACAACCTCTACAAAACACAATATGTATGGAATCAAAAGCAACAGTTTAAAGATCATATTTTTGCTTCACACAGTCCAATCCAGTTCTGGCCTGATGATCCAGCTTGGCATTGAATCAACAGGGCTGACCTAACTGACATCTCCCAGCCTCCACTACTGACAGTCAGGGAAAATACAGTTGAACTCTGAGAAAGACGGCCAGGCTCTCCTGGTCAGGGACGCGATTTATAGGCTCGATCCGGAGTGTACCAGTACCAGATCGTTTTCTAAGCAGTGAAACATATTAAACACACCTCACAAATGACGATTGTCAACCTGTTCATTGGGAAACAGTGATTTGCCAATCTGTCTGAATTGGACCCGTAGGATAAAAGTGACAGTGTGGTTCTGGAATCAATTACTTGCCACAGCTGGAACCGACACACAGCACGTTCCTCGATTGTTTCAATTAGAGTATGGCCGGATGAATAGAAGCAAAGGCTGAGGAACGGGACATAATGTTAAAGGCCCAGTTAGATCATGGGAAAGATCAAGGGCAGAGGGTGTGATGCTGGTTCTGTGGTTCTACACCTGTACCCCCGGTGAGTCATCAGGGGCAGAGGGTGTGATGCTGGTTCTGTGGTTCTACACCTGTACCCCCGGTGAGTCATCAGGGGCAGAGGGTGTGATGCTGGTTCTGTGGTTCTACACCTGTACCCCCGGTGAGTCATCAGGGGCAGAGGGTGTGATGCTGGTTCTGTTGTTCTACACCTGTACCCCCGGTGAGTCATCAGGGGCAGAGGGTGTGATGCTGGTTCTGTTGTTCTACACCTGTACCCCCGGTGAGTCATCAGGGGCAGAGAGTGTGATGCTGGTTCTGTGGTTCTACACCTGTACCCCCTTTATGGTAAGGGGCGCGTTTGTCTGTCCCTCCTGCTGCTTTCCTCTGCTGAGATCAGGGGTGAGTCACTGAGAGAATGCCCGTTGCATGTGAGTTCTGAGGCTCTTCCTCGCGTCCTCCTCACCTCAGCCACTCCCCTCCCCGACACGGCATCACCAACAGAGGAATCAGCCTAGACAAAGCCATGACAGAGGAGACACGTCGAAACCTTTATTATTCCTGACTCTGGGGGTTACGGGGGTGGAGAGAATGACACAATCATTTATGGCTGAGGCTTCTCCAAATCTCAAATCAAAACCCTTTCTTCCCTTTTTATGACTTTGTTTATTCCTGGATCAATACTTTGGGATTGAACCAGATGCAGATAAAATGCAGATGTGGGCCACGAGTGTGAATTAAAAGGAAATCTCTGGCTTTGAACTGTATGAAACACTTCTCTTGTCTTTGCCGAAGTCGCATCTGTCAAGAGACTACGAATGCATTTTTGTTAAATGCGACATATTTTCGGAAATCTATTTATCTGTATCAAATACAATACATGGTTCTGATTAGATCTATAAGAGGCATGGATCAGTTTGCCGAAGTTGATTAAAATGTCTAACATTGAAAGTTCAGTTGGTCTTTGTAGTGTTAGTCATTGAATTAATGATACAACATGTTTAGACATATCTACGTAAATATGTCCTACAGCTCCATATCAAAATGACCCCTGGTATCTTCACATTAAAACAATTCAATTACTTAGCACAGTGCACATAACAAATTACGATGGAAAATAAGGGCAGAAGACCTCATAGCGTTTGCAGTCTTAGCTGTAATGATCTATTTGACTTAACAAATATTGTGTTACATCGGTATACTTTTGCTCTCTTTATTGTGTTGCATCTTGATTTGGATAGAAACTTTTCGCCTTTGGCCTTTTCTTGTAAAACTCTTTGATGTGGCATTCCATTTATAAATAGTGAACTTGCTTTGAACTTTAAATACAGTATAAACACCTTAGAAGGTGTCATCGGTTTTGTGGAACGTTCGTCTGCCTTTATTATACGGACATTTATACAATTAGCTGATTTTATTATATGTAATTAGTTGTTACCTATAAACCGAGCAAACATCATCAGACCAAAATCTGTATTTCCCTTTCAGCTGTTACAGAAACAGTGGTCTTTCATTAAAGTTTTACCAGAGGAGTATAAGGCTCAAGTAAGGCAAGATCTAAGGCTGTCGTACATACAAGTCATTTCCAAAAGAGACATCTGGCATCTTTACATTCTGTACTTTACACCAACAACTGGAATAGATGAGGATTTGACGAGGAAACAGCCTGTTGTCAATGATGCACTCAAGCTACCACATATTCGCACACCTGCAAAACGTCCAACCAGGTGTGATGTCTGGGTGATGCTGGTGTGGTCCACCTGATTCATCCATACTGTTCAAGTTGGCCTCTGTTTTAAAAAACAACCTGATAAAGTTGCTTGGATCAAAACGTTGTAGTTGTTAAAGGTTTTTGTTAGTGCAAGTGACAAAGAGAGTGTGTAACTGTTTCTTGTTTATCAATGAAGTACTAAAACCCTCTCCCATTTATATATATATATTTATATATATATCTTTATATTAAATATTTATATTGACACAACTTTTAGAGAATAGGAGCTCTCTCCACATTAAACAAACACTTCATGTGCTCTGCCAACATAACTAGCCAAATATTTCCGTCCTGAACGTCAAGCCTTCCAGTTAAAGCGAGGGGGACTTTTTCAAAGCACTTAACATTTCGACAGTTAAAGTCACAGGCACGTCCAAGTGAGAAACGCGTTCCTTATATCGTACCAGCAGCATCGGCGGTCGTGAACACGCATCGCGGTCGGTGTTCATTCTGACCGTCTTGTCTACCGCTGTTACTCAGAGGAAGGTGCTACGTATTTTCCCCGATTCTGATCGTATCCTGACTCAGTGACTGGAGAAGCAGCTGAATACTGGGCGGGCCCCTGAATCACACAGGCCATAGGCTACTTGAATCAGCCCTGCCCTTTGTCACGAGTCTGGGTCTTTGGATGCGTCTGTTCTGGCTGAAAGTGGCAATAGCTGCCAACACTAATGATGTGGAGTGGGGGGGGGGGGGACCTTAAAGCCCAGGTTTATAATCAGTGTGAGTCTAGGGAGGAGAACGCTGAGGTTTATTCAAGGGGGGAGTTGTGGCATTGGGGGGGCAGGAAATGTCCACTGGCGAGGTCATTCTTCTGGCTGTTCTGAGTCTTTCTCAGACGGACGGCGTACGAGCGTGCGAGACGACACGTGCGTGGGCTTTTCGTTGGTTCGAGTTACGCATGGAAAATGGAAAACAGTTATGATGCTTGTTTTTTCTCCCAAAACACATTGCGAGTCAAAGGGTGGAACTTCACCTTAAGGGAAACATTTGAGGAAACTCGCACACGCACTAATGAACCAATGATCTCTCTCGCACAGACACACACCAACACGCAGACACACACACACAGACACACACCAACACGCAGACATACAGACACACACCAACACGCAGACACACACACACAGACACACACCAATACGCAGACACACACACACAGACACACACCAATATGCAGACACACACACACAGACACACACAAACACGCAGACACACAAACAGACACACACCAACACGCAGACACACACCAACACGCAGACACACACACAGACACACACCAATACGCAGACACACAAACACACAGACACACACCAATACACAAACACACACACAGAGACACACACAAACACGCAGACACACAAACAGACACAGACACACACCAACACGCAGACACACACCAACACGCAGACACACAAACAAAGACACCAACACAGAGACACACAGGCACACACACACACACACACACACACACACACACACACACAAACACACACACAGACACACACAAACACACAGACACACACACACAAACACACAGACACACACCAACACGCAGACACACACCAACACGCAGACACACACACACAGACACACACCAATACGCAGACACACACACACAGACACACACACACACACGCAGACACACAACCAGACGCAGACACACACCAACACGCAGACACACACACAGACATACACCAACACGCAGACACACACACAGACACAGACACACACACACAGACACACACCAACACGCAGACACACACACAGACACACACCAACACACAGACACACACACAGACACAGGCACAGACACACACACACACAGACACACACCAACACGCAGACACACACACACAGACACACACAAACACACAGACACACAAACACAGACACACAGAGACACACAAACACAAACACACACCAACACGACACACAAACACAGACACACACCAACACGCAGACACACAAACACAGACACACACCAACACGCAGACACACAAACACAGACACACACCAACACGCAGACACACACACAGACACACAAACACTGAGACACACAAACACACAGACACACACCAACACACAGACACACACCAACACGCAGACACACACACAGACACACATCAATACGCAGACACACAAACACAGACACAAACACAGAGACACACAGACACAGGCACAGACACACACACACAGACACACAAACACACACACAGACACACACAAACACACACACACAAACACACAGACACACACCAACACGCAGACACACACCAACACACAGACACACACACAGGCACAGACACACACACACACAGACACACACCAACACAGACACACACACAGACACACACAAACACACAGACACACAAACACAGACAGACACCAACACGCAGACACACAAACACAGACTCACACCAACACGCAGACACACAAACACAGACAGACACCAACACGCAGACACACAAACACAGACACACACCAACACGCAGACACACACACAGACACACACCAACACGCAGACAGGCACAGACACACAGACACACACCAACACGCAGACACAGACACACACAAACACACAGACACACAAACACAGACACACACCAACACGCAGACACACAAACACAGACACACACCAACACGCAGACACACAAACACAGACACACACCAACACGCAGACACACAAACACAGACACACACCAACACGCAGACACACACCAACACGCAGACACACACACAGACACACACCAACACGCAGACACACACACAGACACAGGCACAGACACCCACACACACAGACACACACCAACACGCAGACACACACACACAGACACACACAAACACACAGACACACAAACACAGACACACACCAATACGCAGACACACAAACACAGACACACACCAACACGCAGACACACAAACACACACACACACCAACACGCAGACACACAAACACAGACACACACCAACACGCAGACACACAAACACAGACACACACCAACACGCAGACACACACACAGACACACAAACACAGAGACACACAAACACACAGACACACACCAACACACAGACACACACCAACACGCAGACACACACACAGACACACATCAATACGCAGACACACAAACACAGACACAAACACAGAGACACACAGACACAGGCACAGACACACACACACACAGACACACACAAACACACAGACACACACCAACACGCAGACACACACCAACACACAGACACACACACAGGCACACACACACACACACAGACACACACCAACACGCAGACACACACACAGACACAGACACACACACACACAGACACACACCAACACGCAGACACACACACACAGACACACACAAACACACAGACACAGACACACACCAATACGCAGACACACAAACACAGACACACACCAACACGCAGACACACAAACACAGACACACACCAACACGCAGACACACAAACACAGACACACACCAACACGCAGACACACAAACACAGACACACACCAACACGCAGACACACAAACACAGACACACACCAACACGCAGACACACACACAGACACACAAACACAGAGACACACAAACACACAGACACACACACAGACACAGGCACAGACACACACAGACACACACAAACCCACAGACACACAAACACACACACACACAGACACACACAAACACACAGACACACAGACACACAGACACACACCCACACATACAGACACAAACACACAAACACACAGACACACACCCACACAAACACACAGACACACAAACAC
The DNA here is from genome assembly GCA_029465975.1 of Dallia pectoralis. Classification (NCBI taxonomy): domain Eukaryota; kingdom Metazoa; phylum Chordata; class Actinopteri; order Esociformes; family Umbridae; genus Dallia; species Dallia pectoralis. The sequence goes on from CM055733.1 coordinate 7,259,957, forward strand.
AGACAAACACAGACACACATCCACAGACACACACAGCCGGTCTATCATCACACGTGCAGCCACACATGCATATCGAAACAGAGAACAGATTATTACAATAAGAAAGCATATGGGGCGTAGCAATCCCTTGATTGTGTGTGTGTGTGTTTGTGGGTGTGTGTTTGTTTGCATGTGTGGAAGTTGTGGAAGAAGCTTGTCATGGAGCCACCAGCTTTTGGAAAAGTTTTTTAAAGCTGTCTGGGTTCCGTACGCCGGCACACACAGCTGTACCGCAGAACGCTACCTCCCTCACCCGTTTCCCCTCTCTCTGGCCCACTGCCCAACGTCTGTCTGCCTCTCAATCCTCAGCTTGGAAACAGTGAAGCTGGCCGCTCCTGCTGTAAAGTGGAGCCCACTCTGTGAGGTCATTATACGCTGTAAGGTCAGAGATTTAGCCACATGGATAAATGGTATATATGATGACCTTTCTTCATTCCAATCTCTGTAAGCATTTGCAGTATGTCAGGTCGCCGTTGTAAATGAGAATTTGTTCTCAATCGGCCTACCTGGTTAAAGAAAGGTAAAATAAAAAAATAAAAAATGTTTCACACACCACTTTTGGATAGGACATTTGCCCCACCTATCTGTGGTTCCTTATGAGGGTGTCCAAATCATCAAGGCAATATACCAATCCATCGTTTTGAAAGACAGTTTATGTATTAACTAACGAGCCTGTTTTTTTCCGAACCACAGCAACACACCCCTGTCCCAACAGTACAGTCCACCGAACACAGCTTATCAATAAACACGCTTAGAAAAATGTATGAAGACTGTTATTTTTTCATTCCGCTGGTGCCTCTTCAGCTTGGAACGGCCGGCCAGACCCTTTTTTAGCAGAGCGGGAGACTGAAAACGCAAATGTGAAATTAGGTCAGGTGTATCCTAACGGAGATTAGCCATGCTAATATAATCACGGCTAGTTTATACAAACGGCCCACGGGCCGGGACACCCAGGAGATATAAACACGCTGAAGCCTAAAGACAGCAAATGCAGTTGGCCAAATGTGGCGTTTTTTATTATTCCACAAAACAGACAGAGGGTGTCACTTTTACTTGGTGGGCTCAATGTTTGGACGATGTTAGTGCGCGTATCCAGAGCCAGACTCAGCCCGGTCATTGAGGTGTCTTCAGAGGTACACATATTAAACACAAGCCCTATAAAATGTCCATTATCTGTACGCCATCATGTGAAATATGTAAGCACACATGTGTTGAACATCTACCTGACTGGACATACATGAATACATTGATTAAAGGAGATCCAGTGGATCTAGTGAGCCAGAACCCACTCCCACTACTTAACCTGCTTCAACTCACCTCTGTTCCGTACTCACACTCCAAATGCTCTCCCGTTCCTCGTCCACCTTCCATTTCCCAGACATCTGTGTTTTAGTGTAGGCCAGACCAGCTCCTATACAGTCTTAGACATTCAAAGTCATTGCTTGTTGCAGTGCGAAAAGCTCAAATGACACCTAATATGCGTTCAGACGGACACATAGGGTAAGATTAATTGAGCCCCGCCGTGGCGATGTTTACACAGTGTCTTTATTTACAATGTATTTCACGTCCCCCCGCACCTCTCTCTCTCTCTCTCTCTCTCTCTGTGTGTGTACAGTCACGGAGCCCTCTAATTTCCTCACACAGCCTGTTCCAGATGCCTGCACCGTAGGGCTGAAGGCAGACTTAACAAGCTTCTTTGTTTTGACATTTGGAACACTGAATGTTCAGCACCAGAGGACATAAAACTGGTCACATGTGAAAGCATTAGACATGTATCTGGGTGCACGGAATTTAAACCAATAAAACGACATTAAAAACGAATGCATGTTTAGTGTGCTCTAGGATACCTAACTTACCCACCGAAATATACACAAAAAAGTTCCCCTCGGTTTGAACCACCAATTTCATGATATCTAATATGTGTAAAATGCCTTGCTTGTATTTAGGCCCTGGAATGTCCAAACAGGGCTTCGGTGTCTAGAAAGGCAAAAACAAATATATATTATAATATTTTGGCGAAAATAATTATAGCTTTCTACCGTTCTATATCTGTTATGAACATGGGCCCAGTTATGTAGGCTGAGCTGCAAGCACCAAGGAAGACCTCCAAAGCAGTGGAACTCATCTCAACAGATTTACTCATTATCACTTCATTTTCAAATCAACAAATCATTGAGTACAACCTTTTTTTCCGACAGATCCAGCAAAAGACAAAGAGAGTGAGGATGAAAGACTTGGACAGCGCCGGGCCTGGGTGTCTGGAAGAGAAAAGGGTGTGTGTGGGGAGGAGGTCAAATTGGGTTGAGGTGAGTTACGCTCCACTGGAAAAGCATCTGCTGAAAGAATTACTCATCACTTTCTCGGGGTGAATGAAGCTCCTCCACAACGATCTCGGCTCCATCCCTTTCTCCATGATAGTCGAGGATTCGATTTTAATGGGGTCTGCTTTAGTCCCATGCTGCGACGAAGGGGATGCCGTAACTTGAGTGTCGCTGGGCCCCTAACCCCTGTGTGCTTGGTCGAGTTAACCCATCTATTGCACATGACCAAAGCCCCCCCCGCATCATGACAAAAAAATACATTATTCAACAACTTACGTTCTGTCTTCTTTTAATGATGATGGTGGTGGTTCTGATTAGAATGACATCACGGCTTGTTGAGCATATGGGCTTCAGTAAGGTAAAAGTAATTATTACCCTACCATAGAAGGAAAGCACACCTAAAAGCACACCTAAGCTCACCTCTACATAACCTGCCATTTACCACTTACACACACACAAACACTAGAGTCCACCATCTGAATTTGCGGAACGGCGTGCCGGCTTCACCTATTACGTGTCTCATAAATTTGAAGAGTCCAGCAGCGACAGCCCAGAGTGGAAGGAAATGACTCTTGACCTTTTACGAGACGGACAGCAGCCAAAGTGAGAGAGGGGGAGGAAGGGAAGTAGAGAAAGAGGGTGAGGAAACTAATAAAAGCCGAGGACGTGGTGGTGGGAGCTGACTGAAATTACATCATATGTCCACAAGAGGGAGGAGTTGAGTAAGTCTTCTCTGGAAGTACATGCCACTGAGACAGACAACACTAGACCCTTCAGGTAAAATAGGAGAGACATTTCAATAGACACAGAAGTTTAGGATGTCAAAGTGTTCATCTTTCAGTTTACATTAACGTTAAAGACTTTCACTAGTAATTCTCTGTAACTAATGAGCTGCACAAATATCTGGATCAGAACTTATGAAGAATTAATATATCTCGGACGTTCTTCACCATTTAGAACACAATCAACATCGCTTAGCATACAATCAGCTTCAAAAAGTTGTTTATTCATGGTTTGTACAAATCCAAACACTAACTCTATATTTAACACCAGACAGTGACTCATCGTAAACACTCACTGTCCATAGCTGTTATCATATCGGGATGAACGTCTTATTCGGACTGGATTGTTCTCTGTCCATCCGCATGTAAAAGTGTTTGTTTTTACAGACACCACTGGCTATTTTGTTTGAACAAATCTTTAGTAAAGGATGCCTCTTGCTCTATTAAGTTACAATAGTCAACACACCAGGCAGAACCAATAGTAATCGATTAATATTCCCCAGTCACACGCACTATCTCATCTGCTCTATGGGGCGACAGCTGTAGCTTTATGTGATAATGCACGCGGGATTATTTTCCATGACTACACATTGAGACTCACACAACGACTCACACTAGCCTCCTGCTTTTGATGACGTCACATAAGAGATCACAGGCATGTCTATGTAATGAAGAAACCCAGACGTCTGACCTCAACCCAAACAGAAAGTCATCCATAGCGTCTCCTCCCGTTGAATCGCCGGATGAGGAGGTGAGTGTCATATGGAAGCTATGAAAAACCCTCAACATCCCCTCGACGTCAAACTCTCAAGAAATACAAGAATAGCTATGACACAGCATGAGACTGTGACTGCATGTTCATTGATACTGTGGTTTGCCAAATATTGTAAACAGAGAAGACAATCATTACCACTTTGAAAAATCACGTGTGAACTGCAGCACACTGAAAAACAAGGTGTACATTTTCTCTGGAATAAATTGGGCAATTTAACAAATGCAACTATCATAAGTGAAAAGTAAAAAAGAGTCAGTTGGAACAGACATCAACCCAGGGTGAAGCAACAAGACACATTATATATATATCCCTTGTTAACGATTTTCAAATGTAGTTCATTACACGAAAGTTATAGAGCTATACAACACCCCAAAACCCATGAGTCAGTGTGATAGCAAAGGGTAGGATCAAAAAGGAGGAGGCGGAGGGAGACTATAACATGGATAAATACAGAGAAAGAGAGATAGATATGTAGAGAGAGCAGAGAGAGAGCAGAGAGCCCTGCCCACTCTCACAAAACCATTCAACTTGTGCACAGTGTCAGTGAGCATTCCTAGACCTCTACAGAGAACTCCGCTTCCCTGGGGCAACCTTCTGAAGACGACTGCCCTTCCCACACAAAACTTCCCGAGGACCAGAAGTCCTCAGTCCGCTTCAACCTTGGCAAGACCAACTCCCCCTCCACAACATCTCTCCGCGAGCTCCTTTTTCAACAAAAGGATTATTCTTTTTTTCATTCTTTCAACTTTCTGACCAGTTTGGCTGGACACTTCTTTCAACTTTTAGTCAAAGTCTCAGAGCACCGTTGACTCAAGTCATTTGTCCCGAACTGCAAAAATACCTTGACCGGTGGAGGTTTTTTTCTTCTCCTTTTTAGTACGAGGACCTACATTTTTTCCAGCACTCTCATTGTTTCAGCTGCCGGTTGGTGCGCTCTGGCAACTCCTCATTGTCCCGGCAGCAGACCTTGTCTCATCCAGGATGTCTCCTCTGCCTCTGGTGTGTGGAATGCTGCTGCTGCTGCTCGCCCACTGCAGCGGGGCCACTGGCTCATCGCCCGCTAGGGGCTCGTCAACGATGTCCCAGTCCCAGCTGACGCCGGAGGTCACCGAGTGTCCGTCCTGCGCCCTGGCGAGGCTCAGCGCGGAAGACAGGGGCAAACCGGACGTGGTGGAGGCGGTGAAGACGCACATCCTCAACATGCTGCACCTGCAGGACCGGCCCAACATCACCCGTCCGATTCCCAGAGCCGCGCTGCTCAACGCCATCCGCAAGCTGCACGTGGGGCGCGTGGCAGAGGACGGCAGCGTGCAGATCGAGGACGAAGGCCGCGGGCGCTCCGATGCCGAAGACATGGCGGAGACGACCGAGATCATTACATTCGCAGAGGCCGGTGAGTGCCACAGGTGTGTGTGTGTGTGTGTGTGTGTGAAAACGTTAGCCTAAGGTGGTAAAAAGTGCAGTCATCCAGTCAGGCAAGTTTGTATAGCTAATTCTTTGAAATGACAGCCTTGGTTGGCAGTGTGGGGGAGAGGGGGGAGTAATGACTACTTACTTAATTCCACCTGTGCAGAAGAACAGTTTAACGCGTTAAACCCCCCCCCGTTCCATGAGAGGTGCTGTAGCGCCCCTCCCTCCAACACCCTAATGACCTGCTGGAGCTTTAGAGAATACACAATGAACCCCCAGGTTTGTATCTCTCGGGTCCTGCATGATGTTATTCAGAGTAGCGTGGTTGTGGTCGCCGGGAGACCGGGGAAGCGCTTCGCTCAGAAAGGGCAGTGACAACGGAGAGTGAAAGAGAGAGAGGGAGTGTGTGAGATAGAAGTTATTGCAAGAAAGGCTCGTCAGGTTAAAGGGAAAAAAGTCCCTGCCTTGTGCTCAGCTCTTCCAAAGGCAGGTTTAAAGCCGTCTGTCAACTATGGAGTGGAGCTGTCAAGCCTGCGAGGCACAGAGTGAGATCTGAGTCTGCTCGAATTTAAATAGTTCAGGAGGAGGAAACGGGAGAAGGAATCGGTTGTACGGGGTGATTCCGTTGGCACATTTACAGTTCTGTATAATTGGTGAGGTGAACTTGAGGTTTGGTCACAGCGTGGGGGAGAAACATGCGCTTTAATGAGAGCATAGAGGATGTGCACTCCAAGTCATGAGGGACATTCACGGCGGTTTCAAGAGCACCTCTTTATAAAAACTTGACTGATAGCCTTTGGTGAACTCCATGGCAGTAGGACTACGTTAACACAGATTAAGTTAAAAACCAATGGCCATTGTGTGATGTCAATTCCATTTTCCCTGTTGAGATCACAAAAACAAAAGACGTAGTAGGAAATACGTCTGGGAAAACCGTGTATATTTTTTATATTTATGTTGGAAATTTGTACATGTTATTAGACTAATTTATATGTATATATTGTTTGTGAAACGTGTCAGTTAGAAATCCTGCTCGTTGTAGAGTACCTGCTTAACATTGAACTATAGAAGTGTAACTATAATATGGCAGAAAGATTCACTGTGCATATACAAATTTGATGGCAAAAACTTTAAAAATCTACCGAGTCTATGTAAGTCATGCATTGAGTAGAATTAAACAGTTTAGCTACTCATCACTAAAGCAAGCCTAACCTGTATTCTTCACAGCAAACATTTGAAATAAGTTCACATTTATGTGACAAAGACACATGACATGAAAAATGCATGAAATTATATATCCCAGAGGTGCATCTGCCTTGTTGTGTTAAGCATATCCCAACCTTTCTTCTTTACACATCGCTTGCAAAGGCATTATCATTCTGTACACACGTCTTCACGCAGGGCAGCAGTCACTCTCAAATATTCGCCTGTTATATTCCAGCCGTTTATTATCTGGCTGTAATGTGGCTCCAGCCATGCAAAAAATCACTGTCAACAGAAGATTTGAATTAATCTGCACACGGCCATAATGACCCATGTCTGTAAGTTGTTAGTAATTCTATGAATGAATTAGCGATGAGATGTCAACCTGTCCTGACACAAGTCAACTAATCAACCCTCCTACGCAGGTCACCAGTGAGATACAGATGTAGATTCTTTGTACTTGTTGATTACACCAAAAAAAATAACAGCCGCTTTGGCTATAAATAGACATGAAATTTAGATTAAAAGAGAAGAGTTGCTTTACACACTTCCGCTTGTGGGTAAAAAAGAGAAAAAAGCGGGACATTCTGTCGTGTATAATTGCTTCATTCAATGGAAAAAGAGCCCCAATAATTATTTTGGTCTGTTGGGACAGTCCTTCATGAAAGAGCCTTGCTCACTGGGGGGAAAGTGTCCAATACTGGTAGTGCCAATTTCCTCCCCGCAGTCTGCTCTTCCTTTCAACCCATCTCTCCGTGGAGTTCAGCAATTAATTAAACACATCATTAGTGAAATTCCGATGTCCGCATTCATCTTTTAGTCGCATTGTCTCTTCTCTCTCTCTCTCTCTTTGCGCCACGTTCTCTGAAGCTAATGATTAGGCTGCACAGGCGTAGTGGCTGAGCAAAGCACAATTTCTCATGACACAGACGATGTACAACATGTACATTTGCAAGACCAACTGTTATTCTCTTCCTGTTAGGCGTAATCTAACTAATAGTTCTGTTAAATTGCCGCCTTTTCTGTGTTCAGACCGGCCGTCACTCTTTCGTCTAACGAGGACTCAAATGGCTGACACTGACTTGGTCACATTCCACATCAGTTACAAAAGAGTGTCTCTCATACTCAATAATATGACATCAGTTCAGGATAATGTGACCAAAATGACATGCACTGGCATATTCTTGTGTTTAAGCCTAAATCAGTATTTACTCTGTACTCCTGTCTCTATTTTTAGCTTGTCAACCAGCATGGCTGAAAGCTTTAACTTCTGATAGATGCCTCATCTCTCCCTTAAGACCAGTAAACCCACGTTAACGAAGCACTAAGAAAACATTGCCCAAAAGACAAATTAAAGGAATTTTTCCCAAAATGCTTTCACTACAATTTATATTTTCTTCCTTGTGCTATGAAATATGTTTCGGAATGTGATGTCAAAGTCCGCCATAAGAGACCCGGCATTCCGTGGCTGACTGGGTCTCTTAGTGCATGTCTCCGAATCCAGATGATGCTGCCAAGGCCTGCTCCGAAAGGGCACGGAGAAAGTACCCAGACACAGAGGCAGATGAAACCGTCATGCTCGATACGGCTCCAATTCTAGTTAGTACGTCGAGACTTAACGAAAAACAAATGTCAGCCGGGGGGTTTTGAGCGATAGCAAAAAAGCAAGGGGAGAGGTTCGACAAACAGTGACCTTCGACAGTTCTTTCCCACATCACCGGGCTCGTCGGTTAAAAATAAACTGAGCGGTGGTTGATGCTTTGGGAACCGGGTGTTCTGTTCAGTAGCGTGGCATAAGGCAGTGGGGTAGGAAGGCAGACGCATTCCGGGGACTTTTAAGAGAAAGGGAGTTGACACTCAGCCCAAGGCAGGTTTCATTGGCTGGCTTTGTTTTGCACACCACCTACACCGTCGTGTGTCGTGACCTCAGTCATTAAAATGTAAAGAGATATTGACCAGCAACTAACCGAGCGGAAAAGATACGGGAGTGGCTCTACAGGTTAGTCAGACTTGTGACAGTCATAGAGTGAGTGTAGTAACTATTACACATCATCACCGAAATATCACATCCTGTCAAGCTACTGTTGACGCCAAAAAGCGTCAATAATGGGTGAGAATGGAACATTTCCTACACAGCCAGACACCCTAACCTGATTTTCAACCAGCTCATTTTAATAACGCTGCTTTGGCCTCTCTACTGTACCACAATACATGAAGAAACAAACAAGGTTAGAACAGAGCTGGAAGAGAGCGCACATCTCCCTTCTCACCAGTGGGGCCGCTGTAGAGACCAAAGATCCACAGTGCGTGTATCAATGAAGGGTCTGCGCCTGCCACCAGTGCCCTTCAGGGGAAACGCCACCGCGGCCCACAGAGAGGAACGTTTTTAACTTCAGAGAGTGACGCAGAAACAACGCAAAGATGGCCACAGACAGAGCCCACCGGGCCACGGGCTGCTTTCATGCTGCTACCATCTAACACACTGAAAAGATTTGGTTGCATCACAAATAGGACAAAGACTGAACAACAGGTTCTACCCTCAGGCCGTCAGACTGTATAACTAACCGCCCATCCATTCATTAAAATCCTGGTTACCTCACATCTGTAGTGTTTGCACAACTTTAATACATGTTCTGGGGTGTCAGTGGGCCAGGGGACCAGAGGACCATGGGCTAGGGGGCCAGGGGACCAGGGGGTGGGTTACAACCCAAATTTCATTCATTCAAACCACAATTGCACTGAATCCAACATTTACCAGAGGATAGCTCTTTCTCACCCATCCAGTTTTAACAGATTTAGAGTCAGAGCAGGCTGTATTTCTCCCCGCTTTGCTCATTGTTCTTGGGAGTGCTTTAGCCTGTAGTGGCTTGGCCTTTAGTGGCTTGGCCTTTAGTGGCTTGGCCTGTAGTGACTTGGCCTGTAGTGGCTTGGCCTGTAGTGACTTGGCCTGTAGTGGCTTGGCCTGTAGTGGCTTGGCCTGTAGTGGCTTGGCCTGTAGTGCCTTGGCCTGTAGTGCCTTGGCCTGTAGTGGCTTGGCCTGTAGTGGCTTGGCCTGTAGTGCCTTGGCCTGTAGTGGCTTGGCCTTTAGTGGCTTGGCCTGTAGTGACTTGGCATGTAGTGACTCGGCATGTAGTGACTCGGCCTGTAGTGGCTTAGCCTGTAGTGGCTTGGCCTGTAGTGGCTTGGCCTGTAGTGGCTTGGCCTGTAGTGCCTTGGCCTGTAGTGGCTTGGCCTGTAGTGGCTTGGCCTGTAGTGCCTTGGCCTGTAGTGGCTTGGCCTGTAGTGCCTTGGCCTGTAGTGCCTTGGCCTGTAGTGGCTTAGCCTGTAGTGCCTTGGCCTGTAGTGCCTTGGCCTGTAGTGCCTTGGCCTGTAGTGCCTTGGCCTGTAGTGGCTTAGCCTGTAGTGCCTTGGCCTGTAGTGGCTTGGCCTGTAGTGCCTTGGCCTGTAGTGGCTTAGCCTGTAGTGCCTTGGCCTGTAGTGCCTTGGCCTGTAGTGCCTTGGCCTGTAGTGCCTTGGCCTGTAGTGGCTTGGCCTGTAGTGGCTTGGCCTGTAGTGCCTTGGCCTGTAGTGGCTTGGCCTGTAGTGCCTTGGCCTGTAGTGCCTTAGCCTGTAGTGCCTTGGCCTGTAGTGGCTTGGCCTGTAGTGGCTTGGCCTGTTGTGTCTCAGATCGACTGCTATGTCTCTTCCTCTGCTTGTCTAATTGTGTGTACAGGGTCATAAATCATGACCACCGCTGGTTCATCTCTTTCCAAGAAGGCCAGCACAGAGAGCTTTTGCTTGTGAGATAGTCGAGTGCAAGAGTGCCAGTGCAAGAGTCACACAAAAGCAAATGAAGGTTATGTGACTGATGGCAGAACTGACCGTGGCAACTCTGCCATCAGAAGCCCAGATGGAATGTAACCTCGATATTAGAAGGGAGTTTGACAAAACAATAAAACAAAGAATTGGCATAAGCCCTGTAAACTGAGGGCCTAACATATGCTATTGCAAAGATTTTGGGTGCACACAGTGATCGCTTGCAACATTTTTGTCAGTCTGTTTCGTAAGAACATTTCAATTTGCCCTGCAATGTTTGAGAAACAGTGGTGATCGAATCTAATGAAATATTGCTTCTTCTTCTTCTTTGTCAATATCAATATTGTAGATAATTACATATTGCCTGTTCCTGAATACATTTTTTTAGATAGCCCTCTTCAACACCGCAAAAACCTAATTCAACTTAATTCGGCTCTAAATTGAAAATATATATATCTTAAACTTGTTCAATATAATTTTAAAAGATTTCTACCAGGTGAAATCAAACAGGAGTAATCGAATTCACCTGATCAACATATTGTGAAGACGTTTCGAGAACACCAGTCTCTTTGGACACTGACATTGTTCTCATTGTCATTAAAACCTAACGTCTTGCTACTGGAGAAGGCGGGTACTTAATTAACGGTAAATCCCCTCAGCTAGAATGAGATGATAGGTTCACTGAATGTTTAGTCTGCTCTGAAAGAGAGGCTTCTGGCGCGTTATAAGTGTAGCGACCTGCTACATCTTCCTCTGCTAACACTGCCGGGTCAACTCAGGTGACGCAGAATGTGTTGCATTGAGTACACCTGCATCTGTAGGCATGTTTCATTTAACTCCAAACCAGGCCGGTAACCTGTATAGAATAACACAAATAATAGTTGTTTCAACAAAATTGGTAAAAAAAAGAAAATAGTTATAGGCTACTGGTGTGTTTTACATTGAAGTGGTGGAACACATAATCTGACTGAAACTTCGAGGTAGAGATCAAAGGCTGGTCTTCCTCCGAACGTAAACTGGATAAAGAGAGGGATTTTCTAATACATTGATTAGGACAGTATTTAAATAGAAGAGACCCAACCCGCACCCACTGCTCCTCTAAGCTGTCAAGTATTTCAGGGCCTCCCTCACTCCCTCTCCTTATTTGAAGACAAGCAAAGGGGGAGGTGGGAATGGGTAAATGTTATTTTTCATCTTTGTTCGCGGTACAGCTGCGCAAACTCTCCTTCTCATCGGCTAAACTGGTGTTTATTGTTCAGGGATTACTGTACCTCTCTTCAGTTTATCCCCCATTTTTTTCCTCACAAAATTCTTCCTGCCGAGTAGCGGGTCACTCAAGCACTATTCGCAGGGGCGGATTTGCTTTAGGTTAGGGCCCCTTTAGGTTTGTACAGCTTAGGGACCTCTAACCCATTCTTCAGCCATAGTGCAGGATTAAATAGAAACAATGACAAAACCACCGCTGGCAAAGACCATTATTTTTAGCCTGCGTCTGTGATAGAGCTGCTGTGTTTGCACAGATGGGTATGAGCTGTGGACACAATCGCAGGCACACAAGCGTGCGCACACACCCACACCCGCACCCGCACCGGTCGTCAACAATGTCCTCCAAGGATGTTCTAATAACCTACATTGGGTCTCTTGGGGACTTAGAGGTATAGTAAAAATGCCAAAAGCCGGCTTTCAACAGTCACTTGTGAGGCTAAGGAACCAGAATACATTAATAATGTCATTAGAGCCCTTTTGAGGACATTCAGCACAACAACAACAAACACAACAACACAGTGTTTGTCCACAAAATGAACGGAAAGGCATGTTGTACACAGAGCCCCCAGAGCCACACCGAATAGTCAGAAAGTGAGATTTATGTGTTGTTGAGACATCCCTTTGTAAAGATTTGCCTGTGTAAATGCATGGGATTAGCTGAGACATTTGAGATGATCTGTTAGGAGATGCTTTCCAGAGTCTTGCTCTGCTTAGGTCCCTGGACACATGCCAGTTTTGAGTTGAGAGACCTGTGCTCAGAAACACTTGCAGGTCTCTCTCGTAGTGATACCCTAACTGCCCGTGAAAAGAGTCATAATTATAGATAATACCTTTATCTTTATTACAACTCACAATAAGTCTTGTCTGTGGCTGTTGTGTGCCATACAGAATGCTGTATTTTAGATGCATCACCAGTCTAGGTCATGCTAAGAGGTTTTTGCAACTTTGTGGCATTTTTGCCACACTGTGCGTCTTGCAACAATGTGGGCGGAATGTAATTGTGGCGTTTGTTGTAGAGTTGTGATTGTCTGCAGTGACAGATTGTGTTGCAGGCTCCAAAATTGGCTCAAAATGTAATGTCCAGTGCCACTGTCTATAAATACTTTCTGTAAATACTTTTTTGCGTTGCTAGCATAGGACATAACAGGTTACTATTTAAAAGATTGTGCTTACATTTGAAGATTTAAAAAAGATCTTTAAAAATGTTACTTCAAATAAATAACTGACCAGAACTTCACCGAATGAATTCATGTCAAGCCAGCCACTGCAAATGATATACATGTTGTGCCTAGAATGACTCAGTCGGGTTGATGTGGTCCTATCACACCACGCCAGACCCAGATGCGTATCGTCATTGTCCAAAAAGCGTGGAGGCGAAGCCTTTACTTAAAACGTTCAGCAAATCTAATCCTCCGATCCTCTCTCCTCCTTAGGCAACTCCCAAGGTGTGGTTGACTTCATCATCTCAAAGGAGGGCAGCAAGCTGTCTTTGGTGGAGCAAGCAAATGTCTGGATCTTCCTCCGACTGACCAAGAACAACCGCAGTCGTGCCAAAGTCACCATACGACTGCTGCAGCAGCGCGGCGGTCCTGGCGGCCGTGAAGACTCCACGCTGTTGGTGGAAAAGGCTGTGGACACGCGGCGCAGCGGCTGGCACACATTCCCCGTGTCGGCGAGCGTTCAAGCCCTGCTCAAGGGGGGTGGGAGCGCGCTCAGCCTGAAGGTCTCGTGCCCGCTATGCGCCAACGCCGGCGCCACCCCCGTCCTGGTGTCGGCCAACGCCGGCCAGGAGCGCGAGCAGTCCCACAGGCCCTTCCTCATGGCGGTGGTGCAGGCGGGCGAGGCCGGGGAGACGCGGCGCCGCCGCAAGCGAGGCCTGGAGTGCGACGGAAAAGTGCGCGCCTGTTGTAAGCGACAGTTCTACGTCAACTTCAAGGACATCGGCTGGAACGACTGGATTATAGCGCCAGGGGGTTACCACGCCAACTACTGCGAGGGAGACTGCCCGAGTCACGTGGCCAGCATCACAGGCTCCTCACTGTCCTTCCACTCCACCGTCATCAACCAGTACCGCATGCGGGGCTACGCGCCCTTCCAGAACATCAAGTCGTGCTGCGTGCCCACGCGACTAAGAGCCATGTCTATGCTCTACTACAACGAGGAGCAGAAGATCGTCAAAAAGGACATCCAGAACATGGTCGTAGAGGAATGTGGCTGTTCATAAAGGCCTGGCGAATCCGGGCGGGGCTGGCAGGTTGGTTACCCAGAGAAACAGTACTAACTAGAAGCAGAGGAGGGAGATGGAGGGATGAGCGAGCACCCTGTCCCTGACCTCCACCCCCCCATCCGCCTTTTTCTGTCTCTCTCTCGTCGACACAAGACACTTGTCAAGACCGACTTCTGTTTGGATTCGATGACTGGCTTGTTCTCTGTCGTCGGGCAAGTCCATGGGGTATCTATAACTCAGAGGAGTCTCAGCGGCACTTTCAGAAGAAATAATGAAAAGAATATATAATATATTTTTGTTACAAAACAGAGGGAGTTAGGTGAGAGGATATTTATGTTACCCAGATGTGTTGTAGTTGCTCCTTTTATGCACTGCAAGACGAGAGACCAAGTGGACGAGGTGGCAGAAAAAAAATCTCAAAACTATGCAACATGTCAAGTATTAAAATTGTATTTTCTTTTTGCCTGTTAGATTTTCTAAATTGTTTACTTTCTTTGAAGTAAGTTTTACGTTTGACTGACTGTGTGCTTGCGCGGGTGTGTGTGCGCGTGTTCTTGTGTGTGCATGCACGTTTGTGGAGTGAATGTGTGTTGTTGAGAGATACTTGAAAGTTTGACCAGATGCTGGAACCAAACATGTATAGTTATTATAATTATGATAATTTTGTAATGATAACACTATTTTTTGTTCTTTTTCGTTATATAACGTTACCAGTTTGCACTATACCAACATTCTGATCAGCCTAGTCACAAATATCGAGGGTATTCTAAGAGATGTTAAAAAGCACTTATGAATGGACAAACCAGTAGTGTACGTGAGTTAAAAAAATGTGTGATGAAGAGTTCAAAATATGAATAGATACCAAGTAGAAATGTATGACATTTTTCTGAACACACCAAAGAGTTTGAGAGTTGCCAACTATCATTGTGAGGCAGACGCTTCACAAAAACGCCTAGGTTAGTGTTAGCATAGCCTAGTATCAGCACCCAAATATTTTTTGGCTTCTGCACAAAAATCGAATTTCCCATAATGCTTCACTTTAACATGATTATTGGAATAATATGTTGCCCAAGAGTGGAATACAATTTTTACTGAATAAAGCACTTGCTGTAAGGCCATTGTTGTAGTGCTTTGGGAGAAAATGTATCTGTCCAATGAAACCAGAAATCTAAAATATTACTATGGAATATTAAGTTAAAACATGTAATCTTACATTTCACCAAGTAATGGAAGGACACATCTTATACCAGTAAAAGCTTTTGTTTGGAGAGTTGGTTTCTTTCACTAACTTCATGAAACACTGTACATTCTCCAATGTCTGAAATGAAGCAATTCGAAATGTTGGTAACTCTTAATTTTACTGCCCAGCGTTTTCAAGCTTGTTTTGTAATTACTCTTTGGCTTCTTTGAGATTAATTTTAACACCTATCTATATCTATGTCCATTTAGTAGTACTTATACCAGGTACTTACCAGTTATATAGAATTACATTCAATTGAATTGTGAATAATAGTGTTAACATTAGGGCAAATATTGCACATCATTTTCTCAGTTAAACCCAGAGGAAGTGAACCAGTTTGAAACGGGCTGTAAAATAAAGTGTTACCTGAACTTTTCCTTCAACGTTGTGTTTTTTGAGTATAGAAACATTATCAGTAGAAAAACATATTTATGTACCATACAGTGCATTGAAAAATCTAAATTGAAAAAAAAGTAGAAAAAGTGGTTGTATTGTTTTAATTCTCTTTTATAAATACAAAAGAATTGACACTGAAACAAGTGGACTTAGAATAAAAAGCATATTTTTTATTCTGTAAATATGGAAATCAGATACCATTATGTTGCATTGCTTTGTTGTACAAATCAAAAATGTGCTTGTGGCTACGTTTTTTATCTAATTTATTTTACAGTATTTTTGTTTTGTTTCGCTTCACCATTAAAGGTCAATGGATGTACACTAAAACACAAATGTATGTTTTAATTTTCTGAACATTTGTTTTCTGCAAATATAGTTTAGTGTGTGGTCAATTCACTTACACGTAGCACGCACATTTACGCACGCACATGTAGACATGACTGTCCAAAGAATTTGATAAATATGGAAACAATATCCGTATGAGGCTAACTCAAATCAACAGAACAGCTATGTATTTCACCTACTAAACGTTTTTTTTTCCTGTTGAGTTAATTAACACGGACATTGGTGAGCATATTTGCCAAAAGAATACATGAAAACAAAGGACAGGCTTAAATAATGGAGAAGATAGTTTGCACATAAACGCTTGCATGTCTACTTACTCTCACATTATGTGCTGGTTTTTGTCAGCAGACCATCACTTTACATTGATGACTTAGGACAAGTTGAAACAAGAGACAGCATTGGAGCTATGAAGTAAATGGCCTAACCATGAGCCCAGCCTTGTATTTCCTACCCACTGCCCACAAAATGTGATGCAATGTGGGGAGTGGGATACACCACATATGACTTCTAACCCAACGTGTGTAAGGCAGAAGACTCAAGGACTTGTCCTTGCTAAGGTGAATAAAAACCTTCAAGGCGACCGAATGAATCTCAGTCCAAATGACATTAAGCTGGAGAGCTGTGCGTCAAACCACCTGTTTAAAAATAGACTCGCCCCCACTTAATGACAAGGGGGACACCAAAATGGCTTGCAGATGATAATACTTCAGTAGCAGAGGATCAAAGGGCCTGTGGAAACCGCAAAAGGGTGTTTTCCCATTTGGGTGAGCTGAAGTTGTGGCCTAGAGCTTTTTGATGGTCATTCATTTAGGATGTTTGAACCGGTGTGTTGTGCAAAGCCTTTGCTGTTGTGACACAGCTTTTCTGTGTTGGTTAACCTCAAATAGTGCAGATCCACCATTCTCCATTGCTTCTTCAAAGCGATTCGCTGTTATCTGTCTTTTCTCAATACCCACATTAACCCAGGAACACATACTTGCACGCTCTCTGTTTCCCAAACACTGGCCGGAAAAAATAAAGGGTGACCTACATATCAGTGGTTGTTAAGTAGCAAAGCTAACACCACACCCACCTGAATGTTTGTCTCATTAGATGTTTGCATTTCAGAAGTGGAGAATTTATTTGTCAACCTACTTCCCGCTTCACTGATGCTTTAAAAATAGAAACTGACAAAACAAACTATTATCTTTCCAGATAAACTTTTCTCTTGGATTTTGCAACCATTAATTGTTGCTAAAGAATAGCTAAACAAGAAAGCTGTGAATAGATAGGAATCAAACAAAAGGAGAAAATTGGGAAAATTGGGGGATTCTGACCATCGAAAGGTTCATGACGTTCTAGGAGTACATCCTCTGTCCAGTGTCGGTTTTCTTTTTGGTTTCTGGCCATTTTGAGCATGTTATCAAACCCACAAATGCGGATGCTCCAGATACTGAATTAATCTATAGAATGCGAGTTATATTGATTCTTATTTGAGTTTTTTGAGTTGTTGAAATAAAAGGTCACTACAAATAATTTGTTCAAAAACTGCAGGCTAAATCAAAATCATTTTAAGTTGCAGTCATTTCCCCAAGTTGGTGGGAACTTGATCTTTCATGCCATTATATTATGTTATTATGATATAAATGGTTATACATCAAGCGAAATGACCGTTAATTGTTTCTGATTAACTTTCACAGAGACAAAAAACAGCATTTAAAACAGCCAAATGCCGCCCCACCACCCATGGAGTCACCAGAATTGTTTTGGGGGGGAAAACGTGGGTCCTTGTAAATAAAAAAACACAACTTAAGTGTTCTCATATTGGGTAAAAAACAATGATGGGAAAAATCTAATTTAATCTGACGGTATACAGAAAGACACAAGATTTTTACTTAATTTTATAAAAACATCTTTGTTAAACATAATACATTGTGTGGCCTACTTGGGTTCATATGTGTTGTTGTAGCATGAGTTTAAATCCACATACTCTCATCTCATCTCTTTCAGTCGAAAAGTCTTATTTTCTAAAAGTCTGTACTGTTTCTAACTATAAAGCCTTAAGAAAGCCTGAAAATATAACTTGACATTTTTTAAAGAAAGTTTTAGTGATGGTGAATGTAAAAAATGGCTCAACATATCTCAAAGTCTTCAAACCAGTGATGTTTATAAGCAGAATGTAGCTGAAATGGGACTTGGGAATTTATGTTTCAAATCAATCAAAGCACATATTTATTTGATCGTGACCAATGGAATTTTGGATTGGAAAAATGTTTAGAAATTTTTCAGCCAGCAGTCTTCGTTGACCAAATATGGAATGACAAAACATTTTCACCTTACACGTACAAAACACATTCATAAATGTCAGATTTAATCTCTGGAATTTCTTGATTTAATCTACAAGTGGCAGCACATAAAAACAATAAAAACTAGAGGTTCCAATTGCTGAAATTGTGCTGATGTGTGCTTGCGGCCACCCGTAGACGACTGGGATTGGCCATTGGATTGGATTGACCATTGTGAAGCACACATAATTAGGTAGGTTAGTTCCTGAAACATTATTTGCAGGCCTTTGGCAATTCATTTTTTATTTGTGTAACGCAAAAAAATCTAAGGTTAAAACATTATTTGAAAACTTATGAAATGTCAAATGTCAAATGTTGTATATGTCAGGAACGATACCATTTGTATTGAATACTGAAGGATACGTGGATTTCCTGAACCCTCCCCGCGATCACTGGAATGCCCCTGCCTTGTTTTCTTGCACATGCTCAAGTAGCAAACTTTCTTAAGTCATTATTCAGAGTGACAGTAAAGAAAAAAATACTACAAAGTTCAGTGGCTACTGGAGACAGATTTTAGTTGCGGCTGGTGACTTGAAAAATGTATGTCGATGAGAGAATTGTGGTGCAGCTGACACCATAGATTACAAAGCTTGCCAAAAACAAGTTCTATTATGGTGATAGTAGTAGAATATAATGGAGAATGTGCCACAGCCGGTTTAATTAGGGAGTAAAACTGGGCAGGACAGTCTGATCATGAATGGATAACTCTTTAAATCAGACAGGACAAAATAGGACTGTGGAGACATTTACCACAAATATGTTGCAGTTAGACTAAACAGTGGATACATCAACGATAGTAATATGACAGGACACTGTATATAGAAAAGATTGCTCACAGCTTTGACAGTTGAGGAATCACAAAAGAGGTCAAAGGGTTAAATGGGAGAATATGGCAAGGAGAAACCAAAAGGCAAACAACGAATAGCTTGTCAAAAGGAGCATCACCTCTATATCAACTTTATGCTACATGCACTTACAAATAAATGCTTTTAAACTGAAAGTTGCAATTAAAACATAATCAAACATTATGTGGTTATTTATGTGGCCATTGATCTTCTCAAAGTTGGACATTATTGTTCAAGGTCTCGGGTCATGATTGTGTCGAAACAGAACATGTTGGCATACAAGTCAAATACATTTTTCTACACCTACAAGGTAGGAACTTACTCTAAATAATGTTTGACAAAGATTCATTGTGTCACCATCTTATGAAATGTTTCATTGTTAGTTTGATAGTTATAAAGTCAGCCTTATAGAGTTTGACTTTATACAGAGAGAAAGCAGCAAATAAAACCTTTATAGTTATCTAAAGGTCATATGCACAGAAAAATTTACAACAAAAGCTCATTAAACACACTGAATATTTTATAGGAAACTATAAACTATCTTTAGTGTGCATTGATACACATAAATGGAGCTGAAGTAGAGAGAGTACCTGTCTTCAAGTTCCTCATGTGTTTATCAGGGATGCCCAAAAACGCCTATACTTCCTGAGGAGACTCAATAAGTTTGGCATGTCAAAAAAAACAGAGCAACTTCTACAGGTGCACCATGAGGTGTGTGACGTCTAACGACGTAGATCTGGCTTGCCATGTCACAAGAATTTCATTGTTCAGTATGATGGATGTCATTCGGTACATATGATAATAAAATACTTTGACATTTGACTTTGACTGGTAGAAGTAAAGACAAACCGAAAGCTGAAATTCCTGGTTGTGGACAAGGAAGCCAATCTCTGAACCACAATGCAAACATATGAGAAGATGGTATGTGTCAAACCGTATAGTATAAAATCACATTTGATAATTGACACAAAAATATCTTCCAACACCACAGTTCTATGGCAGAATAATTCAGTTGGTTTAGTGTTCCATGAATAAGCAAGTGATGCAACTTTGAAATACAAAGTATTACTAAATATCATTCAATGTCATGATGTCCTTATTGACCATCCATGGAGAACTGAGCCAATTCAGAACTTTGACATCATCAACGACAAAGTTGCAACAAGGGTTCGTTCCTCGCAATGCGATATGGACGTCATCAGTGTATACCCTCGAATTAGCCTTCAACAACAGAGAACACTTCCTCTTTATTAGTCAGGATGACAGAGCTTTAGGAATCTGCCGAGGTGTGTGACTGTCAGAAGTTGGATGTATTCATGAATTCTCCATATCAAACGGAGACAGTATTTGTGTGTTATCTCAGGAAATTCTTTCAGAGCTCTTATTCACAACGCAATGTCCTTCACCAGGATGCACTCTCATTCCTGCTCATCTAGTGATTTGTCTTGGTACCATTTTGCAAGATGGAATTTAGTTATTGTACATTAGTTGATTGTTTCAGAGGGTACACAGACAAGATATCTAAGGATTCCTTGGAACATTGGGTTTATCAGTAAGCTCATCTGTAAATTTTTAATCTCAGGCTTATGCAAACTTGAGTGATCATATTATTGAAGGTGCTAGATTTGGATTTTTGTTTTGAGTTTTTTGCATTATTTTGATGCACGGCCAATATATATCTATTTCACAGTATTACTAAAACACCAGTACAAATTTTACCGGAAGTTAAAAAGTCTGGGTTTGAGAAGGATATTTTTTTACTAAGTATAATGCTTTGGCGATACCAAATGTTTCATTGTTAGTTTGCTAGTTATAAAGTCAGCGTTATAGAGTTTCACTTTATACAGTGAGAAAGCGCTGGAGCAAATGAAACCTTAAAAGTTATCTAAAGGTCATATGCACACAAAAGTTAATTAAACACACTGAATATTTTATAGTAAACTATAAACTATCTATAGTGTGCATTGGCAGAAGACAAACCGAAAGCAGAAATTCCTTATTGTGGACAAGGAAGCCAAACTCTGAACCACAATGCAAACATATCAGAAGATGGTATGTGTCAAACAGTATAGTATACAAACACATTTGATGATTAACACTAAAATATCTTCCAATACCACAGTTCTATGGCAGAATAATACAGTTGGTTTAGTGTTCCACGAATAAGCAAGTAATGCAACTTAGAAATATAAAGTATTACTAAATATCATTCAATGTCATGATGTCCTTATTGCACATCCATGGAGAAGTGAGCCAATTCTGAACTTTGACATCATCGACGACAAAGTTGCAACAAGTGTTCGTTCCTCGCAATGCGATATGGACGTCATCAGTCTATATCCTCGAGTTAGCATTCAACAACAGAGAAAACTTCCTCTTTATTGGTCAGGATGACAGAGCTTTAGGAATATGCCAAAGTGTGTGACTGTCAGAAGTTGGATGTATTCATGAATTCTCTATATCAAACGAAGACAGTATTTGTGTGTTATCTCAGGACAATTCTTTCAGAGCTCTTAATCACAACGTCCTTCACCAGGATGCACTGTCATTCCTACTCATCTAGTGATTTGTCTTGGTACCATTTTGCAAGATGGAATTTAGTTATTGTACATTATTTGATTGTTTCAGAGGGTACACAGACAAGATATCTAAGGATTCTTTGGAACATTAGGTTTATTAGTGAGCTCATCTGTAAATTTTAAATCTCAGGCTTATGCAAACTTGAGTGATCATATTATTGAAGGTGCTAGATTTTGTTTATTATTTTGATGCACGGCCAATATATATCTATTTCACAGTATTACTACGACACCAGTACATATTTTACCGGAAGTTAAAAAGTCTGGATTTGAGAAGAGGGATATTTGTACTAAGTATAATGCTTTTGCAATTCCATATTTTTCATTGTTAGTTTGATAGTTATAAAGTCAGCCTTATAGAGATTCACTTTATACTGCGAGAAAGCAGCAAATAAAACCTCTATAGTTATCTAAAGGTAATATGCACACAAAAATTAACAACAAAAGTTCATTAAACACACTGAATATTTTAGAGTAAACTATAAACGATCTATAGTGTGCATTGATAGAAAGACAAACCGAAAGCAGAAATTCCTGAAGCACAATGCAAACATATGAGAAGATGGTATGAGTCAAACAGTACAGTATTTATTATTATTTATTCATTATAGTATAGTATATTTGATAACTGCTCATCTGTGCATTTTAAATCTCAGGCTAATGCAAACTTGAGTGATCATATTATTGAAGGTGCTACATTTGGAATTTTGTTCTGAGTTGTTTGATATATATCTATTTGACAGTATTACTAACACACTATAACATATCTTACCGGAAGTTAAAAAGTCTGTGTTTGAGGTGAGGGATATTTTTTTCCTAAGTATAATGCCTTTGCAATTCCAAATCGGGGATAAGTAGAACCTTATGAAGTAATTAAGAACTTTTTTATTAGTAATTTCTGCCCACATCTGCCCGTAAATAATTTAGCTGCAGTTACAATAACTCACTCCATTAGCATTAGAGTCGTGTTTTGTATCATTACCGACCCCTTGACCCTGTGATGCTTATCAGCTGTCACTTCTCATCTTAAGAAAGATATACATTGCATTTAAACAATACATTTCACATGAAGGTTTGCAGAATACTCAACATCCTAGTAACATGATTTTCTGCCTGAACTTCAGATTAGAAACCAGTTTCTCTCGCGGGTGTTAAAACCTGTGCAGTAGGCACTCCATATTTTACAGGAAATTACATTACCAGAGTGTGCTACCCTGATTCAGCTCTGCCTAACTGGACATTTGAGCAGAAACCACAACACACACAGAGACTGATTTCCCAGTTGGCCCCTGATGCTATCAGATGCCAATATAGTAGCCCTGTCTTCACCCTGCGCCAAGAGACTCAACAACAGGCCCACGTCATTGTCTGACCCTGGCCTCAGATTAACATTGTGTTGAGTGTCTCCTGAGAATGACAACGCAGGAGAGAAAGCTATGTCAAGGCTGCCGGATGCAATTTTAATCTGTTGCCAAGCACCCAGGGCAAGAAAGACTCATTTTAAAAGTCATTTGAGGGGGACAAGGGGATTTTTTGTTTTATTTGAAAAAAAGATGGTTTGGAGGTAGCGAGACACATGATTTACCACATGCCTAGTTTGACATTTTTGGAGGCCCTAAGAATAATTTTTATGGTTTATGTTTGACATAAAACCTAGCGACAAAACATGAGTGTGGATACGACAATGCTTAAAATAGGAGGTATTAAAGATATATTTATTAAATCGCAAAAAGATGCAGAAAACTTCATTAAATAATGGAGTGAATTGATACAAATATGTTGACAAACTACACTATTATCAAAAAGTCTAATGAGGACATGGACCTTATTTCATGTGGATATAAAAATCCCCTGGATTGGAGGAAAAGAATGATTGAATAACACAAAGAGATATTAAGGCGGGTTTTCCCAGTAAATTTTATGGTGATTATGACTGATTTTTTTTAAGAAAGAAAATGTTATTTTAAATATTTGAAAATTCTCTCACTTTGGGTTGTAAGCTTACAATTTAAAAGTATAAATGAGGTATGTTTGGCTGAAATCCGTAATACATAAAACTGTATAGGCTACAGGTATGACCACAATACATATATGTTTCCTAGTGGTAATGTATATTAGCAATAAGTAGCATTAGCCTTTGTGGTTTATTTACATGGAGAAAATTCATCCAGACACCAAATGAAAATCAGTCAAGATCAAGTCAGTCAGTCAAGTCAGATGGAACCAAAAGCTCAGAAGAGAGAAAATAAAAACTACAGTCCCCATAGATCATTAAGCTACTAAATGTACATGATACTTAGAGCCCCTAGTGGTCTGTGGATCTGAAAGCAACTGCTTATTTCTCTTATGCCTGGATCATTGCCAAATTTTACATTATTCTAAACGACCTGCTAGTTTCAAGACTGAGAACAACAAATCAGTACTACGTCTGCTGCGAAGATGTCATTTTGGATTGGCAAATGTAACAAAACACCACCAAACTCCTTCATTATGTTTGCAATGTCCCCCTCTCCTATTCTCTCTTACTTCCTCCCTACCCGCTTCTCACAGTAGTCACATATTGCCAGTTTAGAGTGCTGTGTCAGCCACTCGTGACTGTGGCACTCTGAAATAAGAAGCGTTTTTAGAGATAAGCGGCAGTTTGCAGCAATATAAACTTAAACCCGCATGTGGTGCTGCCAGGTCCGACAGTGAACCAGGCGAGGGCCGTTTATCATGTGCTCCCAGCGCGTTGAAAGCTCCATGTCTCCTGTGCATTCTTTCCAAACGATCCCGAGCACACATTGACAGCACACTTGTGGGGATATCGACATTTCTCTTGCCCTCAACTAATAACGCCATCAGACTAACTCCATACATTCAATGAAAATCACGCACTATGTGTGTTGATCTTATACATCGCTTTGTATATTGGGTCGTATCTAAGGCAATTTTGCGAAAAAAAATATTTATAGTAATTAAGTACAAATTTGCAGGTATTTAAATACAGATGTTACAATCTCAAACTGTACCCTTCCCAAGGTCCAGCACCTGTGTGCAGAATTTTTAATTTCCTGGTCCGCTATCATTTTACACTTTTGTTAGACTGAGCCGTCAAAATAGGATTATGGTCTTATTAAAGCATGATTTCCAAGACGAGGATATAATTCCCATGAGAGGGACACAGCTAGCACATGACTTCAGTGTCTGAGACCTTCATCACCATTCCACGGAAAGGCAGAGTAAGAAGACTGCTAGAAGAGGGCCAACAGAAATAACGTGTCAGCCACACTTACAAGTGTTCTGTTTAATTTCTCTGCTTGCGCAGCCCCATCAATCTCTAAACAGGATTTGAGTTTAACGCCTTTTTAAAAACCTGCGATAAATCTCCCGATTCATAACTTTCTAATTTGTAAATAAACGGATGCCTTGCATAGCATGTAGCGTTAATTTTTTTCTTATGTCACAGTATCCTTCAGGTCACTTACATAACCAAACACGTACACTTACGCATAATGTTCCATTACACGACTGCAGGCATTAATTTGTAGACAAATTATCAATAGTAGGTCTTCGATACATCAGTTGACGGTCCTTATATGGATGTGAGAATCTGTTTGGATGTGCTTAAGTCTAAACACATTAAAATGATGAATGGGTTTGAACTATCGTACATACACACATGCATGGGACTACACAAAGATCCCATGATACGGAGCCAGCGTTGGGCTGCAAGTGTCAATGATGCCGTGTTATGAAAACTACAGTGGTCTGTTAAGCAAACACTAAAGCAGAAGCACTTTGCCCATCAACAAGGACTTCTGACCGTGGGTCTTTGATAATGCTCGGAAGAGTGTGCACCATTAAAGCAAGTCCTTGAGGAAACATTGTTTTTGAGAACAGTCTGAACAAGTAGGGCCCGTTTAACTGTGAAAACAATTTCTGAGCCAAACTACTGGGAGGCTTTCGTCATTAGCCTCCCAAACAGAAAAGCGTGAGCTGTTCTAATGAGTTGTCAGCAGGCTTTAGGGTTCAATACAATTGTTTTCTTTTTTGGGGAACAATGTGTAGAAACATTATGTCGTATATTAGGATGAACTCAAAACAGTGTGTAAAATCGGCATCATCGCAGAAATAGAAAAGAGCTGCTAAATGTATTTTAACACATTAAAATACATTTCAAACATGATATGACTCGTTATTCATACATTTTCTGTCATCAGAAAGGTGTCGTAATGTCCTGTCCATAAAACACAACATGCTAGATAAGAACGGCCAGCTGCGGCTCTTGGACAGACTTACTTATTGTAATATTATCAATGTGTCTAGACCAGTAGTCACCAAACTTTTGATGCCCGAGATCACGTTTAAACAAAAAATGTAAGCCGAGATCTACTATTGCAAAAAAACACTAGAAATATAACATTTGATATTTTTTATTTATTTTCCCCTTAATTCATCAGCATTTTGTCTGTAAGCACCAACAATCACAGCCTTAATACAGAAAATAGAGAGTCCGACAATATTATGAACTATGTTCACAAATAGGCAAACACATGCATGCCCATCCATAGCATTGCATTTTAACAAGGCATATTACATGTACCAACTGTACTAATATACGATAACAAACGTATCACACACAGGTGTAATTAACAGGCTTATCACACACACAAGTGTAATTAAAAGGCTTATCACACACAGGTGTAATAAGAATATTGCTTGGTAACAAGGAACATATTTCAATATTATACCTTAATTTTTAATAACTCAACATATATATATATATATATACAGACTCCTACATACACAATAACTATTCCAATAACATGCTCCATACAGAAACTACAATTTTGAATTGCAATAATGGCTGTAAAAAATATTCAGTTACTTTAGAGAGGCTCAATATAATACATGATTACAGGAGCACAGTCTGTCTGTCTTTAATTGAGTCAATGTGATGGATGTGACTGCACAATATCTACAAGTGAGTTGTAATCTGGCTCACTGTTTGACACAGCCAATCTAATACAGTCTGTTAGATGTGCGTCAGTAAGGCGAGAATGGTATTTGGACTTGATCATTTTCATTTGTGAAAAGGCCATTTCACACAAGTATGTTGAGCCAAAATAGGCCTTCACCTTAAGTGCGCAGGATGTAAGGAGTGCATATTTCTCTCTATTCACAAGTCCCCAAAAGTCCTTGTCTCTCGATCTAGCTCTCAACTCAATGTCACTTTGTAAATCAATTATCTCCAAGTCAACCCCTGTTGGTAAATCAAACACTTCCTGCATTTTAGCGGACAGCTGTTCAATGTCAAAAGAAAAGAATGGATTTGAAATAAAAGTGACCACTTGGTCCATCTGCTGTACATCCACAAATCTGCGGTTGAATTCATTCAACAGTTTGTTAATATGGTTACAGAAATGTTCAGTGCTAAACGCGTTTTTGTTTTTTATGTTTTGCAACATCTTTTCAAGGTTTGGGAAGTGTGTCAGCTTCCCGTTTTTTACATGGGTGGTCCACAAACTCAGCTTTACCGTGAATGCCTTCACGGAGCTCAGCATCTGGGCAAAGTCCCTGTCTTTACCTTGGAGCTCACAGTTGATCAACAAAACGCTGAAGCACTTTTCCGCGACTTAACCACCGCACATCGGTGTGGAGAATTAGATCTCCATATGCTGAATCAAGCTCATCCAACAATGACTTGAACAACCGGCGTTGAAGTGCTTTAGCGCGAATTGAGTTAACAATTTTGACAACAGTAGACATCACATGTGAGAAATCAATTACTTTTGCGGCCAAAGCTTGTTGGTGGATAACACAGTGGTAATTCACAAACGGCGGAAAATCAGGATCTCTTTTACACAGTGCGCAAAAGCCTGAATGCACACTACGCATTGCGGGTGCACCGTCAGTTGTTATTGAAACCAACTTCTGAATTGGAATGTTTTTCTCACTCACATACTTCTTGAAGTCGTTGTACACATCTTCACCTCTTGTTCTCTCTTTCATTGGGATGAGGGTTAGAAAGTCCTCCTTCGTTGTGGAATCCTTGAAAGCCATTCGAACAAACACAATCAGCTGGGCTGTGTCTGTAATGTCCGTGGACTCGTCGAATTGAAGTGAAAAGAATTCACATAGTGATAAGTCTTCAAGCACTTTTTGGGAAATATTCTCAGACAGCATCTCAACTCTTCTAGCTACTGTAGATGCGCCGAGTGGCACATTCTTTATTGCGGCTTTAATTTCTTCTTTGTTTTTGAAGTCGGTAAATAACGTGTCCGCGGTGACACTCATAGCTTCTTTGAGCCACTCACCATCAGTAAACGGTTTTTTGTGCTTAGCCAAGATGTGACTTACACGGAATGATGCCTCTGTAGCAGCCTTGTTTTTAGCCGTAGGTTTTGTAAAAATTGTCTGCTGTGCTTTTAGCAGGCCTTTCAGTTCCTCCACTCGTTTAATCCGTAATGAGCTTTTCAGTGGATAGGTGTCTGTAAATTTTGGATGTAAGCTGCTATGATGGCGCTCCAAGTTGCCTTTTTTAGATAAAGATATGGCCTTTTGACATATCAGGCATATTGTTTTCTCCTTTACTGTGGTGAATAGAAAATCATGTTCCCATTCTACATGAAAATTATATTTCTTTGATTTCTTTTTAACTGGTCCTTCAGCCATTTTGCTAGAAGTCCGACAGCTAGCATTTGATTATCGCACCTCGATGATGTGCAGTGCACGGACTGAGGATGGATACAAGCGAAGTGCACTGACTGCGGATGTATACACGCGAAGTTAGACACATTGCTCTAATCTAGAATCTGATTGGTTGCATTATATTTCCCATCACAGTACAACACACAGACAGCCAATCATATAACCAAATGCAATTCAAAAGATTTCAGTACAAAATCGTCACATTTACGAAATGCTTTGCGATCTACTAGAAATGGAAAGAAGATCGACCAGTCGATCGCGATCTACCGTTTGGGGACCACTGGTCTAGACCATTGATACTGTATGTAACTAGCAAAAGAAAGTAAGAGCTTGGTTTTCATCACTGCCAACTAGCATTAGCACAACTAATGGAAGTCTGAAAAAACAGTTAGCTGTTAGTTAGTTGTTGAGCAAAGTTTCCTTTAGAACCCCATTCAAGGACATACAAATGCTATCCACATATGGCTACGCACATTATCGCGTGCAGGTTATTATTTAAACACTGGTCATAAGAAATCAGTGCTTTGGTGAGAGCCCCTTACAGGGTTTTTTAAGTCAAGCTTATAGCCATGTCACATCATTGCGTTGGAGAGAAATGTACAGGTGTGGGTAGTGTGGAAGTGACAATTGATGAAATATTCAACAAATTAGTATTAGGGTTACTTCTGGTGTTGAGGTTTGTACCTTCCAATGACGGATTGGCCAGTCAATGATGTGTGCACAAGCAGCGGCAGCCAGTCATTGATATGCTCAGGCGGCTGAGGCAAGAGCTCCCAGGTAGAAGTTGGTGCTGGCTGCTGCTCCGGGCTGACAGGGAACGCTGGATGCTGCTCTGGACCCACAGGTAGCTTTATCTGGCATCTAGAGGTCCCTTAAGAGTTCCAGGGATCTGGGTTTGGGAACCCTAGTATCACCACATCCCTCGCCGGAGGACATGTCTGCTGATTATTTTCTTTATATGGGTGTAGTGTTGAATTAAATGCAGGCATATATCACCTTCGTGAGTATTAATTGGAAACGAAACAAACACGACAACGAACGGAAAATCTAGACTGGATTGAAATAAAAATGTGTTTATGGAAGCGACTTACTAACAACACACAACAACAGCTTGACGAAACAAACACTCACTGTAAAAGAGACCTGACATTAAACGATCAAGCACAAAGACATGGGGGAACAAAAATACACTTTGTAATTGCTGATAATGACCTGGTGTGAATCGTTAGACAAGTCGATGAAGTCCGGGTGTGTCTTCATGGTTGTAAAGTCAGAACAAGTATTAATGTCACGGTAAGCTATGTCTATTCAAGAATCAACCCTAAATTTATCCTAGATGCTAATTCTGTCATGAATAACCCACCATGATCTGGTTTTAGTTCTTTTGTTATTGTCTCCCTCTGGTGGGTTATTATCAGTTCTGCTTTTGGGTTTCTCTACACACCTGTTTTGAGTGGCAATCACCACACCTGCACCAGATCTGCTGATCAGGAGGAGGACATTTAAGTCTCCGGCTGATCTTCAGTCTTCGCCGGATCGTTAAGTATCCACAGTACGTTAGAACCCGCGAAGTCCTACTAATTGTTGTTGCCTGTTCTGTTTCTGTTTTGGTTTTCGTTTGGTGTTAACACCAGTTATTCTGTTCAATTCCAGTTTTCCGTTCGAGGCACAAGTAGTGCCAGCGTACCCGCACCGGAGCCGGTTGCCGGCAGGATCTGAGGAGACCACGGGACGAGTCTTCAACCTGCTTTATTATTTCCTTTTTTGGAACTGTCCTAAATAAACTCTTTATTTTTCACCGACATCTGTGTCTGGGTCTGCATCTGGGTTCTCGCCTTAGTGAACCGTGACAAATTCCATTTCCACTCAAGATCCTCTCCTGGATCTCCTGTTTACATTATAAATAAACTGTCAATCTAACATACATTCTTGCCTTGCTTACAATAAACTGTCAATCTAACATACATTATTGCCTTGCTTACAATGTAAGAAAATAAGGAAATAAAAGATCAAGGGGAGTAAAATGTGAAGTGGTACAGTGGATATAAAGAGTCTACACACCCCTGTTACAATGCCAGGGTGGGCAATTAAAAAAAAAAAAAATGAAATATTTGAGTTAAAAACAAAAAACCTTACATAACATTGATGCATAAGTGTGCACACCCTCTTATAACTGGGTTTGAGGCTGTGGTCAGAATTAACAAATCACATTCAAACTCATGTTAAAAAGATGTCATTAAACACCATCATTTAATGTCTGATTAATCACAAATAAAGGTCAGCTTTTCCAGTAGAATTTTCAGAGCAAAAGCCATGGTCCGCAGAGAGATTCCAAAGCATCAGGGGGATCTCATTGTTAAAAGATATCGGTTAGGATAAGAGTACAAAATAATTTCCAAAGCATTAGCTATACCATGGAACACAGTGAAGACAGTCATCATCAAGTTGAGAAAATATGGCACAACAGAGACATTACCAAGACCTGGACGTCCCTCCAAAATTGATGAAAAGACAAGAAGAAAACTGGTCAGTGAGGCTTCCAAGAGATCTACCTCAACATTAAATGAGCTGCAGGAATTTCTGGCAAGTACCGTATTTTCCGGACTATAAGTCGCTCCGGAATATAAGTCGCATCAGTCAAAATATGCGTCATGACGAGGGAAAAACATATATAAGTCGCATTTATTTACCAAAAAAAGACATTTATTCTGGAACATTTAATCACAGAACAACAGGCTGAATGTCCGGTATGTTAACGTAACACATAAAGTTTTTCAACTAGCATATAGAACATTCGGCTGAATAGGTTAAATTAACATAACAAGCCAGCGAGTCCAACAAGCGAGTTCCCCGGTAAGCAAGTTCACCAAGCTCCCGATGTCATTCAACATCACTAAATAATTCTTCATCTGTGTCACTTATGAACAAGACCGCCTGGGCGTGGAGACGTAACTTCACCGTTGACAAGCCTCTCCCGGCAGCACGTTGTTCAAGCACCCATCTGTGAACTCGTTCCTCCAGCGCTGTCATCTGGCTTTCAGCCCGCGATTAGCTTTCTTTGTTTTCTTCGTCACGGTTAAAGTTACCTCTGCTTTTCGCCAGTCCCTCACAAGTTTCTCTCTCACTCCAAACTTTCTTTCTGCTGCTCTATTACCGTTTTCGGCTGCATACTTTATTACTGTAGCTGACACGGAAGTTTGTTGATGCGTCTCCATGGCGACAGAGTGAATGTGCGCAACTGTATTATCACTGAGTTACTTCACTATATGCAGTTATAATAATTATAATAATGTAGAGAATTTAATAAGTGAAACACTGTGATAATGTTTTATTTTATTTACAGAGAAATAACTTTAATTTTGTTCGATAAAGTGACACGCTGCTCCGGAAGTAGAGTCACCGGCGTAGGTCAGAGTTGAGAGAGAGTTGAGAGAGGAGCGAACAAAAAGAGAGTTGTAAAG
Organism: Dallia pectoralis; assembly: GCA_029465975.1. NCBI lineage: Eukaryota > Metazoa > Chordata > Actinopteri > Esociformes > Umbridae > Dallia > Dallia pectoralis. Next base: position 7,291,658 of record CM055733.1, read on the forward strand.
TGATGAACGTTTGAGAGATTGTTTTATATTTTCTACCGCTGGTTGCACTTGGCAAACCGTTCACGATGCAATTGTGCGGAGTTGTTTATGGTGTTTTTCTACAGAACGCTGGAAAAAATAAACGCGCAAGTTTGCATCCGTTTCGAGACGTGGAGTATTTTGTATAACCAGGGTAGTTACAATTACCTGTAGTTTGTAATCCGCAGAATAGGTTTTTCTTATTGGGGGCATTTTCAGTTGTATTTAAGTTAATGTTAATATATAAGTCGCACCTGACTATAAGTCGCAGGACCAGCCAAACTATAAAAAAAAGTACGACTTATAGTCCGGAAAATACGGTACTTGCTGTGTGCTACATGTGACAACAATCTGCCTTATTCTTTGTATGTATGGGCTATTGGGTAGGGTGGCAGGACGACAGCCTTTTCTTAAGAAAAAACAGCCTGGCTGAAGATTGCAAAAAGAAGTCACCCATAAGCATGTGGGCAAATGTGTTATTGTCTGATGAAAACAAGTTTTAACTTTTTGTCACAAAAAAAACACTGCACATCACCCAAAGAACATCATACAAACAGTGAAGCATGGTGTTGGCAGCATCATGCTTTGGGGCTGTTTTTTTCCAGCTGGAACCGGGCCTTTTTGCACAAAACCTTCAGGTTTCCGTTAGAAAGTTGAAGATGAAAAAAGGAAGTCCACTGTTCAGCAAGACAACGACCCAAAGCACACATTCAAATCCACAAAAGCATGGCTTCACTAGAAGAAGATTAATGTTTTGGAATGGCCCAGCCAGGGCCCGACCTGAATCCAATTGAACATCTGTAGGTCGATCTGAAGAGGGCTGTGCACAGGAGATGGGATACACTAGCCAGTGATTTAAGCTCCCATGACAAGTGTGCAATTTTTGGTGCAGCCTCAAAGCCTGTCCACATGAAACAAAAATCAACCAATCTGTGTGCTGTCTTTGTTCATTTATAATGTAATGTTACCATTACACTTTGACATTGAGGCACAACACAGTGGGCCTCTCCCCAGCTTCCTGGTAAGTAGGCTACCAGTAAAAGCACAGAAGTCACACCACAGAAGAGGTAGTTATAAGTATGTTCGGTCTTTCATAGTTTTTGCTTGAGCTAGCCAGCTTCCCCCTTTTAAATGAACATGCTGAAAGAGCATATGTGATATTGGTTTTAACTGCTTAGGATAGTTAGGGTTTTCCTTCAAGTTAGTGGCACCTCTGTGGCATTATTTTAACATTGACCATTAACAAAATTCTATCATCATCCTCAAGGGCAGCTGGTATAAACAGGCTAACAGGGCTAAGCCCGCCTATCTTTTGAAGTAAAGTTAAGAGAATTATTGTTAAAAATCTTAAAACAGATTGTTTAAAATGTTTGTGACACCTAGAGCAGCAACACTATATAGTCTCACGAAAAATATCTACATTTTATTCTTTTTTTCGCACATAAATTAAGTCACCCACAAATGCCACTGACTTTTGACCAATGACAGCCGGTATTTACATTGTGGTGCTACTGTGCAAAAGTGGGGACTTGATTGACAGGTGTCTGGCACGGCACGTGATCGTTGAAATGACTGGCATTGGCAATATTTCAAATGAGGTCTATTATTACTTTCTCATCCAGAAAACTTGGAATTAAAGTGACGTGGGATACACCATCCAAACTTCAATTTAAACAACAAAATTTTACATTTGTTTAAGTTGGTTTTAAAAAAAGGATTAGCTAACTGCTAACAGTGTAGCTAAAAAAACATTTTTCTGTTTTCCATGTATGTATTACAGGTACCGGGGCTGGCACCACGCAAACAGTGTATATGCTCTCTCTGAAACAGGAGAAATAAATCAGACAGGAAAAACTTTGCGTCCGTTCCTCATCTCGATCAGCCAGAAAGAGAAAAAGAGGATTTATTCAACATTCACAATGTAAATCCTCCTCTATTACATACACTTAATAACTTATATGAAATAAAACACGTCGTCAAAATAAAATGTGTCTTTTCACCTTTCAGCAGAAACTGAGTTAAAATGACAATAACCACTGTTAAAGTTGTCTCTTTTCAACTTACAATAGCTTTGGTTAACACTTACCTATAAACATAGCTTATGCTACCACTTTTATGGTCCCTTTTATTTTTTACATGAGCTGACAGACTTTTAACATAGTTTTTCCTAACTCTAAAATATATACAACATTCGGTTTTAACATTTTATACAGTATTTTACACTACCAAACAATGTAACTTTACAAAAATGTTCAAGGAGCCAAAAATAGAACTCTGTACGACGTAGCCTTGATAGCAACACGTGTCTTTTTATCTATGTACATATATCCACATTTTCATAAAACTCTCTTTTCCGCGGACATTGAAAACATTCAGTAACATGTTCACATATTACACTTTATTTACTTAGTATCATTTACCACTCCACTAACCTGAAACAGGAGAAATAAATCAGACAGGAAAAACTTTGCGTCCGTTCCTCATCTCGATCAGCCAGAAAGAGAAAGACCGCAAAGCGACCCGAACTGACGTAAAGCTTCCTGTAGCACAATAATCGGCAGTCTGCCCCTGCTGGTGAACCCACGAATTACTCCTAAACTCTATATAAAATATTCGAGTGCAAGGATAGTGGAGACAGGTTCATTACCCCTGGACAAATGCTCAAAAACATTAATTATAACCATACAGAAAATACCACAAATGTGATAACAACTTTAGTGGGCATCACATATGCTTTTTGAAGGAGAGACTGCTTGGACACCACAAAGACACTAACATTTTCGATATTTCAATATTTTTGCTGATCTCCAACGCGACAAGTTAAGCTCATGACCGCAATTCAAACGTGACTGAACGAGCTTCCATAAGTGAGGAGAAAGCAGACAGTTTATATGAGAGGAAAGACTAATTCAGTGTTAGGGAAGTGGTTCAGCTTTCTGAGACCTGATAAACTTCACGTTTCAGCGTTCTGCTAAATGTGCCGGAGAGTGGAGCCGACTAGCAGCGTGTTAGTACCTTTTTAGTTAAAAATTAGCAAAACTTATATAATGAGCCAGTACATCATGAATCCAATATCCAAACTGTGTTTTTGTTTTATCCTGAATCACTATGGTACAATTATAATAAGTGTTTATATTCTGACTATTTTAAACTACTTCTGCTTCGCTGCGGAGTAGCCCAGTACCTGCGTGATTCGTCATAGACATAAACAGAGAGAAGAAGTTCCGGCTACAATGTTCTTCCGCAAGATGCATGCAGAGCGCCAAAAGTTACGTGTAAAGTTAAATATATTAATAAGGTCAGTCTGAGAGTCTTATTTTTATTTGACTTTTCTTGTTTGTATAAAGGTTAATTTATTTGTTCAGTTTTATTTCTAAAATATTATGTAGTTTTATAGGAGGAGGTTTCATAAACTTGGCAAATTCATTTTTCAGAAGATTGTAGGTACAGACATCTGGGTGTTCTTGGCATTTTTTATTGTTCATATTGGTATCGGAATTATATCGTATCGACCGAAATTACGAATTATATCGTGATATAAAATTTGGCCAGCCCTACCCAAGCCTGATATAACATTTGTCCAGCCCTACCCAAGCCTATAGACCTCTCAAAAACCATTTCACATGTTTCCATTGGCTTTCCTGTCTATATATTGCCTTTCTCTCTGCAATAATGACAAAAAAAATTCTGCGGGTACTAAATTGTTTTTCTCACTACATGGTCTTGATCTTATCGTGGCACAATATGTTGCATAACGGTGGTGATAAAACAGTTACAGTACCTACTGGCAGGTCTTGGTGGATTCTTTTCTGACAGAACAGCATGCTTTATCATTCTATCATGCTGTTGTTGTAAGTTGGGGTCTCGGATGTGATACTGCATTTTCTGCAGTATGAACAGTTGATGAAATTCATCTGATCTTAAAATAGACTTTTTTAGCCCGCCCGCCCATTATCACATATTACCACATGAGTGAACCAATGCAGAAAGGACAGATTTTAGTCTAGGAAGGTCCAAATACAAATCAGGAATCACGTTCCGTGCTAGCCAGTACTAGTTACAGGTGATACGTTTTGTCTTGTGATGCCCTCTGGTTTTTATGTTGTAATGCATGCCTTTATTTGGACCTTCCTTCCTGCCTTCCTTCAGTGAATCAGTTTTACCATGTTCACCTGGGTTTCCCCACTCATGTGTCTTGCTCCCTCGTTGACTAGTGTATTTAGTGGGGTCCTTTTGTCAGAGCCGTAGTTGGTCATTGTTGAATGTGAAGCTCCTGTTTGTGTAAGCTGCTTTGTTTTTGTAATTTTAGGTCAATGCTTTGCATCTACCTCTGGGCCTGTGTCCTGTCTAACCCAAGAGTGATTACAATGTGGTACAAATTACAACATGAGACTCTAGCTAAGAGCAGTTGACTACCAATTAGTTTCATGATCTTTCCAATATTTTTTGCTTACTTTTTTTACCTGCCTAATGTAAGATATACAGGTGCTGGTGAAAGTGAAACTTGGATATTATATTCATTCATTACAGACAGACTGATATATTTCAAATGTTTATTTCATTTAATTGTGATGATTAAAACTGACAACTAATGAAAATCCCAAATTCAGTATCTCTGAAAATCAGAATATTACTTAAGATCAATAAAAAAAGAGAGTTTTAGAAATGTTGGGAAAATGAAATCTGCATTTGCATAAAGTTGGTCAGCATCAGGAAGCATGAAGTGCTCTAAAACTTCCTGGCAGACTGCTGCGTTGACCTTGGACCTCAGAAAACACAGTGGACCAACATCAGCAGATGACATGGCACCCCAAAACATCATTGACTGTGGAAACTTTACACTGGACTTCAAGCAACGTGGATTCTGTGCCTCTCTCTTCCTCCAAAGGAAATGTGAAATGTACTTTCATCAGAGAACATAACTTTGGACCACTCAGCAGCAGTCCAGTCCTTTTTGTCTTTAGCCCAGGCGAGACGCTTCTGACGCTGTGTCTTGTTCAAGAGTGGCTTGACACAAGGAATGCGACAGCTGAAACCCATGTCTTGCATACGTCTGTGCGTAGGGGTTCTAGAAGCACTGAATCCAGCTGCAGTCCAGTCTTTGTGAATCTCCCTCACATTTTTGAATTGGTTTTGTTTCACAATCCTCTCCAGGGTGCGGTTATCCCTATTGCTTGTACACTTTTTTCTACCACATATTTTCCTTCCCTTCATCTCTCTATTAATGTTCTTGGATACAGAGCTCTGTGAACAGCCAGCCTCTTTAGCAATGACCTTTTGTGTCTTGCCCTCCTTGTGCAAGGTGTCAATTGTCGTCTTTTGGACAGCTGTCAAGTCAGCAGTCTTCCCCATGATTGTGTAGCATACAGAACTAGCCTGACAGACCATATCAAGGCCTTTGCAGATGTTTTGAGTTAATTAGCTAAATTGAGTGTGGCACCAATTGTCTTCAATATTGAACCTTTTCACAATATTCAAATTTTCTGAGATACAGATTTTGGGGTTTTCATTAGTTATCAGTTATAATCATCAAAATTAAAAGGAATAAACCCTTGAAATATATCAGTCTGTGTGGAATGAATGTATACATTATACAAGTTTCACTTTTTGAATGGAATTACGAAAATAAATCAACTTTTTGATGATATTCTAATTATATGACCAGCACCTGTATATTAAAATACTTGGCCTGTGATTTTGCCTTTGACATTTGGGCTAATTCTAACCAAGGCTATCATAAGAACATACATTTTACACCTGGCCAAGGTACAAAAACAATTTAATGACAAAAATAATATGACAGTACAACGAATACCATTATGCTTAACAGATTGGGATTTACAGACATTTTGTCATTTCCAGAACATTTTACTCTTATCTAACATCACATTCCACAAGCTCTATGGCAAGCATGCCTTATACTAGCAGATTTTTTAGTCAGACATAGACTTTATAAAAAAAATAAAGAACTGGAAGATTAGAATAAACAGAGCTTTTTATAGCAGGGCATTTTTAAATAGCAAATTACAATGTATTGTGGTCAATATTGTTAACTTCACTGCATTTAGATTTTATTAAAATGGAAGGATTGATATTAAAATGCATCAATAATTAGAATTGTGTTTTGAACAAACAGCCAGTAGAGGCTAAGAAACACGGCTGATGATCGTGCCGATTCTGGGTTTACAAAAGACCTGGGGACGAAGCCCCCTAACAACAGCACTGAGTGTGTTTCTCTGGTTTTGTAAACTCTTAGATCTGTATATGCTCTAGATTTCAGGGCACTGTCTGGAAAGGTTGCGCTGACTATGGCTCTGCATTTACTAAGATGTCTTTTGTTTTTTTATTTTGTACATCCTGCACGGTCGCCACCTGCTTCAAACACTCTGCCATCGTTCCCGTACCAAAGGAACCTTCTATCACATGTTTGAATGACTAGAGCCCTGTTGACCTCCTGGGCCTTATCACCTCCCTTTCCAATTAGATCCTGGTCATGGTTCTTATTCACTAATACACACATATTTATAGCATTTCTATTCACATTGTGCATATACCCCATTTCTACGTTTGTTTCAATTGCTACTATTTTTTAATGCATGTATATTTTTGATTTTATTCCTGCTTTATTTTTTCATAAATAAAACTGAGAAAATGTCCATGCCATAACATAAGAATTTTATTGTTCAGAATGACGCTATGTCATAAGGTGAATTTGACAAATACGAGTCTTTGAATTACATATCTAAAGCCAAATTGGCGCTATGACAAAGTCTCAATTAAACTCACAAGCTGTAGATGTAATCAATGTATATGCATCATGTATGCAGTCAATGTTCCAAAATGTGAATTGCCAAAAAATATTTCGTTGTGAAAATTCAGTCCAAATCTTAAAATACATATGCCAAATGGCCGCATGTAAATGGAGTTTATAAGTGCCCTGACGACAGAGACATATCGGACACTTTATGTGACTGTGGCGGGGTTGGATTTACAATTGCCAAGTGTAACATAGTTTTGTCTGTCAGTCAAACCAATGTAGTTCTGTTCCAGAGATTTAACGCCTTTTTATTTTTACATAATGTCTGTTGCCACTTTGGAACATAACTCTGCACTTCAATATTTGTAAGACACATGATCTGACACTACCCTTCATGTGATCGGACACAGAGTTCCAGGAGCAATGCGAGTTAAATATATTACTCAAAGACACATCTGGGATTTGATGAGGCAGCCCTTTGGTTACTACTAAAATGCTAAATGCAATGGTATCTGCCAGCTATAGACTGAACAATGGTTTAGAGTAACTAAACGGCAGTCATTGACACTCAATGTCATTTTTTTATCACTTCATCATGGCCCTGGGATTCCTGCCAACATTTTTTAAACTACTTTCATCCAATCGGCAAACTACCTCTGTTGTAATGATTATTAATGACTAAGGTCAGAAACATTTAAGTATTCTCAGAATTTCTGTTAATCCTGAGAACCTTTTAATGATGAAAACTGTACTTCTACTTAGAGGTCACATCTGCGCCAAATTGGTAGTTTTTAACGGTCAGTATTCCAGAAACACATTTTGCAGGATATTACATTTTACAAATCATGGCTGTTGAATTTTCCTTTTTGTAAAAAATACCACTTTATTTGAAAACGTAACATGCAACGCTCAACAGCTATATGTCAAAAATGTTAATACACAGATTTTGGGTTGTGAAGTTAAATGAGTGTCAATAATAACACAATATTGTTACAGTTGTAGTTGGAAGATTAGAAACACTTAGGTTGAAGCCATTGACACATTTTAAAGCACTCCACAGATTTCAGAAGTTTGTTAAAACAGTAAATAGTTATTTATTTATTCAACAATTGTTTACAGACAGATTATTTCACTTATAGGTCAATATATCACAACTTTGCTTGACATCATGATGAAATATAAAGAAATCAGCAAAACCTCAGAAAAATAATGGCACACATCTACACATCTGGTTCATTCAACGTAGCCGTCAACCGCTCCAAAAGGAGACGTGTCTTCTACAGATGATCAGACTTTGGTGAAAAATTTTCAAATCAATCTCAGAACAACTGCCAATAATCTTGTGTAGATACTGGAGGAAACAGCTAGGAATGTGTATGTATATATATGCACAGTCATACAAGTCCTATATCGACATTAGCTGAAAGCCCACTCACCAAAGCAGAAGTTACTGCTCCAAAGCCACCATAAGAAGCCAGACAATAGATTGCAACTGAACATTTGGACAAATATATTTCATGGACAAATGTCATCTGAGAAAGCAAAATTAGAATTGTTTGGCCATAATGGCCATTGTTATGTTTGAATGGATAGGGGGAGGCTTGGAAGCCAAAGAACGCCATCCCAACATGAAGCACAGGGGTGGCAGCATCATGTTGTTGGGATGCTTTGCTGCAGGAGGAACTGTTGCCATTTACAAAATAGATTGCATCATGAGGAAGAAAAATTATGTGGATATATTGAAGCAATATCCCAAGACTTCTGCCAGGTGTTTTAAGATTGGTCACAAATGTGTCTTCTAAATGGGCAATGACCCCATCAGACTTTTAACATTTAGGCAAAATGGCTTAACGGAAAACAAAGGCCATCACAAAGCCCTGACCTCAATTATATAAAAGATTTTTTGGAGGAACTGCTAATGTGTGTGTGAGCAAGGAGGCCTACTAACCTGATTCAAACTTGACTTAAGAGTCTGTCAGAAGGAACGGTCCAAAATTCACCCAAATTATTGTGGGAATATTGTAAAAAACAAACTGAAACTTTTAACCAAGTTTAACAGTTTAAAGCCAATGCAACGTATGTAAACTTATGACTTTAGGAATGTGAAGAAATAAAAGCTGAAAAAAATAATTCTCTACTGTTATTCTGACATTTCACATTGTTGAAATGAAGTGGTGATCCAAACTGACAAAATATATGCAAAACTGTGTTTAAATGTATTTAAAGCACATTGGAAAATAACGTCTTTATTGTTAAAACCCCACCCAAAGTGTGTTCATTTCTTTCGTAATTAGAAAATGTGCAAACGTTAACTCTGGTTCACGCTGCAAAAATGCACCCTGTAATTAGTTCAGAGTCTCTGCACATTGACTGTTTGATTACATGTAATCCATTACTCCCCAAAACAAATAAGTGTGTTGCTGATCTCCAACAGAGGAACCGCTCTGCAGCACGAGGTAATCACAGTGACTAATGGTATCAGATAATGAAAAACCAAAAAAAAAACATACGTCCTCATCTTTAACACAGAATGTTTACAGTTTAACTTGTAACACACATTTCCTGCATGTGTTATACATGTGTTATACATTTTCTCTATACTATAAACCTACTTATCAAAACCCACACCATATTGACAAAACAGCACATTTCTCACAGACAACTAAATAATATACTCCATGCTATATTATCTCTGTAAATTAAATTGTTCTTATAAAAATCACACCCATTGCATACCAGTGGAAGGAATTAAAACACTATTTAAAAATAATTGTATATGTTATAATAAATTATAATAAATAACATATAATAACATATAAATAACATATAACATATAACGTAATTGCAGTGGTGGACCGTCAGGGCCAACAAGGCCTTCTCTGCTGGCCTAAACACTATCAGAATCACTGGCTTGCATTGTAATATATTTTTGCATTGTAATATATTCTTCCCGTGAATGTGTATTAAATTATTCCCAATAGTCTATTCTCAATTTCATAGCTTTTTTTCTGGGTTGCGCTGCTTCCAGTAGTGCATTTTTATTTTAGAGCTTTTATCCAATCATATTTCAGCCATCATGTGTTGTCACTTCAAAGAAATATGCCTTAAGGCCTTCAGAATCAATCGTGCAGGCGCCTGTAGCTTCAAAATTAATGGCAATGTAACGGTGCTCTTTAACCAATCAGATACTCAATCAGATTAATTCAACCAATCAGATTTCGAGATGGCGACACTGGGGCCATCTAGCAGGCTTAGAATAACGTCTGCCTTTTCACGCTCTTTGATTGGATGGTCAGAACCCGTACTATTACTAGTAGTCAGAGCAAACCGCAAACGGCATCTGTCATTAACTCGCAAAGCCATTTTCAAAACGGACTTTTCAAGAAAAGCGGGACATCATAAGGAAAGGTCGGACAACCCCGAAGTAAGCTAGCCTGTTCCAGCCGGGGAAAGGGTTTACGTGACACTCTCATTGCAATCACTACCGGTACGAGCGGTACCCTTGGCTCACAGCCTCCGAGCCGAGGAACACTGCAAATTGTATTGCTGGGAATGCATGTAATCTACAGTAGATCGATTTGGTGTTTGGAGCCACACTGGGTTTGCAAAGTTGAGTTGTCTAACCAAAGCAGCAGCGAGACACCGAAGCGCGGCCGGACATTTACAAGCAACGGTGCTTTTGAAAACTTTTGTGGAAACCCGAGTGGATCTACAGCTCAATGAACATATGCGCAGAGAAACGGAGCTCCACAACGAAAAGGTAATGGCTGCATCGCTGCATGAGATACCTGTCTGTGATGCAACAGCCTGTTGTACTGCGTTTCTCTATAATATTGATGGTTTATAGTCGTGGCGTCATAATGTTGGTATTAAGAGGTGGATTAATTCGGGTGGGACACCACTGAAGGCCTAGGTGTGAAATGCACGGCCCGCCACTGCGTAATTGTAATGTGTTTCAGGTGTTTTATGATGTGTCTATGGCTTTATACATTGTTTATACATATTTTAAAAATGCATGGAAAAAAACACATGGTAGAATGTATAATCGATCGTAAGTCATACAATAAATATGATAAACGGGTAAGTCATACATGCATAATGTTAAACGGAGTAAATTGCCATTTGAACATTGGCAAATCATTGATTTGGCATTGTGTTCATAAGTAATATATAAGATAATAGATTGTCTTGCCCAAATCTTAAACTGTTCCTTTATTGTTTGAATTTACTCAGCACCAGATTTTCCATTAGGGCTATCTGAACTTTTTAAAAGCATGCATCATCGTTATGGAAGCAATAATGGTTTTGACTCATCTGTACTTTTGTCATTGGTAAATGTTTGACATTTCTCGCTAAGACATTCTTGGAGGATCATTAGCAAAGGTGGTTGCGAGGCAAGACAGATGATATTTGAGATGCAGGGGTGGTGACGCGCAATCAGAGACTTACATGACTTTCAGTAAGAATCTGAATGAAGTGACGCATTTCATTGTCAAAGTGACTCTGTAATTAGGCTCAAGATGGAAACACCGGCATCCAGGAATCTTGGAACGTGATGTTCTCTCTTCTCCACTGTGTAGGGGAAAGCTTGACACCTCGGCTACTCAAGCGGTTCTGAATCACCATCAAGAGCCTGATGTCTCAGAATAGGTGGAGACTGATTGGCGTAATGGTATTTCACAAAGGAAGTAAGGTTGAACTTATCATTAGTTTGATGATAAGTGTAGCCATTCTATTATCCTAGCCTAAAAAAAAGACTACTTATGGTTTGATTGGTTCCCTGGGCCCAAACATGACAGCCTGCTCATTGGTGGAGGGGAAGAGACAAGAGAGGAATTGAAATGACATAAAAAATGGGCCTTGTGCATGAGGAATGGAGGGCATATAGATTTAGTACCATCAGGTTTGAAAACAGTATGGCTTCATTGATCTACAAAAATAAATACAAAATCCCACTCTTGTTTTATCAGTGGTTACTTGGTTTGATCTTCCATTTGGTGAAGCAGGAGTAAATATCCAAAACCATTTGCTGGCTTTATTCTTATTTTTTAAGAAAATGGTAAACCGTTTCACCTGCGCTGTTCACTTGGGTGTATTAGATACATTTGAAACCTATTGTTTTCATTTTAAGTATTTTAATATGATAATGAGGCTAGATTTATGAGGCAAGATTTTGGTGCTCTCGTTGTCGTTTAATTAAAGAAACTGGCAAAACAAACGAAAAACATTTTCGCTGGTTTGAAATCAAAGTGTGCTTACAGTAGCGACAACGTAATTCAAAACGTCTACATGAAACACTCACCCAACAGTAATGACATGACAAGCAACAACAAACCACACCCAGGGGAAGCAGAGCAGAAACATACACACTTAATAATTGAAGATTGGGATCTGGTGTGAATGATAATGAACGATGTGACACAAAACATGTACAAAGTCCGGGATGAGTTCATAAATGAAATGGAAACCGGAAAAAATGGGATGAAGACATGTGGTTGTCACCGTACCGTTACAAAATACCATAAAACATTATTAAAAATGTGCCTCAGTGTTTTGGCCCGGTGCCTGTGATGCACACATACTGAGCCGCGCTCAGGTCATATAAATGCTGTGCTTTTATATAGCGCTTTACAGATCCTGCCTCACATTCACCCACTCATACACAGACGACCGCGTCTACCATGCAAGGCTCGCCAGGAGCAGCTGGGGTTAGGTGTCTTGCTCATGGACACCTTGACAATTTCCCAGGAGGAACCGGGGATCGAACCACCAACCTCCCGATGGATAGACAACCGACTCAACCCACTGAGCCTATGTCAGTGCCTTAAAAAAAGCCATCTTAATGCTACAGGATACAAAGACATTGTTAGGCAATTGGGTGCTTTTGACATTGTTGACAGTTTTGTGTAGCCGCTTTCCTAAAGGTGAGGGCAACTCCATATTAATACCCATCGTTTTGGAATGGAATGTCTAACAAGTTCATATTGGGCCAAATAGAGTACTACTTTTAAATAAGCAACCAATATTTACTTTCTACTTATATTTCCATGATTGATAGCTCTCTTGTCTCTTGAGAATGGGCAACCTCACATCCTCTGCCCTGACCCTGAGCATCGGAGCCCCGCAGGGCTGTGTGCTCAGTCCCCTGCTGTACTCCCTGTTTACGCATGACTGCATGGCCACACACAGCCCCAACGTCATCTTCAAGTTTGCTGACGACACCACCGTCCTCGGTCTCATCTCTAACAATGATGATACATAAATACAGAGAGATTAAAGACCTGGCTGAAGTTCCAGCCTTTGTAAAAAGCGTTGTTGCGCAGAAGCCGCTGTTATTAGTTACATTTTGTAGACTTCTGGGAGTGTTAGGCCTATGACCATGGTGATTATAATACATTGCACAAGTGCATTCTGAATGCTTTGAACTCTATATTCAATACTTGACAATTTGTTGGTTTTAAAAGTACAAAGCAAATAACCTGAGGCCACAGCCTATACTAATTGTTTTTGGATTTCCCAAGACTGGCTTAAATTAAGAAGATATACTTGTCATACTGAAGCAATGGAATAATAGACATATGGAGAATAAAAAAAATTAGAATGTTGATTGAAGCACATTTAATTAATTGTAAGGAATGACAATTGTTTCATCGAATTAAATTAGTTATTGCCAGAAATCTGTTTTTCTGTTGAGTTCCTATCATACTGCTGCCATGAACTGCCTTATTGCCCTGTTGTTTGAGCTAGTTCTATTGCTGCATGATATTTAGCTCAACTTTGAGTAAGGCACATTTGTACTGTATGTGTACTTTGATGGTACTGCTTTAATAAATTATCTCCCTCACTTCTCCCCTCCTTAGCAGCCCTGGTGCAGAAATGTGAAATTGTGACTAAGAGTTTGTGGATTTATGTGGTGTAGGGCCAGGCAGGTGTGAAGCACTTGCTAGACTAGCTATTTGTGGAAATTAGCAGTTGAGCCAATGTTATCACAATGTTATCATATATCAGCGGCTGCATAGTGTGTAACTGGGAAGTCCTCAAAATGTCTAAGGACTTTTCTCTCAACTGACGCTGCAGAAATCGTCTTTAGCACAAAAACACTTCAGAACTCGACTTTTCTGTCTGAGAAAAGTGATACATGTCAAATGAAGGAAAAACCTTAAGAGCAACTTTGTGCAGATTACAATTTTTTTAACCAAAATGTAAGATTGGCATTCGAGTCCCAATATAATAACATTTTACATACAGGTCAGAATCAGACTGCTATATTCAATATGAATGAATGCCCTACAATTTAGTTAAGTATATGAATATTCACTATGATATTTAATATAAATAAATAGTATAAATGCTACATCCTATTTTTTCAATAGTATATTCAATATATATAATATCCGACGAGAGATGCACTTATTCTAGACCACTGTTACACTACTGTGAAGAATGCCTACCATGCTGTGGCCCGTGCTGCACTGGGCCTCTCGGACCACGTGATAGTCCACCTAATTCCCTCATACAGGCAAAAATTACAACTTTCTATGCTTGTTTGTTACAAGCTCAAAAAAGTGGATCAGTGAAGCCAAGGAGACTCTACAGGATATTCTGGACTGTACTGATTGGGATTGAGGATAGCATTTTTACTCAAACCAATGGTCAGCTATAACAACAACCAGCCCTGGTTCACAGCTGATCCTAGGCGTCTGCGGGCAATCAAGGAGGAGGCTTTCAAAAGGGGTGTGACAGGGGCCTGCTCATAGAGGCTATGTACAACTTTCCAAAGGCAGTCTGGAGGCCAAGGGCTTGTATGATGAGACACTTGCAATTTGCAACACTGCTGTGGTCTGGAAGTGGATTAAACAGATAAAAAATTACAAATGCAAACCACCCCAGGCTACCGACGATCTGCAACTTGTCAACAACCTTAACCTCGGTGTACTGCAGATTTTAGAGACAAAGGAGCAGTCCTGTCTGCACTCCATCTTCAATTGTGTCCTGCCACCACCAGCAGACACTCATCACCATGGCTCGCCCACAACCAATCATCCCAATCGACACCTCCCCTGAGACTACAACGACATCAATCAACTCGCTTCAATGGGTCTTTCTATACTGGAGAGGGACGTAAACAGCGTGAAAACTCAAGTCCTGATGGAGTCTCTGCCTCGACCCCTAAGCACTGTGCTGACCGGCTATCTGCTGTGTTCACAAGCATTTTCAATACATCATGTCAGCGTTCCAGCCTGCTTCAAATCCTCCACCGTCATCCCAGTCCCCAAGAAACCATGGATCAAAAAGCTAAATGACTAAAGACCAGTTGCCCTGACCTCTGTGGTTATGATGTCTATTGAGCACCTGGAGCTGTCACATCTCAAGACCATCACTGATCCAGTACTAGAACCATTGCAGTTTGCCTACAGAGCCAACAGGTTGGCCCTGACGACCCGATCAACATGGCTCTCCACTTAATTTTCGGGCTTCTTGACACCCCTGGAACTTGCCAGAATCCTGTTTGTGTACTTCAGCTCCGCTTTCAACACCATAATCCCAGCCCTAGGATAAGCTCTCCACCATGGTTGTGCCCATGTCCACTTGTAAATGGGTCACAGAGTTTATTTCCAACAGGAGGCAGCAGGTGAGGTTGAGGAAACATCTGTCGGACCCTCTGACCATCAGCACTGGCTCCCTTCAAAATTGCCTCCTGTCCCCTCTTCGCTTTTCTCTGTACACCAACAACAGCACCTCCAGTCACCGCTCTGTTGAACTTCTGAATTTTGCAGATGACATCACCCTTATTTGTCTAATCTCTGATGGGAACGAGACCACCTACAAGGGGGAAATTGACCGGCAGGTGTCCGTCCAGGTGCAGTCGCAAAAACTTGAAGCTCAATGCTCTAACGACATTAGAGATGACAGTGGACTTTAGGAGAAGCCCAGCTGACCTTCCCATTGTCCAGGGGGGCTCCTCTGTGAACACAGTGGAGTCTTTTCGCTTCTTGGGCAACACCATCGCCCAGGACTTCAAGTGGGAGCTTTGTTACTTAGCAAGCAAAACAAATATGTACAACCTGCAGCAGCTCAAAAAGTACAAACTGCTAACGTCCATGATGAATGATGCCTACACAGCCATCATTGAGTCCATCCAGGCCTCCTCCATCACCATCTGGCATGCTGCAGCCACTGTCAAGGATAAAGATCGCACTGTGGAGCAGAACCTTGGATGTAAGCTGCCGTCCCTAAAGATCTGTTCAAAGACAGGTAACTGAGGGGTGCAGCAAAGATTGAGGCTGACCCCTCCCGTCTGGATAACGGACTATTCAGAACACTCTCCTCTGGCAGACAGCTGTGGTCTATCAAGACTAAAACATCCCACCACAAGAACAACTTCTTTTCCTCGGCAGTGAGTGTAAGGAATATGCCTCCAGCACAAGACTGCCATTACACGGTGTCCACATAACAATTTTATGTGAAATATTGCATGCATAAATTAACTGACAACAGTTCTGATATTTTAAACATTAAACTTATAGAAGTAAACATACAATGGTGAGTTGTGTTGTCCTCCTGCCGTGATTAGTTTATAAGAAGGATTAAATACACGACGATTAGGTGTGCAGTTGAATATTCAAACACATCAATCAAAAGTTTATTTTTCTGTTTGAAACTTGAGAAACATTGTGTTATTTTCCTTCAGAATTCTCTGGGGTGGCTGATGATGACAGATCAAA
Organism: Dallia pectoralis; assembly: GCA_029465975.1. Taxonomy (NCBI): domain Eukaryota; kingdom Metazoa; phylum Chordata; class Actinopteri; order Esociformes; family Umbridae; genus Dallia; species Dallia pectoralis. The sequence continues at coordinate 7,308,158 of CM055733.1, forward strand.
TCCTACACTTTATCATTGTGCAGTGGCAGAGCGTGGGTAAAGGCACTGGAGAAACGAAGATGGGGGGGATCAATATTCCAACCTGTATAGCTGTTAATATACTGTACAATTCACAACCAGACAACAATCACACACACAGCGGTTGAATACATTTTGTCACATTCGGCCTCTACTATCACAGGACCATTAGAACACAAACAACCTATATAAACCTATAGCAGTGACAAAATGCACTTTTTTTGCAAAATACCATCGGGCTAAATGCTGCTGCTTATCGGATATTATGCCAACAATGAGCCAGCAAGTCATTAACTCACTTTTTGAACCATGTTTTTTGAAGAATGGTTTAAAATGCAGTACAACCGCCTCGTGTTTCTGATGTGGGACAAACGTGACAATGTTATGATGTCCATGAAAATGCCTCAGGTGTTGAAATGAGTAGCATTAACTGCGGCTTTCTCTGAAAGCAAACAGAGGTCAAATTCAAAAGGACTTTGGTTTAACGGTGCGTCAGATTGAGAAACATGTTGCGCCTCACTGCAAAACTGTGTTAATGCGGTTTTGTGGTAAGGGCAAATGAGGTGTCTGACATTGTTCCGGTGTACATCTCTCACCAGCGTGGTAGCTATAAGTACGTGCTTTTGAATAGTCTGTCAAAGCGGCACCATGTACATGGAGATCCATCACCTGGGAAGCACAGCTCAACAAACTGCACGTTCAGGCATGTTGGAGTTAATGTGAGCACATGACATCACTGTGTCGCCGTGGTAAAGAACATTCTTAACCCTGAAACCTTATCGAATGGAATCGGGGGTTCCTGTTAAGAGGACTCGGCGGAGCACATGGTTTCTCCATCCAATTTGATTTGGTGCAGAAGAAAGAAAAGGCTATCCAAAACCCTTTCACCTTGTGATAACATTGGAAAATTGGAGGCGCACCTGCACTGAAATACGAACTTGGAGGAAACCAGGAAAACGGATACCTATATATATATAGTTTATTATCATAATAAACATTTTCTGAGGACTCTGGGAATGCTATCAGTCCGTTGATGGGAGAGGTGTGCTCCCCTGTGCTTTGCCTGTTTGTCTACTTCATTTCCCATGGCACCAGTCATTTCCTCTCCAATTGACACGTTTTGGGTTCCGCACTATCTGCCCTGGCTCAGCTGAGCTCACACATTACAACAAAGCGACCTTTAACCTTTGACAGAAGGGAAAAAACTGCAATCGTTAAAGATCCAGCAGGACATTTATAGTAATATTACAGAGATGTTGTATACATTCAGACTTTAGTTTATTTTTAAACATAGCACTCTGGCCTACAATGGTTGTGCACTGTAGATTTTAAAAGAGAAAATGTACACTGACAGAGTTAACTTTCCAGATGTTTACATGGGAACTATTATCATAGTGTTAAATCAACACTTTAAAGTATCTCAAGTTATTGAGTATGCTGTTTCGTCTGATACCATAACAGGAGCTTTAATTGGGTTCTGAACAGGATAACAAACGCTCCACATTTAGAGCTTTGCTACGCATAACTACTTATTCATATTTTCAGTCCATGGTTACTCTGACAGCCTAGTGGGCAAAACTTACAGCTAGCACCGGCAATTCAATGAACTTGTGCACAAGCCGGTAAAATGTCCTACTTTTCAAGCCCATAATTTTTTAGATCACCCCACAAAAACAAACCAAAAACAAACAAAGGTATACTAACAAACTGCAAATCTTCTACACTTGTGACCCATATACAGCACCCGCTAAGTTATTTACACCTTTAAAAACAACAACATCCTTGCCTGAACTAAGGTGTATGTATTATATATAGCTTGTGGAGAATCCATCCTGTTACACTGCTACCAAATGAAGGCATATAAAAGTACAGACAGCTATCTGTCTGTTTAATCGTGATGCTAATTCATCTAAATAACTGTTAGTCCAATTGGTGGCCTGTGTAGGTTAATGCAGCCAGTTTAACACATAATCTAGTGACATAAATGTACTGGTAATATCAATGTTTTACCTGATCTCAGGTAAACCACACCAAATAACCCCATATAATAAACTAGAGGTTTAACTAGCTGCACTAACCTGGAGTTGGTTGCATCAGTGCAGTTGAAAATAGACCATGTCAATCAATACAATTATTACATTTAGATATAATGATTGCTAATACAACATTTACACTAATATGTGGATATTTGATAACTAACTTGTAATTAAATGTTTGCTACAAAATGCGTGTTTGTCATGCCTAGTTTAATAACTCTGGATTCGGCTACTAGTAAATGTTAAACATTTTGTTTTAAACAATGACCCTTTTTGTTCAGCCTGGTAAGTTGATGTACCCCCCAAAAAAATTATACGCTGAAATTTCTTTTGCAATGCAAGTCTATGGGGAAAAGTCTTTCTGGGCCACAGGGGTGCAGTACCACCCTTATCCGCTAAGCCCATGGTGGCTTTTAAAGATGGCGTCCTTCCTGGGGGCTTGCATACACACATGGATTCCCTTTTACGCACGTATTTTAATTTCCGATTTCCATTTACAAACACATCAAAGACAATCGGATAACGAGATTGTTTTTCTTTTTCCGTTTTTTTTATATCAAAACGTTTTTCGTTTTCCTATTTACTCATGGTAATTGAGAAACGGGACGATATGCGTTTTTGTTTATGTCCCTTCAAAATGAATATCCGTTGGCCGTTAAGTACACGGACCCTAAACCTACTCCACTGGATTTTCCTTTTCGTGCGGGAGTCTGTATTAAGACAACCCAGTCTTGTCTCCTATTCCGTTTGAGCATCCAATATAACAACTATCTGCCGTTTTGAAATAAAAACAGGTTCTCTGTCAATGGCAGCAAATGGAAGAGGAGTTGTATACATTGAATACATCAATTGCTGCCAATGAAGTGGTTGCTTCATAAGGGAAAATCTTGTGGTTGGAAATGGCCGCCTTGCTGGTCCAATGTCCAATGTTGAGTAAATGAGTAAATATATTCTAAAAGGTTGTATAACTTTTAGGAATTTTGACCACATTTGGTGGGTGTTACAACTAGAAGGGCTAGTCACTGTGACGACTAGAATGGCTAGTCCTCATCTTATTTAGTTACTTTTTGTTAACAGTGGTCTCTTTTCTACCATGAACACACCCTGGACTGTCTGGTTCTAATCATTGTTTTTAATAAGTCGCAATGTTGAGCGCATTTCATTTGAAAGTTCTATGGTTTTTTGTATGTTGTTGTGTTTGTTTTTAATATTAAACAACCCTCAACGTTATTCTGCATTTGGTTCCTAAACACCACTCAATCTCCTATTGTGTGACACAGTGGGATTGTCAATGTGGTTAGCATTTTTTTAAACTCTAAACTAAAACTAAGGATTAAAGATGTAATGGTGTCTTGAAATAGGATAAATTAAAATAGATTTTTTAAATATGCAGTATTAAGATGTAACCACAGAATCATAAACCCATTTCGTGAAACACCTTAAGACGGTTTTACTCTCTCCTTTGGCTGTGGTGATGTGAAGTTAGCCATAATGCTGTCCCATTCGAAAAAGAAACATTTGGTATTGTATTAAGTTAAAAAAAAGTGTATACATATTCAAAAGTTGACTTTTTGATGTGCCATTATGACTCACATGAGAAGTACCGGTACTTGGAACTAATTGAATGAATTAGGCTATCTATTTACTAGTTTTCCCATCCAACCCCATATCTGGTTATCATCCCACCTGCCAATCAAGCTTTTCTATTAGGTTTGGGAAATGTATATTTTGGGAAAGCAGGAATGTTTGGCAGTTCCACCGTGTGCTAGATGGAATTTTGTATATTTTGGAGGGGGACACATTATTGGCAGTTAGTCAGCATTAGGATTTGGTCTTCTTGTGAATTCCACTTTGCTCAACTTTGTTATATGCTGAGTGTTTTTTTTTTCATAGGGCCATCTACAATTGAGATGTGTTCGAGATAGCGTGTATTTCTGTAATTCGAATGCCGTGATATTTTGTGGGAAACCAATGAAATAAGACACGTTTCGAAGTGACTGAGTAAATCGTGCATGTACGATCAAATAAAACCAGTATGCATTAGACGATTTTTTTTCAAACAGAGTAATAACCATGGCAGAATTACTTTATTCAAATAGTACAAAAGTGGGTTTCCAGATAATCCTAGTGGGTGGAGGCCAGTCCTGTGGTATGATATTGTTCACTTCTCATGGCAAACCTGGCTAACCACTCATCCAGCGCTTGCAACTCTACTGATTTTTTCTGCCCAACTCTCGCTGAATCCCATAAAGTTTAATTTGGCTGGATAACGTCTTAGGAATTTGGGCTGTATCAAACGAGAATAGACTTAACAAGGAAATCCACATAATATTTTTTACTGGAATTCTGGACAATTCATAAACATAAGAGAAAGAGATCCACAAACTCAGAAGTACAGTTGAGCTAGAAGACAATAAAAGATTGCAATGCATTCTGACCTTCGTCGCCATGCAACTGTTTACTGGTTGCTTTGGCAACCCAGGATGGTTGCCCTTCCAAAATATCCTCTGCAAAGGAAGAACTGCTGAAGATATTATAGGGTTCAGGTGGTTACATTTTGCAATATGGAAAAGTCACGCATAAGTTTCTAGGTGCACTTCTAGGAAAATATGTGTCCATCTGTTTTAGGAGAGGACTTGGGGACTGGCCCAACAGGGAGAAAGAGATATCTTTCCCTGGAAGTGTGACAGAGGAAGAGTTTTGGAAACCTTCCAATTGGCTATTGCATAGCATTCTGGTACACAATGTTAAGAATTATTGTTTATTTATACTATTTTATAAAACACAAACAACTAGATTTTTGAATTATCTGTAGTAACATTGACCACATATTATCAGACTACTTAATTAAATTTCATAACATTTTAACATTATCAATAATTTCTCATTTCATCTCAGATTTCTCAAATAGGTTACTGCACTACCAGAAATGTTTTGTTAATTATTCATATTACATCTGACATCAATCTAAAATATTGTCTTTTTAACAAATATATTAGATTGATCGAGAGAGCCCCAAAGCGGTTTAAAACAGGCAAAAACATAGCTCAGCAATTGAATGTCATAGAGACAAACAAATGTTCCTATGTCCACTGTTTTCTTGGCTTTTTCTTGCATTATACAGTTTGTTTTGAGCCTCGTTTCAGATGAATGTGTCGTTATTGACAATGACAACTCTGAGTAAAAACCTTTTCCTCATTTCCCTGAAGCCACATGCGTAATGTGATGGGATAAAAATAGACCTAAAGACACATAGTGTAGAAATGGTTCCTCAGACATGTTGAACCCTGCAGTTCAGAGTTGACTAATGCAACAGCTGTTCTGTGACTCAGACCAGACGAGATAGCCTTTGTTGTCCTTGCGCACTAATGAGCATTTGGGGCAACCAACGCCCTGTCACCAGCACTTCGTTGGTCCCTCCGCGGACCACTGTCGGTAGGTACCATGCTGACTGGGAGTACTCCACACGCCGTATCTGAGATGCTCTGTCAAATGCCCTAACAAAGACTCAGGTCTTTACTACTGCCCATTTCTTTTGCATCCAAACTGATTGTTTACATACCATCTAATAAGACCTTGACCTGGGCCCTTGTTAGGATTCAATTAACTTTATTCGCTTCACCTGTGGGTGTTCATAATGTTTTGGCTCATGTGCACATTGCAGAGGCATGTTTCAGGTTTTGTGTGACAAATATCATTTCCCAATAATGTCAGCTTCAGCGATACAATCGGGGTACATGCGATCATTTTCTTTTTCTTGTTTCCCAACGATGGCGTAGTCAGGGAAAGTCATTCGTAGGTCTGGAAGAGTGCTGTGTGATTAAACAGGCCGTTTTAATGTCCATGAGGACACGAGGCAGAGTACCGGACTGTTCAGGCATTGGCTCTCGTGGCATCAAACACGTAGCGGACTCCAAAAACCACTGAGAGACACCAGGAAAACTCCCTCGCTAATTCGCACACACACACACACACACACACACACACACACACACACACACACACACACATACATATACACTCAAACACGTAGCAGACTCCAAAAACCGCTGAGAGACACCAGGAAAACTCCCTCGCTAATTCGCACACACACACACACACACACACACACACACACACACACACATACATACACACTCAAACACGTAGCGGACTCCAAAAACCACTGAGAGACACCAGGAAAACTCCCTCGCTAATTCGCACACACACACACACACACACACACACACACATACACACACTCAAACACGTAGCGGACTCCAAAAACCACTGAGAGACACCAGGAAAACTCCCTCGCTAATTCGCACACACACACACACACACACACACACACACATACATACACACTCAAACACGTAGCGGACTCCAAAAACCACTGAGAGACACCAGGAAAACTCCCTCGCTAATTCGCACACACACACACGCACACCCAAACAGTCTATGAGAACAGGAACAGTACCCAGAGTTTCCAACGACGCAGCCTGGAGATGTCAGATTCTATCAGGCTGATTGACCAGGAGTGGGCCTGTTTGATTCCCATGAGGCAGTTTGCCCAGCAGCGTTCCCAGGCCCAAGAAGGATGTGGCGTTCGGAGAGTGAGAGAGAAAGAACCAAAGAGGGAGGGGACCGAAAAATAGACACAATCGTACTCCACTGTGATGACACGTATGGTGCAAGAGTTCTTTGTTGTGTAGACTCAGCGGTGTGCGGTCGGCCCCTAATGCCTTGCCACCACTTGACCCCTCATTGACCTGTGACGAGGCCTCAAGCTGTCTCTGTCCCGGTAATGACGTGTCCTGGAAGAGCTCTGACAGAGGTTCCATGGTAACTCATGGAATAACGAAGAGGCTGAATCAGGTTAAACCTAAACACAATGTCCTTAGGCCTACGTTTTTGTTTTTTTATTGAGGTTACGATAAACTGTATTGCTTACGTGACAAAACTACTGGAATACTGTCTTATCTGAATTGATGTAATGCATATTAAGCGTGTTAATACAATCTAAACATTTAATTTAACTGATAAAGTAAAACAAACAATGTCCTTCAAGATGTTTGGCAGGCCCGAATCAAGGCAGCAAAGAATCATTTCTAGGCTCTGACTCATTTGGGCTTTTAATCATGTGGACGTTTATTGTATTGTTATTCGAATTCTACACTCTTGAAAATGACTTCTGCTGTTATTCTTAAGTGTAGAAATGGGAAGGTAGACTCGTAAGAGTACAGGTTTATAAAACGCTGTTTTCTCTGTGCCTCCGGGTGAAACACATTGGTAAAATGTATCCCTACCAACACCAGAGGGTAAAGCAATAGTTGGGAATAAGGAGGATGACTGATCTCAGTGTCTGCTGTATATTATTCTGGATGGAAATAAAGAGTTAGCGGAAGAGATTCGGGCTAATTGCTCATAATGGGAGCAAGCGGAATTACAGTGACTGTCAGTTTAAATAGATGATTTTATCTCGGGCTTGTTGTTTACGTCTGCCTAATGGGAATACGTATACACTATAATTACATATACAATTGAACAGTGCACATGCACACACTACACAAATCAAATATACACATGTGGCGGACGCACGCTGTGAGAAAGCACAAACACCCAAGCGCACGCTTGTATACAGCGCGCGCTCACGTAGAAGCACACACTTGAAGATTGCGGGAATCAAGAATTGCTCTCTCATACCAGATATCAAAGTCACAACAACTATTGTGACACAGACCACAATCAGCGTGTATTCAGCCTATATGCAGTTGACGGATTCAAGTGCGGTAGCTTGGATCTTGTCAAAATATGCCTAGTTACATAAAAAACACAATTTTCGCATGTAAACAAGACATGAACCCTGAAGCAGATATGCGGGAAATGCTTGTTTTTATGCATGAACTCCAATTAGGTCTGTTAACAGGTCATTTTTTCATACATATCAACATCTCCTCGCAAGGTTACTTAAATCTTCTATGTCTCTTCTTGTCCTCTCAATTTCTTTCCTGTCCTTATTTCGTTTTACATATCCTGAAGCTCTTGGGACAGAGGGGGAGTTATGTAAGCCAACTGACAAATACAATACATAAATTATTAGATATTATAAATACAATACATGAATTATTATTATTACTGCACAAAGTACATGGGAACACTTTATTTACACTATAGTTCTTGCACCAATGACAATATTATGATTTTTTCATGATGTGTATTTGAAATACAGTCTAAGCAAAACGTGATCCGTATTAAAAGAAGCAAGGCATCCAAATGAGTAATAGTTTATCCCAACTGCTTACACACATTTCCTAAAAGGGTACTACACCTTCGCAGAACTAGAAACAAACCCATACCATGTTGACCAAAACCCAGACATAATGACTGGTTTCCTAACACCATGACCTTGTGATCAGTCCCTGTCTTTGCCACCTCACCTCCTTCACCCTGACCTTAAAAACCGGTGTCCCACAGGGCTGTGTGCTTATCCCACTCTTGTACTCGCTCTTCACCCATGATTGCGTCCCTGTACACTGCTCCAAAATCATCGTCAAGTTCACAGATGACACCACGTGGTTGGTCTGATCAGGGACAAGGACAAGTCAGCCTACTGAGAGGAGATCAAGTACCTAGTGGTGTGGTGCGCAGATAACAACCTGCCCTCAATGCCAAGAAAACCAAAGAACTGATTTTAGATTATAATCAGCCTTGACCATTGCCTGCCCTCCACCACAAACCAGTATACTCCTCTGTACCTCCAGCCATCTGACCACTGTGTACTGAACCCTGCCTGACTCTTACTACGATTCTGGAGTATCCCTTTAATAAATACAGATTTACATTACCTGGTCTCCGCCTCTGTGTCTGTGCTTGGTCGTGATAGAAGGATCTAGCCATAATGGACCCAAGCGCAGACACAGAGGCGGAGACCAGGTAAATCAGTATTTATTAAAGGGATTCTCCAGAATCGTAGTAGGGGTCAGGTAGGGTTCAATACACAGTGGTCAAATAGCTGGAGGTACGGAGGTCAGGCAATGGTCAAGGCAGATTAGGCAGGCTCAGGGTCAGTAATGGAAATGGTCAACACTGGGAACAGAGGAGCAGAACACGTAGCACGGAACAGGGTACCGCTGGAAACGAGTGAATAAACAAACAATCTGGCCACAAGTACCCGGGAACACTGACTTATAAAGCAGAGGGAAGTAATCTGCACATAGGAAACAGCTTGTGGAAAAAGTGTGGAGAAAATGACAAGCCAGGTGAAACAGATCAGGGCGTGACAAGCTTAGTATTTAAATGCACTGCATAGTATTTAAATGCACTGCATAGTATTTAAATGCACTGCATAGTATTTAAATGCACTGCATAGTATTTAAATGCACTGCATAGTATTTTACTGCCCGAGCATAGTATTTTACTGCCCAGAATTGTATTTAACTGTGTTGCATAGTATTTTACTCTCCTGCATAGTATTTCACTGCCCTACATAGTATTTTACTGCCCTGCATAGTATTTTACTGCCCTGCATAGTATTTTACTGCCTTGCATATTATTTTACTGCCCTGCATAGTATTTTACTGCCTTGCATAGTATTTTACTGCCCTGTATAGTATTTTTGCACTGGTCTTTTGCACTTTCTAGTTGGATGCAAACTACATTTTGTTTTACTGTACTTGTACTGTTCAACGACAGTAAAGTTGAATCTAATCTAAAAAACATGTTATCTCTTATACACCGATCCAAACAGTCAACACTTTATGACCAGTTCTCACCAAAACAGCACTGACCTGTCCAGGCATGGACTCAGCATGACCCCTGAAGGTGTCCTGTGGTATCTGGCACCAAAACATAAGCAGCTGATTCTTCAAGTCATGTAAGTTGTGAGGTGGAGCCGTCATGGGTCCGCCATCTACTCGTGCCACAGTAACCCCCCCGATTATTAATTTATTTCAATACAAAAATAAAAAACAACGGTCATCAAGTCTGAATAACAGGGGTGTGACAATACATTAAGCTCACGAGAGGAGGCGATGCACGATATTGGGTTCACGAGATCGAGACAATATATAAACACTATTTTTAAGAAGTCTTTAATGATGAAATATATGATTGGAAAAGTAATGTTTTATTTGACTGAAAGTCACAAAATGCTAAACTATACTTTCGGACTATGAATTATAGTATGCAGTAAAAGGCGGAACAATATGCAAGCACTGTAAAAGGATTTGCCACAAACTCAACTAGCTTCTCTCCTATTTGATTTCACATGAGTCTGTTTAGACCTTCTACATGTGCATATGACGTTCTAACTGAACTGATTTCCATAAAAACTGTATGAAAAAACGAAAATAAATAACACAAATTTTTTTGTCATATTTGCAAACAATTAGTGCAACCAAACCAAAGTAGTACTCTTTCAATACTTAAACTGCAAACTTTCTGTTATGGCAACTGACGCAAATTTTGTTTGGACATCAACACTGCGGTTGCTGAAAAAATATTAATTGCAGGCAAAAAAATGTCATTCATAATTTTTACCATGTTATATTCTATTGAATTATGCAAAAAAATATGAGTTTCTAAAAGTCTGCTAAATGAAACCAAATAAGTATGTCTTTAATTTGATAAACTATGATTATGGCATAAATGTAGGCCTATACAGCTACTTCATTTCAAAACACAGAAGCATTTCAAAACACAGATTTTTTTGATGTGTTTGTCGCCATACTTAGCCAGCCGCAATGTCACGAACCTCGGAGGTTTAGTGCGGTTAAAAGCCAAATGCAGAGCCAGATGATCACGTTCACATTGTATTTTATAACCAGGTTAGCAAGGTTTAGTTCTTGGGCCTCAAAGTTTCTCAGTTCTACAAAAAAGTAAGTGTATTTTTTATAGAACATGAATAACTATTGAGTTCATAAAAAAAATTGTAAAAGGGAAAATAAAAGATTTGTGTGAAAACAGAAGATTGGTGCTTGTGAGTTGGGGTAAATAGTTCATTGAATCAGTTTTAGTGTGTCTTTTGGCTCTCTGATGTGTTACTTTGCCTTCAGTCACACTCTGCTGGTTTGTTTCACTACACCAACACCCAACACATCTTGTGAAACAGTACTCATCTCGACTGAACATGTTTCCAAAACGTACACATTGTCGATCGCCATGCAATTGGACTGCGTGTGTGAAATGGAATGCTGGTGCGTAGACTCGTTAAGCTTCTCTGGTCTGGCTGTCTTAATGTTTGTCATCCTATCTGTCTGTCTGTTTGTCAGTCCGGTCAACGTGTCTCTGTGTGTGTGTGTGTGTGTGTGTTTATTTTTTTTCCATGCCGTCAGACACAGTGTGGTGTGATGTCACCACGCTCGCCCACGAGCAGGGATCAGTCACTCGTGGGGAAAGTCAAGTGGCAGGGCAGCTAGTTGCTATATTTGGGCTGGGAGAGTACATCTGTATGATTGAGGGGTGCGTGTGTGTGTGTCAGCATGCTTGTGTGTGTGTCAGCACGCAGCGTGTGGGTGGCTGCTGCACTTTTTCCCCCCACACGCTCCCTCTCTCTCTGTCTTTCTCTGTTGCACAAAAGCCCCGGAGCCATCACTAAAGGCAGGCATGAAGCGGGTAAGTGTGGGTAAGAGTATACCAGCCATCGATGAGTGAGTGCCATGCGTTACACATCTCCAAGCGTTTCAGACTGCTGTTCTGTCACCGTCTGGTAGTACTTTGCAAATTTTCATCCCCGGCAGTTCCACGTTACCTGAGGAGCTCATTTCTGTTGTTGTAAGTCTGCAAACATTGTTATATGACTTCAATTACCTAAATGTATTTAGACAATTTAGACGTGGTGGATGGATTAATGACGGAACATGTCTTCAATGCTTGATGGCCCTTAAGACAACATTACTTGAAATAGAAGGTCGTTAACCCTGTCCTCACCACAATAGATTTTATTTATTTATTCTATTCCAGAGCTAGCACATCTGATTAGTCTTGCCATTTAATTAGCTAGGCCTTGATTAGCGAATCAGGTGTGCCTGTTCTGGGCTGCGACTACATTTGGAGATGTCTGGGGTTCCCTGAGGAGTGGGTTGAATATGTAGGCTTGAAATTAGATTTGGTGTGGCACATTGTATGAAACCGACACTGATGAGCTAAAGAATCATGACCACATGCGAAGCGAAATACGTTGATCTCTTAACAAGGGCACATGTAAAATGTCTGGGTAGATTCGATAGTAAGCTAACAATCAGTTATCGGGATTAACTTGTTGAATGGAGGAGAAATAGACAGGATTTAAGACCTGAGCAACTTTGACAAGGGCCATTAATATGGTATGGCCAGACAACTAAGTCAGAGTATCTCTAATACTGCAAAGCTTGGGGGGTGCTCCTGGTGACCAGTTGTAGGAACCTACCGTTACTGGTGAGTACCTACCAATAGTGGTGAGTACCTACTGATAGTGTCGAGTACCTACTGATAGTGTCGAGTACCTACTGATAGTGGTGAGTACCTACTGATAGTGGTGAGTACCTACCGTTACTGGTGAGTACCTACCGTTACTGGTGAGTACCTACCGATAGTGGTGAGTACCTACCGATAGTGGTGAGTACCTACCGATAGTGGTGAGTACCTACTGATAGTGGCGAGTACCTACTGATAGTGGTGAGTACTTACAGATAGTGGTGAGTACTTACAGATAGTGGCGAGTACCTACCATTACTGGTGAGTACCTACTGATAGTGGCGAGTACTTACAGATAGTGGTGAGTACTTACAGATAGTGGTGAGTACCTACTGATAGTGGTGAGTACTTACAGATTGTGGTGAGTACTTACAGATAGTGGTGAGTACCTACTGTTACTGGTGAGTACCTACTGATAGTGGTGAGTACTTACAGATAGTGGCGAGTACCTACTGTTACTGGTGAGTACCTACTGATAGTGGTGAGTACCTACTGATAGTGGTGAGTACTTACAGATAGTGGTGAGTACCTACTGTTACTGGTGAGTACCTACCGATAGTGGTGAGTACCTACTGATAGTGGTGAGTACTTACAGATAGTGGTGAGTACCTACTGTTACTGGTGAGTACCTACCGATAGTGGTGAGTACCTACTGTTACTGGTGAGTACCTACAGATAGTGGTGAGTACCTACCGATAGTGGTGAGTACCTACAGATAGTGGTGAGTACCTACTGATAGTGGTGAGTACCTACCGATAGTGGTGTGTACCTACTGTACTGGTGAGTACCTACAGATAGTGGTGAGTACCTTCCGATAGTGGTGAGTACCTACAGATAGTGGTGAGTACTTACAGATAGTGGTCTGCGTATGGACACACCACACATCAGCGTGAGCATGTAGGGCACCAAAGACAACAAAAGCTATCCGGTCTGTTCCAGGAAGATCGACTGTGGCGCAAGTTACAGAACATTGTATTGATGGTTACGGAGGAATGTGTCCCAGCACACAGTGCATCACACCCTGCCGTGTATGGGGCTGCAGACTGAGTGCCTATGACTCCATAACTCCTGTCCACCTATAAAAGCACCTACAGTGGGCAAGCGAGCGTTGGAATTGAACCTTGGAGCTCTGGAAGAAGGTTGGATTTTCCAATGAGTCACGTTTGCTTTTACATCACCTGGACGACCGTGTATGCGTGTGCTGTTTACCTGGAAAAGTGATAGCAACAGGATGCACTCTGGGAAGACCACATGCCGGTGGAGGGAGTGTGATGCTCTGGGCAATGTACTGCTGGAAACCCCTGGGTCTGGTTATTCATGTGGACATCAATTGGACATGTGTCACCTACCTAAACACATTGCAGATCATTGTAACCACAAGTATCTGTTTATAACGGCTCACAACCAAGCCAATTGCTGTGGATAAGAGCCTCTGGTAGATAACCGAAATCCAAATATAAAAATGTGAATGATCAATCCGGAAAGAGAAAGTCGGAAAAACATAGCCCCAGGTGAGGGTTTACAGATATCTGAATCACACCAGTCTATTAAATTGTATACCTCATTGTACGATAAGAGAGTCAGACTGATTCACCGGGGGGAAGCCTAATGTGGTGACAGGCCCTGTTGAGATCCATATAAATAATCCCATGGGGAACCCTGGTGATGTAATACCACCTGGATAGACCCGGGACTGTCTGAACACGAGACACTCATATTTAGAGTCACGGTGAGCTAATACCAGTAGGTGGTACCTATAAAGAGAGTCAGGTCTTAGCGTAGCATGTTGCTACCTGACTCATGACAAGCTATTGGCACTCACATCTGACGTGTGTTGGGTGTGCCAGATAACTGGGTATACAACTGATTCTCTCGGGGTACGTTCTTCAGCTATGACCGCGACACTTAAAAGGACGGGTTCTCAATTTCCAAGAAAATGGTAGCGACGTCGTTTCTCTGTCTTGTGTTTTATATCGGCTGCGTTTTGCTTGAAGGAAATGACATAGCAGGCTGTTATCATTTCAAGACACGTTTGACGGTCACCTCTATAATCCCTAACATAACAATATTTGGGCTGGAGTGTCTGTATTCGTCTGGTTTGATTCACAGAGCCACACCCATTGGAACATTACACTGCTTGTTTACAGTGATTCATTTTATATGGGACAGATTAAATCACTTAAGTCATGGCAAAATAACACAGCTATATTCTACAACTGAATAAGGGCAGCACTCATTTAAATCAAATACATTGGCTCAAGAGAACAGACTCGTAAAACCGGAGCTTCAGTTTTCTGTTATTCAGTCAAACTTTCATGGTAACACCCTTTCATAGGAATAAGGTTTTATCAACAGACGCGGATGGCTGTCTCAAGTCTGACGTTTTCCATATCCCCATAATCAGTTCATCAAATCAAATGCCTCTGCAAAGACCTATTTTGAACCAGCAGTTGTCAGTAAGTTCTTACGGTAACCTTCCTAGACCCCCCAAAAAAGCCGAAACAGATACCGTGAAAAACCATTAAAAAGCTTCACAGGCTACATAGTAGTTTTGTTCTGTTTGCATGAATCAGAATCAGAAAGAGCTTTGTTGCCAAGTAGGTTTACAACAAACATGGAATTTGTTCTGGCCCGTTAGTGCAACCATTTATACACATGTATCTCCTTTGTGATCCTAATCCCTGGTCTTTATAACGTCTAGACTTTCTGGATTGCTCTCCTGGTCTGTCCGACTCTCAAGCCCTCACTGGGTTGATAATGAGCGTTCTGATTCACGGAGGACAGTGAATATGAGAACTCCGCTCGTCTGGTCACACTCAATCGCTTCCTGAAACCTGGCAGCCTCAAATCAATTGACCAAAATAAAACAAAGATGCTTTTCCAATTTCCCTTTGAAAAGGAATATGTTATTTACACTGCAGCTGTTTCGCAGAGAATATTGTTTCAAGGAGGCTTTTGTTTTAAGGGATCTGATCCCTTTTTCAAAACGTGCTAACTTGTTGCAGTATCTCCGGAGCATTCATCGGCTCTCCTATATCAACGTAATTATTTCTTTCAAGTAGCAGACTGTTCCACTTTGAAAGGTTCTTTTCAGCAGAAAAACACGTTCTGTCTTGATACCTAATGCATTGGCACCGTACCATAAACAGTGTGCATTTACCTGGCCTACGTTCATTTGGCACAAAACAGCAGTAAGCGGACAGAAACCTTGGAGGTACTAGGCAGCTTGCCCAATAGAAGGCAAGGACGCGCTACCTTGTACCTGGTTAAATCCTTTTTTCTTTGACACATCACACTTGGGTCAAAGTGTCAGGCGGCATCCTCCCATCGTTACCGCCACAAGAAAGGAGCAGTCTGGAAACGCAGCCAAAACAACCCGAGACACGTTAAACAAGGAAAGGATGAGCGAGCGACTGGAGTAGATCAGCGAGCAGAGGTCCTGTCGAAACAATGCCGCAGCAGTTCTCACCGAGCTCCTGTTACCACACCACCCAGACGTACTGGATTTGTAAGTATTTCCACTTCACTTTACATGACGTGGAAAAAAAGGGAGCAACTCTATTTACTGGTCCATATGTTGATCTAATGGATGTCATGATGGCATGACGAATGAAATAGGACTAACAAAAATACATTGGAGCATGTTTACACATCGCTAATAGACACGGTATTGCCCTCCAACGAGCACTATTTGTGGCATTTGGGAACTTTTCTCAGAACTCTGGGGTCATTCACGGCGCCGTGCTTCGCCGTACTGGATAAACGGGAATATAACTTAAGGAATGGGGTCGTTCTGTGCGGTCACGTCAGACAATCTAATAAATACAGGAGAGAAGCCCTCTGCCAACTTCCCTTTCACTGCTCAGCCTTGTTTGTGTCCCAGCTCCCCGATGCAACTGAATAAATGGAAGCATATGGTTTATACCCAACTGTATCTGGAAGAGGCAGAGGGCCGC
Organism: Dallia pectoralis; assembly: GCA_029465975.1. Lineage (NCBI taxonomy): Eukaryota > Metazoa > Chordata > Actinopteri > Esociformes > Umbridae > Dallia > Dallia pectoralis. The sequence goes on from CM055733.1 coordinate 7,324,602, forward strand.
TGAAACTGATCTGTAAACCTCGGTGGGCTGTTTTCGAGATGGGGGGCCCCGAGAGAACGACCAGTACATTTAAGTAAATTGCTATTGAGGAGGTTTTCTTTTAAGAAATATGTTGAGGGCTTTTAAATTGTGATTTTCTTAGCTCTTCTCTCCTAGACGTGTACCCCTAGAGACCACTAGTGTTATAGTAATAACATTGTTTCCCCAAACAAGTACTTTGGTTTGTATATCCTTGTGAATTTGCTGTGGCGTCTTGTGTTTATAATACTTTCTGCAAAGCCAATCTACGTGATTTTGACCATTCCCTGTTTAGCGTGAGCCGACAATGCCAGTCAAACTGGATTTGGAACCTGAGACCTTTCTGTTCTCAAAGCATCCTCATATCTCATCAGACCCTGAATTTCAGAGAAGATAAACTTAAATCCTCAACGACTAATTGATGATTGCATCTTGGTTAGGTTGTGTACTGTCCAAACAAATACTCAGCTGAAAGTGTGGAGATAATCTATTGGGTGGTCACATTTTTGGTTTGTGATGTTTTGCCAACCGTTGAACAAACAACAGATCTGGAACCAGGCTAGAAGATTAGCATTCTTTACTGGTGACGTACCATCTTCCCAGGTTCCATCTGCAACGTGATAAATTCAAGCACGCTCCTGCTATACAGGGCTTCTAATGGGATGAGTCACTGCCTGGTATAAAGCACAACAGTCGCTGACGCAAATGTGGGTACCCCATAATGTGGGATACCCCATATCCAGGATATTAGCTTGGTTCAATTACAGAGTTGTTGCTGAATGAATGAGCCATTGATGATAGAGAAGACCAAACCACAGCCAGTCCCAACATGACGTAGAATTGGGAACGAGATGCAGTGAATTATTCATCCAATTATTTATCTGCCGTTTTACAGCATTTTCCCATGAATGTGTAGACCTGTGACTAAATTAAATTGCAAAACTCATTTGTAGTTTTCTAGATCAAGTAAACACACTTTGGTGTAACAAAAAAGTATATATTTTTTTACACCTTAATAACCACTTACCATTGGAATAGACGACTTACAGCAACCACATAGTAATTACAAATGCTCTGGTTGACCAGTTAAGCATTGACAGACCTATAACTTATACCTCATTTAAATCCAGCAAATTGGACCCCAGCTCTCCCTCAGCTTTTGCTGTTCCAGTTTCCAACTTGTACAGTGGATTTTCTTGACTCCTTGCGCTCTAGCGACTCCCTGAGGCTGTTTGAACGCCTGCGAGCAAACAGAGGCTGTTAGTCGAGTCGGCTGCATTTCACATGCACTAGCTGGTAAATGTACTCCTAATTTCACTAGGCATTTTGGCTGGGATTTGTGTAATATGTTCCATTTCTGTCAGTAAGCTTAATAGTTCTCCTCAGGAACTCATAGCCTGTTAGATCTAATATCTCTGATATAAAATGTCTGCAGTTAATGATAAGGACGCCTGTAAATGTGTTGCTAGATTTGTAAAATGTACTAATCACTGACTTTGTTGGAACTGTTAGACACCCAATTGCTAAAAATATGATCCCTCTCTTTGCTAATGAATTGTGAGTGTCTGCAAACTACTGTATGACATCTGATTATAGCGCTTTCTAGATGTAAACATCCTTTAACATCGATGTACGACGCAACGTGACGTCACAAAAGCAGACTTACATCAGAGCGATCAGTTTGTCTCGCTAGGAAAGATTCTACCCATTCAACTTTAACAGATTGAATGTCAGCGCCTTCCGGTTACTCCAAGACGATGCCCCGGGTACCGATTGTGCAGGAACACGGGAGCACGACCATAAAACTGTGGCTTAGTCACGTCTCCAGAGGCCCGGGCGAAGCATTGGAAGTGACAGATGAGCATTCTACAGAATCCCAGATTGCAACCTGGAGAATGGGAGACAGACAGCTTGCACATAAAAAAGGGACTTTCTGAAGGGAATAAATGCACAAATCTGGTCTCATATCCGTTGTAAAAATCTAACAGATAAGATAAAACCCAAACTAGCAAGATGACTTTCAGGAAATTCAAGGGGATGTATTTACAAACGAACACCTTGTTAGTGAGGTATTATTGCTTTCCTGTGATGCACGGGGTAATTGAAACCCTGGCATGGGGCTGATTGCGAAACAGACATAATTCACTCGTTCCCTACGTGATAGCTGGGCGACAGTATCGGTATGAGAACGACTGATGCGAACGTGCTTGACAACGTTTGATCGTCATTACAAAGCGGGAACAAATACGCGTTCGTGCCCTGATTGATATTCATGCAAACTGCTTCTTCTGAAAACAAGAACCTGCAAGTGCCTTTTATGTAACGCTCTCTCGCAAAACAGTTCAAACTTACCTTGGTGACTCACTCCGTGCACTCGAATGAACTGTTTGTGCTTCGCCACTTGAGTGTTCCACATCATTATGACCCCTGACCTCAGCGCGTACACCTCCGCCCCCCCAGGCGAGCTTTTCGTGCCACTCCAGCTTGGCGCCACTGACCTCTAGAGAGCCCCCCACCCCCTTTTTAGTCTCTCCCAGCGGTAGGAAAAAAAAGGCAAGAAAAATGGATTCACTTACAATTGCTTGATTCATATCCCACGTCTACTTGGCAGCGTGATATAAACATGGGATTCCCTGTATCGGGTCAGGCAGTAGAAAGGCCTAAAGCTTCAATAATCCATTGCACAATTCCTCATTTGTATATGCAGATTGAAACAGAGTGAAACCGAACCAGGCAGAGATCACGGTGAGAAAAAGGTTAGAGTTGTGACTATAAACGGAAAATGTGCAACGCAGTCAATAATAACCGCTTGCTACCACTGTTTATTTTTTGGCAGCGCTTTTGCAGCAATTTGCACTTCCGATCAAAAGCAATAAAGAACTTTTGACAATGTTTTATTACAATGTTTTATTTAAATGTTTTATTTTCGTCATGTCCCCGCCCACTATGTGACCACTAAAGGCTCTACCCAAAAGGACAGAGAAAAGCTGATTAATCCCTACCCACAGAAAGAATGGCGTTCCTACGTCCTCATATACCAGCACAGTGGCGAGCAGGCGGTGAAGGTTTGATTGCCCACCAGGATCCTCTGTTCCGGGTTCACCACGGACGCCGAGTGCACCAAGCCGTCCCCGCTCAGCACTAAAAACAGAGCTCTCGTTAAAACTACACCACCGGGACACGTCGAGCGGCGCTCGTAATGATTCTCCGACGTGTCTTTAAGAGACAAACTTTCTCTGAAGCCCCCTTGTGTTTTTGTGCCTGTGTCATTTCCGGTCGTCATGCGCTGACACGTGGCTTTTAATAGGCAGTTGGGTTCAAGAGGGCAACATCTTGTTTGACAGTTTGGATTTACAAGAGGCTCGTAAAATGCCCCTTAAGATGTGTTTTAACATACCTGTCCTCACTTGGTTCCTAATGATGTGGTGGGCAGACAGTGGTGGCATTGGCCCCTGAGAGCTCAGGCTTGTGTGACGTGCTGCACCCGGATGAACCGAGGGTGTTCATCTCTACTCAGCGTTGCTTTCTTGGTCTGTCCAGGGTCAGTTGCCTCCGCACACCGCTGTGAGGAACAAACCCAGAATCGACCAGAGCCACAGGAAGTGTAAATCAATGGCACATTCTATCATGTCACTTCTTTTGGTTGACTTAATACAGCGTGGGCGTCCCGTTTCTGTCTGTCACAGGTCGCCTGTCTGTCAGTTATGGTGTCTGTCTGTCACAGGCCATCTCTTTCTCTGTGTCTGTGTATCTGTGTATCTGTCTGTTTATCGAATCATCACGTTGCAATGGCCATCTCGGATTTCCAAGGTGAATTCCAATTCAGTGAAGAGTGCAGTCAATAAGGGCAAACTGAATGATCACAATGAGATAAAAAGACTGTACATTTTTGTGTCATTAATGATATATTCCACATCACGGAAAATTACAATATAGCTTTTTTGGATTAATTTTAAAAGTATTTTTTTGGACTTCTTCATCAAGAGTGCCCGTCATTTAGGAGGTCACTCTATCCCACTCTTTTTTTCAAGGTTTTTAGCCGTCCACCCACTCGCCAAGACAGAACCCCTTTTCTGTCAGTTTCCCTCTCTCTCTCCCTCTCTCTCTCTCTCCCTCTCTCGTATATGATGCATAATTTCTACTGAAACGACCGCCTGAATCCATAATGGCAAAATGAACCTGCTCACCCCGCTGCGTGGGGGGGGTGGGGGATGGATCTGAACACTGACTCAGAGACGAGCGCTCGGTAGCCATCACCCGCTCTGTGGCTCTGTGACAACAGCACTAAAGCGGCCACTGACACATTCCACCTAATTAGGCAATTAGTGTCCCCGGCGACGCTCGCCTGCTAACTCAGAGTCACGTCTCGTGGGATCATCGCTCGTCCGAACAATGGATGAAAACGGACGGAACGTACACACACCCAAATGATCTCACAAACACAATGTACATTAAAAGTGTGTGTTTGCGCGGGTTATTGACGGTGGCTTCAGAAAAACAACGGACTTGTAAATGAGAGAATGTAGCGACGCGAGGGGCCGGCACTACAGACGCACGCATACACAATATGACCTCGTCCAAGCAAGCGAGCGCAACCCAAGCGGTTCTTAGAATTTCCCCGCGTGGACGCAAATTGCGACCTGCCAACTGAGTCACCATTTGGTTTATTGTCTCATCAAAGCTAATTGTGGGCAAAGCTTCGCTCCTTAACGTTTTAGAGGTAGATGCCATTCGGCTTTCATATTTTAATATGTGGAAGTTTGTTTGACTGTTCGGCGTAGGCCACTGTTGAACTGTCTGTCGGAATGATGTATGTGAACAGAGGAAACAGGAGAGGGAAACTGCTTGCTTATTGTGGTTTGCATGGCTGATTTATCTCTTTTTTATACCCCCCTGAGTACATCTTTCTGAGAGGTTGGAGAGACGTCGGAGAGCCATCGTCTGACGGCTGGAAGCGGTCAATAATCTCTGCAGAGTACAAAAACGGCCAAAGCTAATTCCAAAAATGTCTAACTACTCTCCCAAGAATATCCCAGTACCCAGTCACTAAACACACTGCACGTGTGAGGCCCATGGGAACGGGAAACGCTGCCCAATTTCAACCCATTCAGCTCCCACTTCCACTTTGTGTTCCTCAATTCATCATAGCCGAGAAGACAGTCTACAAATGCTGGTCGGACAGGATGAGGATGAAGAACTCTCTGGGCAGTAAGTGTAAGACATGAGTGATGCAGGTTCATCTACAGATATGTAGTGGTTGAGTAAGTGGGACTATGAAGACAGGGCTATTATTCAGAGTCACTTTTCTGTGGCTTGTAGAGGGCTTGTCTGCTGCACAGAAGAAGGCTGGAGCTGACGGAGGAAGTACTAAAGCCAACAGAGTTGCAGAAAATGCAATTTGCAGGAGGTCATTATGGAAAACTAGAGAATGCCTGCATGAGTTCATTGTCTTAATCGCTAGGATCTTTGACTTTTGTTGACACCTTGGGAGAAATGTGTACTTTCCCCCTATTGATCAGGATTGCAGTGGCCAAAATGTTTGTGAACAACTGGGATTGATAACAAAGCAGTCTTCAGGGAGGAAAACATGACAGATGTACATTTTTCCAATCCACTGTGGGAAATGAACCATTTATGCCGCATTCCTTCTAGTCAACGTTCATGTACAATCGCAAAAAGTTGCAATTATCAGACTTACATTAATTATTTGCTTCATTATTTGCACATTTAATTCACCTCCCAATGCAACGGTACATTTTCACACTTCCTGTTGTTGTTATTTTGACAGTTCCCATTGGGCGATTGTTTGTTTGTGAACATCAGCGCATGATTGCTATTTATTGATGAGGATTAACTTCACGCCAGTGCTACAGTTAGCTGGTTTTAGCCATAACAAATTATTGAGATACAAATTGTTGGAAGAAAGAACTTCCAAATAGGTTTCAGTGCTCATAAAAACCCATCCTATCTAGGAAAACCTGGCAAACATTGCCTTAATAATTCAGATTTACAGTGTGACCGCGGAAAATACATTTTCTTTCCAAAACCAAATAAAAACCTCTAAGAGATTGTGTCTTCAGGCCGAATACCAGGCAAAGGAGTTTTTGACATTTTTGATATCCCAACAGCAGTAGCTCACTTTGAAGACAAGTTGTTGTGAAAGCTAACATGCTCCGTTTTATGCCAAACAACACTTTACAAATTAATCAAAGTGCCGCTAAAACAACGGACTCACCATTTACGGTTTCATTTGTTTTATTATTTGACATCAACTGTGCTCAAACGTCCGCTCGTAAAACATTTGGGGCTAACCAAAAAACATCCCAAGCTAAAGTCGGGTATAGATACAAACTTGGTTTTGATGCAAATTTCACAGGAGGCAGAGGCAGAGAAGCGGGATATCATTCCATTAATTTCGCAGGATATTTAAAAAAGATGGTTGAGATTTTAAGTTCTGTCATACATACGCGTCGCTGGGAAACAAAGATGTAAAGCAAATAGTTACATTTCCCAGTGACTTAAATGTCCTAGCTAATCACCCAACGAAGGGTTGGTGTGCCCAATCAAAACAAACTCACCGAAACAAGACGTGCACCCCACTAAAAGACCCGGTATGGGAACAAAAGATTCACCACTCGTGACAACACCTAGCACTATCCTCTTTATGTTGGCTGCCTGTTAAGGCTAAAAGTTATATTAGCAACGTTTAAAGCTTTACATGTCTACACGTAACCTAAGATCAGAAGATAATGGCCTTCTAATTGTACCTAAGATTTCTAAACAAACAGCTGGAGGTTGAGATTTTTCCCATAGAGCTCCTCAATTATGAAATGATATGAAAACCAGGGTTAGAAACTCAGACTCAGTGCAAACCTCAAAGTCAATTAAAAACTCATCTCTTCAGCACGGTCTATGATCAGGTGTAGTCTGACCCAGGCTACGAAGGTTAACGGAAGGCTCAGCAGCTATACTATGGCGCCGTGGACGTAGGGAACTAGGGTGTCACATTTTTCTCTGTGTCTTGTTTTCTGTTTTCAATCAGGAGGACATGTGCCCATTGATCCCACAGTGGGACCTACCAGCCCTAAGGACCTGTAGCAGAGCCCTCCTAAGGCCACCCTGGTTGTGTTGCAGGTCAAGCAGCTGATGATACCTGACAGTTCTTGGTTTCAATCTGCCTATCCCTCAACCCTCTTTCAGACGGGTCATGCATTCGACCTGGTCAATTTTATAATACTCTCTGCATTTAATAATTAAAAAACTATTATAAGTTCACCCAGAACAGCCAGAAGAGCAGTTGCCACCCCTAAGAGCCTGGTTTCTCTCTAGGTTTCATCTTAATTTGATTGATTGATAGTATACACTTAGGGTTTGTTTTCTAAAGTGTCCTCAAAGATTGGACCTGGTTTTGCAAAAGTTTAAATTGCATTTAAAAAGATGCACCAACCAGCATTAGCAGAAATTGGTTAGATATTCTGGGTGCAAAATTGTCATCATGGCATTGCTATAAATCCTATTGCTTGAAAAGTTGTGACGTGTCACTTGCGGAATAGCATTGCTTTTCTGCCTACAGTCCTTAACTATTTTCAGTGGTTGACTGTGACAGAAGAGGAATGCAGAACCAAAAATGCACTGAGAACATTTGTAGACTGATCGAGCCAGTGACAGATGAAATCCACTTGCCTGAGATGTTTTTACAGGCCCAGGGCCAGCGTGCCATCATTAACGTTGGACCCAGCTATTCATTTGTTATTGTTATTTGTTACTCATTGTGTAAATATTAATTGTATTCATAGGTATTCACTATGCCTCTATTTCTTACTATTTAAACCAGCAGTGTTGGAAAATGGCCCATGAAGAAGAATTCTACTGTTTAGTCTTTTTTACAAAGATGTGACAAACACAATTTAATTTGATTTATTTTACCGGCATTCATAGGCAGCGTTCATTATGAATTCCTTACTGGCGACATTTTGTAAGAATATTTGATGCACAAATAAAGTGTAAAATAATAACATAAACATGGTCTGTCAGGTGAAAGTTTAAAAAGTGCTGTATGTAGTAACATAAGACCAGGAAATACAAATGAAAAATCATCCAAAAACCAGTTCCCGGTTTGGTAACAGAAGAAATTAAAGTGGTCGTAGGAAGTGTCTTCGGCTGACAGAAACCGTTAAGCCCTCACACTTCACAGCTATTCTACAACGTTCCGGAAGCGTCTGGTCAGACCCGAGCCCAGCCTGTTCATGTGATTGAAACAACCCTGTTTTCTCGTTGTTTAATTGAACTACACTCTGTAGACTCTATTAGTCTCTATTAGTCTCTCTGAATGCAACAGTTGGTCTGTATCATGTATTTTGCCCCCCCTTGATATGACGAAGCCCTCCACAGTAGTGAGCGAGGACGTTAAACAACAGTTGGTCTGTATCATGTATTTTGCCCCCCCCCCCCTTGATATGACGAAGCCCTCCACAGTAGTGAGCGAGGACGTTAAACAACAGTTGGTCTGTATCATGTATTTGGTCACCCCCCTCCCACCACGATGTGACGAAGCCCTCAACAGAAGTTAGAGGACGTTAAACAACCGGCGTCTGCGGATGAGGTCATGAACTTGTCAGAGCATCCAATGAAGCGAGGCTCATAGGTGTTGAAGCAGGAACCAGCGTCTGCTGGCTGTGATGTCAGGGAGGAGTATCAGGCTTTTTGTTGGCCTACGCACACAGTAACAGCTGGACTGGCTGTTTAGACTGGAACTGCCTCCCCACCCCTCCATTTCCCAGAGCTCTCGGTAAACAGACTACGCCCATGGCAGGACATCAGAAGAGGCGTCGGACAGTTGCACTTCCAGCACAGCGCTGCATAGGCATGTGGGAAATGGAGGCTTTTATGGACCACAATGCTGTCTGGGGTCCTCAATCTTTACTCGGACAACAGATTCATGCCTCAGAGCGATACACATTGTTTTTCTGATGTCAGGGATATTGGAATTTCAATTCAGCCATTCTGAATTGTACATTCTGAAACCAACAAAGCATTGTCACGATGACATACGAGACATTTGCGTCCGTTTCACTGCAATATGTTATAGCATTCGGGTTCCCTTTAACAAATGGACAGATGTGTATTTAACAGTGTTAATTCAACATGCTGTAAGGTTCGGAGGTTTGGTCAGTACCCCTCCTCCGCCTTTGGAGGATCCAAGCGCTTCCACTGCAATGTTAGCATGGACTAATTGTAATCACCTGTGGGTTGTCTTCTCACCTGTTCTCTGTCTGTTAATCAGTTCATGTATTTAAGTCGGGTGTTGTCTGTTCTTCAGTGTCGGGGCATTGTTAAGGTATGTTGGTTCGTTTGTCTTGAGTCTGTTCGTTTTGTAGGGAGGTTTTGTTCTTGTACTCTTCCTGTCAGTCTGTGTATTTGTTGGGTGGGTCTGGTTGTGGTTCTTAGTCGGTGTCTATGTTTATGAGTCCTGTCTTTGTTTCTAGTTTCCTGTAACCCGTTTAGTAGTCTTTGTGTGTTTCATACTGTGTCCTGTTTGTTAGTCCGTTTATGCTTAGTTCGCTTATCTAGCCCATGAGTTCTTGTGTTTTAGTTTGTGATATTCCTGTTTTGAGTATACTCCTTGGTTTGACGTTTTGGTTTTGTGTTTCTGTTTTTGTTAAGTTCTAGAGCTCCAGTGAATGTCCTGTCTGTGATATGACAATTAAAGAGCCTTGTACTGCATCCCTGCGTTTGTGTTCGAGTTCTGATTGCCTGTAAGAGGCCATTCATTACAGAATGCCCCGACCGTCCAAAAGAACGCAGCAGAGATGGACGAGCTGTTCGCGTCAGGGCGAACAGTTCGTCGAAAGACGAGAGAGTCTTCGCCTACGCGCCATACGGAGGGGGATTCCTCTCTCTCCACGACCATCCGCTTCACCGACTATCCGGTTGCCGGCAACGTTCATTGAGGAACGAGAGGCGAGAGAGACGCACCTCTCTGAGTCGAAGGAGGAGTTGGAGGAAGAGTACTTGGATGGGTGGTACCGCTGGGATCCCTACACCCTACAACTAAGCCCCGCTCTACCACCAACCATTCCGTCCTCAACTCCTCAGGTCCCGATGGCTGCCACCCCGCAGCCAAGGGTGTTTGAGTTCCCGCAGCATGAGATGGCTGCCGCCCAGCAGCATGAGATGGCTGCCGCCCAGCAGCATGAGATGGCTGCCGCCCAGCAGCATGAGATGGCTGCCGCCCGCAGCATGAGATGGCTGCCGCCCCAGCAGCATGAGATGGCTGCCGCCCCAGCATGAGATGGCATGAGATGGCTGCCGCCCCGCAGCATGAGATGGCTGCCGCCCCGCAGCATGAGATGGCTGCCGCCCCGCAGCATGAGATGGCTGCCGCCCCGCAGCATGAGATGGCTGCCGCCCCGCAGCATGAGATGGCTGCCGCCCCGCAGCATGAGATGGCTGCCGCCCCGCAGCATGAGATGGCTGCCGCCCCGCAGCATGAGATGGCTGCCGCCCCGCCGCTCGAAACGGGTCCCTATGAACCGGTGTCCTCCAGGCCGACGCCACCGTCGGCAACCTCCCCGGCCTTGGAGAGGGCTCTACGGGAGGATCTGGAGGTATTTATCGACTTTCTGGCCTGGGTCCAGGAGGTGGCGGTGATGGACGATGAAAGGAGATGGTGGCATCAGGAGTTCTTCGTGTGGAGGAAGGGACAAGAAGATCTCTGCCCTAAGCTCCTGGACTACCTGAGGGCACAACTTCTCCGCCGTGCACCACACCTTCGGCCAGTCACTGAGCTCCCTCCAGTTTCCTTGCCCGAGCCAGTCCCAGTTTCCTTGCCCGAGCCAGTCCCAGTTTCCTTGCCCGAGCCAGTCCCAGTTTCTTTGCCCGAGCCAGTCCCAGTTTCTTTGCCCGAGCCAGTCCCAGTTTCCTTGCCCGAGCCTGTCCCCGTCTCTGAGCCTGTCCCCGTCTCTGAGCCTGTCCCCGTCTCTGAGCCTGTCCCCGTCTCCTTGCCTGAGCCTGTCCCCGTGTCCTTGCCTGAGCCAGTCCCCGTGTCCTTGCCTGAGCCAGTCCCCGTGTCCTTGCCTGAGCCAGTCCCCGTGTCCTTGCCTGAGCCAGTCCCCGTGTCCTTGCCTGCCTGAGCCAGTCCCCGTGTCCTTGCCTGAGCCAGTCCCCGTGTCCTTGCCTGAGCCAGTCCCCGTGTCCTTGCCTGAGCCAGTCCCCGTGTCCTTGCCTGAGCCAGTCCCCGTGTCCTTGCCTGTCCCCGTGTCCTTGCCTGAGCCAGTCCCCGTGTCCTTGCCTGAGCCAGTCCCCGTGTCCTTGCCTGTCCCAGGTTCCCAGCCTGAGCCTGTCCCAGGTTCCCAGCCTGTCCCAGTCCCAGTTGCCCAGCCTGTCCCAGTTGCCCAGCCTGTCCCAGTTGCCCAGCCTGTCCCCCAGCCTGTGCCAGCCCAGCCTGTGCCAGTTGCCCAGCCTGTGCCAGTTGCCCAGCCTGTCCCAGTCCCAGTTTCCCTGCCTCCCAGTCCCAGTCCCAGCCCCAGAGCTTTCACTTCACTCCAGCCCCAGAGCTGAGCCAGCCCCAGAGCTCACTCCAGCCCCAGAGCTCACTCCAGCCCCAGAGCTCACTCCAGCCCCAGAGCTCACTCCAGCCCCAGAGCTCACTCCAGCCCCCAGAGCTCACTCCCGCCCCAGAGCTCACTCCAGCCCCAGAGCTCACTCCAGCCCCAGAGCTCCAGCCCCAGAGCTCCAGCCCCAGAGCTCACTCCAGCCCGAGAGCTCACTCCAGCCCCAGAGCCCACTCCAGACCCCGAGCTCAGTCCGGTCCCCCAGCCTGACTCCAGTCCGGTCCTCGAGCCCCGGGCGGTCCTCGAGGTCGTCGTCCGGGCCGAGCCAGTTCCCGGGCTAAAGCCTGTTGCCGGGCCAATGACTGTTCCTCAGTCCACTCCAGTTCCTCAGTCCACTCCAGTCCTTGAGCCCGTTACCCTGCCTGAGGCCGTAGCTCTACCTGCGACTCTTCCCGGGCCTCTGCCCCTTCCCGGGCCTACGTCAGTTCTCCGGCCTCCGGACCTGTGTCCTCCGGCACGGCCTCCCGAGCTTCATCCGCCGGGTCGGCCACCTGACCCGTCTCCTCCGGCACGGCCACCTGACCCGTGTCCTCCGGCGCTGCCTCCTGACCCGTGTCCTCCGGCGCTGCCTCCTGACCCGTGTCCTCCGGCGCTGCCTCCTGACCCGTGTCCTCCGGCCCTGCCTCCTGACCCGTGTCCTCCGGCGCTGCCTCCTGACCCGTCTCCTCCGGCGTTGCCACCTGACCCGTGTCCGCCGGGTAGACCTCCTGACCCGCTCCCGCCGGGTAGAACCCATGACCCGCATCTGCCTGTCCGGCCTCCAGACCTGCTTTCTCCGGGTCGACAGCCTGACCTGCATCCGCCTGTTCTGTCTCCTGAACTGCATCCGCCGGTTCGGTCTCCTGAACTACCTCTACCCTGTCCTACATCCTTTCCTTCAGGACTCTCCCCAGACCCATCTCCACTGACACCACGCCCTCCTGACCCGTCAAAGCCTGCACGCCCTCCTGACCCGTCAAAGCCTGCACGCCCTCCTGACCCGTCAAAGCCTGCACGCCCTCCTGACCCGTCAAAGCCTGCACGCCCTCCTGACCCGTCAAAGCCTGCACGCCCTCCTGACCCGTCAAAGCCTGCACGCCCTCCTGACCCGTCAAAGCCTGCACGCCCTCCTGACCCGTCAAAGCCTGCACGCCCTCCTGACCCGTCAAAGCCTGCACGCCCTCCTGACCCGTCAAAGCCTGCACGCCCTCCTGACCCGTCAAAGCCTGCACGCCCTCCTGACCCGTCAAAGCCTGCACGCCCTCCTGACCCGTCAAAGCCTGCACGCCCTCCTGACCCGTCAAAGCCTGCACGCCCTCCTGACTCGTCAAAGCCTGCACGCCCTCTAGACCCGTCTCCGCCGTCACGGTCTCCTGAACCGTCTCCGCCGTCACGGTCTCCTGAACCGTCTCCGCCGTCACGGTCTCCTGACCAGCGTCCGCCGTCACGACACCCTGATCCGTCTCCGCCGCCACGGCCGCCTAACCCACGGCCGTCTGTTCGGCCTTCTGCTCCGCCTATGCCTGTCCGGCCTCCGGACTTGCCTTCGTCCGTCCGGGCTTCTACTCCACCGACCCCAGTGCAGTTCCCGGACCCATGTAGCCCTCTATCCAGCTCGGTCCCTCTGTTCTTTGTAACTCCTGCCCTACCTGAGACCTGCTTTCCCCGGTTTGGTCTTCTGCGCTCCAGGAGTTGCGCGTGGAGGAGGGGATACTGTAAGGTTCGGAGGTTTGGTCAGTACCCCTCCTCCGCCTTTGGAGGATCCAAGCGCTTCCACTGCAATGTTAGCATGGACTAATTGTAATCACCTATGGGTTGTCTTCTCACCTGTTCTCTGTCTGTTAATCAGTTCATGTATTTAAGTCGGGTGTTGTCTGTTCTTCAGTGTCGGGGCATTGTTAAGGTATGTTGGTTCGTTTGTCTTGAGTCTGTTCGTTTTGTAGGGAGGTTTTGTTCTTGTACTCTTCCTGTCAGTCTGTGTATTTGTTGGGTGGGTCTGGTTGTGGTTCTTAGTCGGTGTCTATGTTTATGAGTCCTGTCTTTGTTTCTAGTTTCCTGTAACCCGTTTAGTAGTCTTTGTGTGTTTCATACTGTGTCCTGTTTGTTAGTCCGTTTATGCTTAGTTCGCTTATCTAGCCCATGAGTTCTTGTATTTTAGTTTGTGATATTCCTGTTTTGAGTATACTCCTTGGTTTGACGTTTTGGTTTTGTGTTTCTGTTTTTGTTAAGTTCTAGAGCTCCAGTGAATGTCCTGTCTGTGATATGACAATTAAAGAGCCTTGTACTGCATCCCTGCGTTTGTGTTCGAGTTCTGATTGCCTGTAAGAGGCCATTCATTACACATGCACATTTTTATTATGTCATGTTTCCAATATTCTAAAGGCATATACAAACCATTAATTTTTTAAATATGCCCAGTATGAAGGACATTTGAGGGTGTTTTTGAATGCTATCTAGTGTTTGAGTACCAACAGGATATCGACAGCTAAACTTTTTAGTCTTAACCAATAAAACCAATAGTATTGTTCATACAATTAAGTTAATTGAGATCATGCAAAAAGTATGCAATCACACCTTTTTACAACTCATTTTACCTATCATTACTTACTTAAAATAATTAGCCGTTAAAGAAAAAGAGTAATTATGCTTTTTTTTTTATTATGGTAAACAGCTTTTCTGTATTTAAATGGTGTAGTCGACCACAATAAAACAATGATGTGAGATCATGCAAGTCTTTAAAATGATAAATACATATAGACCACTAATTAGGCAGCTCATTCTCATCAGGGAGCTGACTTTCAAGTTGTAGTATGGAAACAATTGCAGGGCATTTTTTTCAACGGTTTGTGGATTCCCAGTATTAAAATAATGTTTCTACATTGGCTTGGTCAAAACAAACACCTAGAACCGCAGCACAGCCGTGCTAGAAGTTGTTTATAACGCCCTCTCGTGTACAAAACGTTAATCATGAGGAGAAATGTATTTGTTCAAATCATTTTAAGCATATTGTAGACACATCATCAACTTTTAATATATGCATTTGATGTTGGTTAGCTGGTTAGCACGCAGCTAATAAAACAGAAGCATAATAATGGGTTCCAGGCTTAAATCACTATCAGTATAGAGGTAAGTCATTGGTTACAGAAATCTAAATTGCAAACAATGAGAAGAGTCCTGAATATCTATATAACTGACTGTGTCTAACCCATCACCACATGCTGTTATATTGTGTTGAGTTGGAATGAGGCTATTTTAGAAAGGTTGGAAACTTAAGGACGTTTACTTGTATTTGAGAAGCTAATTTTTTGTCCTTTAAAATCACATCAAATTAATCAGAAATACGGTGTGGACAATTTGTTTGCAGTAAATGATGATTCTAGCTGGAAACAGCTTACTTTAAATTTTTAATGGCCCGTTGTCAGAAATCATCACTCCTGTGTTTGCTGGTCCAAGTTTATCATTTAAAAAAGGCTAATTGATCGTTAGAAACCACTTTTGCGATCATGTCATTACCGCTGAAAAAACGGTTGTGCTGATTGAAGTAGCAATACAACTGGCCTTCTTAAGACTAGTTGAGTATCTGGAACATCACGGTTTGTGGGTTCGATTACAGGCTCAAAATTGTCTGAAACAAGAAAATGTATTCTGAAACTGCTTAGTCTATTCTTGTTCAGTGGAATTAAAGCAATTCTGTGCTAGATATGGCCAATACATGAACAATCTTGTACATTGTGTACTACTCCCTTCACAGAACATTGCAAACTGGCTCTAACAGAAACAGAAGTGGGAGGCCCCGGTGCAGAACTGAGCAAGAGGACAAACACATTAGAGTGTCTAGTTTGAGAAACAGATTCCTAACAGGTCATCAAACGGCAGCTTTATTATACAGTACCCACAAAACACCAGTCTCAACATCAAGAGTGAAGAGGAAACTTCGAGATGCTGGCCATTTTTAGGTAGAGTCGCAAAGAAAAAGCCATATCTCACACTGAGCAATGAAAGAAAAGATTAAGTTGGGCAAATAAACACGTACACTGGACAGAGGAAAAACTAAGTTTGATCCTAGACTGTTCCAACACTCAACTCTGCTAATGTTTTGGTGCCAGATACCACAGGACACCTCCAGGGGTCTTATTGAGTCCAACTGCATACGAGGCAGGTGGTCCTATATATCGCTTTTTATGTGTTGCTAAGCTAAAATGTATGTCTGTGCTGGCCCACAGATGTGCTTGACTAATAGACAGTTTTTTCCCTTGGCCAGCTAACTGGCAACTATGCAATAATTTGACAGAGCCATAAATATCACACACAGCACCAGGAGGGATCGACACACAGCTTCTCTTTTCCCAATCTTTGGTTTATGAAATGTGGACTCTGAGGGGATGCAGAGGTCTGACAAGATGCATTTAGTCTCATGAGTTGACCGCCTACTACTGCGCTGTGGTAGTGTTTCAGAAGCAGAACATGGCTTACAGCTGCCACACTATCACCCATGTGGGTGCTACACTTTTAGTGGTTTACGATCTAGACAACTTACAGAGGAGAGGAGGACACGGTCAACGTACTCCATAAAGAGCCTAGTCTATCTGATGTGGAGGTATTTCAAGGTTTGCTGATTTAAAACTTGGCCTGCTGTCTTCTGCCCTATAATAGCACAAATCAAAACCAACTATTAGGTGTCCTTACTCAACCACCTAGCACAACATGACAGCAGAATTGTTGACCAACATCGAATTAATGGCAATATGTCCGGCATCCAGCTTCGAGTACAGTCAAACGGCATAGAGTTGTTCATTTGTTCATTTTTGTTCATCAAATCTTTGTATTAAAATGATCAGAAGACGTAAGAAGGAACACGCTGGAATTTCTTGTTGATGTTGGAAAATTAGCAGTGGTTATGAAGTATGAAACTCAACTGTTGTATCTGTAAAATGAAGAGTGATAGGGGCCAACACTTACAGTATACATACAGTAAAAACAAAATAAGAAAGATCGGCTGACGTAACATTGAATATCACGTGTATCGCGGAAGCCCGGACGAGGCCCTCTTGATAAATGCTACCGCGTTGCGGGAGAGCCGAGGTGCGTGACCGGGAATGTGTTTTTTGGATATTTCTTCTCCACTGCGATCTGTCATCTCCGTTTCCTCTT
This sequence comes from Dallia pectoralis, assembly GCA_029465975.1. NCBI lineage: Eukaryota > Metazoa > Chordata > Actinopteri > Esociformes > Umbridae > Dallia > Dallia pectoralis. The sequence continues at coordinate 7,341,362 of CM055733.1, forward strand.
TAGCCTTCCACCTCGGTGTCGTCCCACCCCCGTGTGGAGCAGATTGACCGGGAGAAACATCTGGGTCTGCATCTGTGGATCCATGAGTGATCACTCTCTCAGCAGAAGCTCCAGCTATCGTCGCCGTAGTGGTGGGGCGGTGAAACTGACAGACTAAAAAAGAGAAACAGAGGAAAGGAACGAGAATGACATATTTAAAAGGTGGGGGGGCGGAAAAATCTTGTGTACCGGGCAGGACCTTCAAAGAAATAGAATTTAGATCTCAAAGAGTGGAGAGTAGTCTGAGAGTAAATTGTAGCCGGAGAACATGTAAAGCATTTCCTGGTCCCTAAGCGTTGTAAGACACCTGAGAGAAGTGTTGTAGCTGTAGACTGACCTCTTGACCTTTATATCCCCACTCCAACACATCTGCACCCGCTTACCCTACGGTTGCGGACAGTGGAACTTCACACACTGCCACACACATGCACACCATTTGCATATCTGTGGAACTGATACTGTAAATACCTCTCACACAGACACACAAATACGCCCGGAGGCTTTGAAAGCTCATTCTTTGAAATATACACTGCTTTGTCTTGGACAACAGTACACTGGCTACATTTACGGTCGCAGAATCATAAGCCCCTGTGCTGTTAGCGATGGGGTCAGGCATGTTATTAGAAACACACCCTTACCAGCAGTTGTTGGGAGCACCTGTAGACAATTCTAATGTGAACAGCCAGCCAGAGGCAGCAAGAGCTAACAAACATATGGCTGAGATCTGTGCCCGGCATCGTTGACAATATTGTGGCATTGCATGATTAAGGACAGCTGCCCTAAAGTACAGGGATGGTTTTGAGGGAGGGAAAATGATGTCTATCTTTAAAAGGAACTGAACCGAAAAACAATAATTGTTTGGTTTAAAAATGCCTGTCTGGCTTTAAGATGTCATAAACATCAATTGTAGGCACAAAATATATTAGATCCATCAGGACTACCAGTGTCTAGAAAAACATACGCGTAACAATGCTAAATATATAGGTGCTTTGAAAGTGCTTAAGTGGGCAATGGGCATGTGTAATTAAATGAGTACAGTGTGTGCATGCCAATAGTGTGTGCAAATAAGTATCAAAATAAGAAATACATTCACCCTTAATATAGCAAAAATGTATGTAGGCCTACTTATGTACAGTTTTATTTTACCAACCAGCTACAGATGAAATCATATTTTTTATAACTCATACATGAGTATAATATAAATAGTACACTTATAAGTGAATGAACAGTCTGGTCTTAGGAAAAGGATTAAAGACTGCAACGTCATGATTTTTACACAAACATGGCTTAACAACGACATAGCTACTAGATAATGCTATCAGCCTTGAAAACCTCTTTCGTGCTGATTGCACGGCAGCTGTATTTACGTAAATGAAGCGTGGTGTACCAACACTAACCTCATCGGAAGTCACTGCCAATCTTGAATATCTAATGATTAGCTGCAGACCCTTTTGCTTGCCTTGAGAGTTCACATCCATTGTTGTAACCGCAGCCTTCATTCCACCAGATGCTACGGCTAAGCTAGCGATGAAAGAACTGCAGGCTGCCATTAGCATTCAAGACTGCTCATCCGATTCCATTGTAATTGTTGCAGGGGATTTCAACCACTCCAGAAAACCACAAAATTTCCAAATTCCACCAAGATGTCTCCTGCCCCACAAGAGGAGACAATACACTGCACCATGTGTACACTAACATTCCAGAGGCTTACAAAACCACTCCCTTCCCCCACCTGGGTCAGTCCGATCACTGCTCATGCTACCAAAGTACCTACCCATTATCAAGTGTGTTACGGAGGCCTACAGCTCATCCAGGGCCAACCTGATAAGGGGCATCAAGATGGCCAAACACCCACACAAACTGAGGATCGAGGAGCATTTCCACAACAACTCAGACCCTTGACGCATGTGGCAGAGCATTCAAGCCATCGCTGACTACCGAACAAAGCACCCTACCCCCTCAGCCCACTGATCCATTACAAATGACCTGAACACCTTTCATGCCCGCTTCTACAGGGACAACAAAGACCCAGCCATTACATTGGAGCTCACCCCTGATGTTGCCCCCTTCGTCTGCACATTGCGGAGGTAACTTCTGCACATAGCAGGGTGATGCATGCAAGGCGGCTGGTCCTGACGGTTTTCCCAAGCGTGTGCTCAGAGCATGTACTGGGCAGTTGGCTGGGGTCTTCACGGACAATTACCTGTCCCTCTCCCTAGCGGTTTTCCTGCTTCAAGACCACAAACATTGTGCCAGTGCCACGGCAGTCGACTGCGTCATGCGTTAATGACTTTTGACCTGTTGCGCTCAACCACACAATCATGAAGTGCTTCGCAAGACTTGTTTTGGCTCACCTTAAGTCCTGCCTCCCTCCAACTCTGGACCATCAGTTTGCAAACCGCCCTAAAAGGCATCTTCACTGGTTTCCACTTTGCACTGACCTACCTGGACAAAACCAACACCTATTTGAGGATGCTGTTCATAGACTTCAGCTCAGCATTCAATACAGTCATCCCCTCTAGACTGGTTACCAAACTCCAAGACCTTGGGATCAGCCCCTCTCGTTGCAACTGGACTCGACTAGACTTCCTGACAAACAGATCTCAGTCTGTCAGGTTGGACAACCTCACCTCCTCCATCTTGACCCAGAACACCAGTGTCCCACAGGGCTGTGTGCTTATCCCACTCCTGTACTCCCTCTTCATCCATGAATGCGTCCCTGTACACAGCTCCAATATTATCGTCAAGTTTGTAGATAGACAGTAGATCATGGACAACGACAAGGCAGCCTACATAGAGATAACAACCTGGCCATCAATGCCAAGAAAACCAAAGAACTGATTACAGATAACCAGAAGACAAAAAGCTAATTCATGAGACCACAGTGGAACATGTGGAGAGCAACCTATTAGAGCCCTGCGCGGGGCTGTTTTCCTCATCCCGCTCCCGCAGAATGTCTGACCATTACCGCCCGCACCCGCAACGTGTGTGTTGCACTCCCGCCCGCACAATAATAGAGATGCATTGAGTTTGTGTCTTCTCCCGTCCCGCATAAGAAAACACGTCATTTTTCTTTATTAATAATAACTTTGTTTTATCAAAAACGGTGCACTGTCACACGACACATACAAATACACTGCTTTGCAAAAAATACAATGATCAAATGACACATCGTCTTCCCAGCCAGCGAATCGGTCTGTGCTTTGCTTTTTGTCGGGAAGCTCATCCTCTGTTGTGGCCGGGACCAGGTGAAACTGTGTGGATAGGATTATATAAATGAATTTGTATTTATAATTGGCTCATGCTGTTATTCATTTAGCTAAATATACTTATAATTTGTATTCATTGTCTTTTATCTCCGTTTCGATTTTTTGACTGCAATTTACATTATTTTAAGTTGTATTTGCACTGTGTATTTTCAGTTTTTATGCGCTGGGAGTGGAGTTGTCAGACTCTAAGTCATTAGTAGCATCCTTGAACAACTTAAGGAACACAACTACTGTTTCCAAAGTGTCTGCATTGATCTGCACAATTCTTTCATACTGGTTATTGCTCAGCAGTAATGTGGAGATCTGATCATCCTGTTGCAGTATCAGCATATCATATCCTGATCCCGCAGTGTGTTTTTTAGCCGCCCGTACCCGCCCGCAGCAAAGTTCAAACCGCCCGCTCCCGCGAGATTTGCATTGGGTCCCGCAGGTCCCAATCCCAATGCAGCCCTCTACTACCTATCCTGGTCCTTCAACAACTCAACTCTGGTCAAATAGGCATCTAAAGGAATCTAAAAGGCCCACCTATCTACCAACATCTTAGTACACTTTTACTGGACCACGATCGAGAACATTATAACAAACTTTGGCACAGTTTGGTACAATGGTTGCTCTGGAGCAAAGAGGAAGTCCCTTCGACGGGTGGCGAAAACTGCCCAGCGCATCACTGGTGCCCAGCTCCCTGCCATCAAAAACATCCAGCCCATAGAGTGTGTGGCAACTGCTGTATGCTGAACTCTGAACCCTTTGGTAACATTGCATTTCACACTGCTACCTTATTTATTTTATCTGCCATTTGCACAATGCATAATGTTGTACCCTCTTTGCTATCTCTCGCCTACACACTTCTAACTTATTTACTTGATCTTCCGTTTGCACAATGCTTCTGTTTGCACTCCTCATTGCTACCTCTTGCCCTGCACACTGTTTGCCTATTTATTAGATTTGCCGTTTGCACAATGCTTACTTTTTGTACTTGCACAGATTTTTTCCACTTGTATTGCCGTCTGCACATTTGCAATTTGGTACCTTGTTAAACTGAATACCTGCACATTCACATTTGTCATTTGTTTTTACAATTAGTAAGACATGCTGTTATGTTAAGGCTACAGACCGGCTGCTAGGGCCAGCACATACAGCACATAAACCTGAAGAGTCGCTGTTTGGAAAGGGAGTTGTGGTCGGGAAGGAATAGACAGATGGGTGGAAATACCTACGACTAAACACATACAACTTGTCCCATTTTTACATTTTAGTAGCAGCATTCCTGTAATATATCCAAAGAAATTATTTTGGGTGCATACAAAAGCACATTGACATCATCATACAGCCTTTCCATCACCTGATTTAACAAAAACTCCAACATATAAGTTATAAATCAAAGATGGACACAATCTTAACGGGGTTTTATTGATCATAGATTACAAATATGCTCTCTTGGAAAAAGCAAACTGTTAATGATGAAGACGAACGTGCTGTAGCATCAGAGCTATTGTAACTATTTACATGTTGGATGCAAGCAGTGACCACAAAATAACAACCTCACAGGCACAATGAGTTTTCATCCAAGGGAGCGAGGAATCAACACCAGATCACCACACATTCACTTTAGGGAAAAACATCTTGCTTTAGGTTCAATGTTTTAGGTTCCAACCTTTCTTTACTTAAGGCTAACCAAGCTATTTTCATAACGTTAGGTTTGGGTTTGAATGAGAGGACTTGAGCCCTCAAGCTAAAGTTCCAGATTCTTTGTTCTGCTTTACATTATTTACTATGATACAATTATGGGTTCTATTGAACGGTCTGAAGTCTCGAAATGAAACAGATCAAATGTAAAAAAGATTCAGGTTCATTCTGATTGAAAACACTATAAAACTGCAGGAGCATTTTATCTTGTGCAGGTATCCATTTATCTGTACTTTGCCCTTCTGAGATCTTTAAAAGCTAGATATGGTAATATGATTAATGTAAAAATGCTTCTAGACAAAGCCAGTTCAGTATATTTATGTATTTTTTGCTGACTAACTAGCAAAACGCATTGAAGTCCTTAAGCAACTTCAAGTTAGTGATAGTATTAGTTACACAGGTGTAAAGCAGGTGGCTAAAATGTAATTACTAACACATTCACGCACTACATTGTTTTGAAGAACATATGATTTCTAGTACAGATCTTATCATGCATAATACCCACCTGTGGATTCACTGGTGTGTGGTGAAGACAGAACGAGACATTACCATACACACAGACAATCCAAACAATTTGGTGAAATCTGCTGTTTATGAATATCTGATTTTAAATGCTCATAGGTATTTACTGGTGGTGTTGAAAAATATGGTTTGGTGTGTGTGCCCATTGAAAATGAAAATAAAAATGCAGGGTTTGTATCCCAGATGTATTGCATTCCCAGAGGTTTTTACCATCTCTCCATTACAATGACTGGAATGTTTAAGCACTACAAGCATTACAAGTGTACTCTAACAATACAAAAAATGCAAAGACATTTTTCCGTCCCAACCTGCCCTCCAGTCACACATAATAAAGCATTAAAAGTGGTTGTCTGACTGCATTGTAATCAATGCAAATTAAAAAGAGTAAAGTCAAATACATTTTGTAGCGAGTAAAGTGATTCACATTTCAAGCTTATGAAACAAATGGCACCAGCATACAATACGGTCTGAGCTATATTTTGCTCTATTTCTGTATTTTGGTCCATTCATACCTCGCTCAATCCCGACCAGGCTCCCAGTCACTGCCTCTGAATAGCATCCCCATATCTGGGTACTCCTACAACCATGCATATCTGAAGGGATGTAGGTATTCAGACCAAATTAGATTTTGTTGTCATCCTTTTGGCTCATGCTTCTAATGAGTCCTTTATTGAGCTTGTCGGCAGCGCGCCACAGACCTTTTACACGAGAGTATCTTCTGTCTAGTCACTTTATCATGAAGAACTTATTACTGGAGTTCTGCATAGATGGTACAAACGGCAGGTTCCCAGGTTGTCACCACCCTGACTGTAACTGACTTTGAAGGAAATGTATAAATATAGAACTTTTAGAGCTTCATTTTATTAGTCCTCCTGTTAGCATTAGGAGTTCCTCATTTAGTGCCCCTCCCCTTGTGGAACATTGGTGTAGTGCCTAAAGGCAGGGGGGACTGTTTTTGGCGAGACACTCACCACGGAATGAAAAAAGAGTTGTACTTATTATGCTATGTAAATATAAAGTTTTTTATAAAGGAAAATAAGCACCTAGCTGGAACGGGAATAAGGTATCCTATGTTTTATTGTTTTATGTTTTTGTACAGTAATATAAGTTTAATCTATGTGTTTGTTAGTGTTTGTTATATTGAGTTATACTAATGCTGGCCAGTGTAATTTGTTCTGGCAGTATGAATGCTTACGGAGGTAAAGTCTCAAATGTTGGATGGGATATTACATTTGCTATTGTTTTTGGGTTATGTTTATATTTGTAAGAGCTAATTTTATGTTATTCATTTGTCCTGTAGCTCTTACGTTGTTTTATGAAGAAACGGAGAATGGGAAATATATATGCATTTTAAATAATGCTAAATGTGAATAAAAGCTTCATGAAACAGCAGTACGCTTCACCATTGTCTGGCTGGGGGTTTGCTACACTGACCAAAGCCCTTCTTGCACAGCTTGTTTTTTTTTTTCATCTGCCATGCATGAAGTGTAGGACTTTATACATGTGACTTTCTTAATCACTTCCAATCAATCTTATTTGCCACAATTGAACTCATGAATAGTCAGAATACTCATTTACATGAGATATTTCAGGGTCTCATGTTTAATCAAACATGTTTAATCAATTATAAATAAAGTCTACTACACATCAGTATGTGAACAATATTTCAATGAGTTGAAATACTTTCTAAAGGCACAGTATGTACCAGGATGCTATAAAGTTTACAGGTTATGTTCGGCCCTCTCTCCAAACCATTAACCTTTGGTGACCCTTCCAGTTCACTACGCCTATAATTGGGTGATTTTTATTTCCTTGTAAAAATTGAGGTATTCTATTTCCATTAAGACAGCATGGGAATAGAAAAGGGAAAAGAAAGCAAGAAGTAGCTGCAACAGGCAGGGACCAAAGAGTCCTTCCAAAAAAAAACCTGCTTATAATTACCCTATAAAGGAAAACCACAACAAAGTCACAACAAATGTTATGCAATAAAGAAACAATATGAATCAAGAGACAGAAGAGACAATGGATAACATGAATACATGTGAGAGACTGCTCAAGGGTGCAAAGTGGCTGTCAACAGAATTATACTTTTTCATTCTTACATTAGACAACCTGCTTTGCTTTCTTGCTGAATCTTGGGAGATGAACGTGATGCAATTTGGGAATATAATCTCCGGCATCAACAAAAACGGAAAAATGCCTGGAAAGGTAACAAAAACGGGGGTAACCATTTGTATAACAACGGACTTTTAGCTTTCTCTTTAGCTTTTGCAGTGTCTGCTAATGGAGAAGGACTACTGTTATTGCTTGCCATTTATTTATTGCAAGTGCTGTAGCGTCTCCCAGTGAATAGAAATAAAGAAACCTTAGACACTTCCATATTCCTCACGCAGCGACACAGATGTGTTATGCATTCAGCCTCTCCTGTTCCTTCTACTTTTTTCCAGCACTTCCGTTAAAGCCTTAGATTCCCTTTGGTCTGGTTATTTCATCTCCGTTCATGTTATTTCTTTAGGAAATAGAGGTGGAGGGTGGGGTGGGGGGGAATCAACCGCTGCCATGGAAACGGCATACACACACAAAACTGGAAGTGATGCCGGTGTGGTTCAGTTCCCATTGGCTGAGTCCGGAACAGTGTAGCGTGGGCTGCGGTGGGAAAGGTAATGTCATGAACAGCTGCCCCAGCTGGATCACCGGCCCAGCCCCTAAAAAGCGTCAGCAGACCAGATACCGAAAACAGGAAGTGTTTTCCAAAGCTCCTCTCAGACTTCATTTCCGTGCGCTTGGAAATGAGGTATTTTGTAAAAAAAGAACGATTGTTACGTAAACACGCACTTGAACTTTGTTTTGTTCGTTTTTGGATATTTGGTGCATTTGTCATCTGCATTCAGGCTATTTGCGTCTGAATATTGAACCCTGAACAATAATGTTTATTCTTAATATCTCTAACATTCCTTCTATCCAAACAAGAGGCTATGAACACGTGTCCCTTGCTGGTGATGTTATGGGCTATTGTGCTTGTGCCAACACAGGGAGAATACAGACTGGAAGGACTTATTATTAACAGTGTGAGATAAAATGTAAGATAAAACTTAAAAGCGAATAGCAAATTATTTAAATAAAATGTATGTAAATTAATAGAAAGCTTGGCAAGCAATACAAAAAGACAAAAATAAACAGGCAAGTAATTTGTAGGCCCATAAAAGGTAGGCTACAACATAAGGTGTATAACTTACCCTCACGGACACATCTACAAGCGTAAAGGTAAGACAGTAAACATTAACAAACTCAAAGAAACAAACAAGTTTTCTGTAGCTATTCGATACACATCTTGAACAATGGGCCCTGCTTTGATAATGGAAAAATACTTTTGAATGAGACCATTTTGTGGAGTTAGAATAGATAAGAAATGGAATCGAGGTAGTGTCACATCATATATACATATCACATAACGCGTTGTTGGAGGAGTGAAAAATATTGTGTTTCAAAAAGCGTTTGAATTGGGTGGGATCCTAGCTCTAAAATGTATCCTAGCCCTAAGATCTGACATTAAATATGTAGTTTGATATGCTACGCTTTGCAACATGTAGAAAAGTGTAAGTGTAATTCTGTTTTGGAAGTATGTTGTATTTCAGAGATGTGGACACACGCACACACACCATTTGAATTTGTGCTAACTAACATATCACATTTTTTTAGTAGGCGTGGTTAACAGTCGACCTCTCTCCAGTTCATCTATCAGTTCATCCTGTAGCATAGCTAATGTTATTTTAACTAGCTGCTATAAGGAGTTACTGTAATTATGGCTAGTGGATGAGGCATGTCTAAAGTAATTATTGCATAAAACATGAGTTTAATAATACAGTAATATAATATAGTACAAAATAAAACTAACAAAAAAAATGGTTGTGTTCTGACATTATAAAATGTTGGGTGAAACAACCTCCCTGATATTAGTTTTTGCAGGTTGGAGATGTATGTCACTGGCAATTAATTACAACAGATGGTGACCATTTTTCCATATTGGCACCGATTATGAAACTGAATGAAAGTGAATTCAAACCATTATGAATCCATAACTATGGGCAAAAAGTTTGTGCCAACCATGTACGACATTACAGGAAGAACCTGAGTGCTGTTATTTACTTCAGGGACGGCATGATGAAATATTGATTGTTGGGGTTCCAATACATTTGTGACAAAATTGTGGTCTAATGGGCACTGAAAGAAACCCATAAGCTACAATGATAGCTGCAGAGGTCTTTCTGTAGTGGAGCGTGTGGCGTGATTGAAATGCTATCTGTACCCGTAGCAATGTGGACAGACTGGCCATTTCAAACCCGTTACACTCACCCTTCTTTGACCTCTTTTGACCTTAGCAGCTGGGCAGAGCACAACTGGTTGATCCAGATCAACAGGCACCAATGTAACCAATGTGACTGCCCCATGCACAAAAAAAGTGCTATAACCTTCGCCAGAGTAAAGCCGTGTACCATCACAGAGCAAGGGAAACAACTAATTCAAATCTCAGAATGACCTCACTTTCCCATTCTAAAATTCTGTTTCATCTAAGTTGATGCAGCTTTGTAACACTGATAGTCAGCAGCCACGCACCAATTTGACAGGCCCAGCAAAAATGCACCTCTGACACATCCTTGAATTGATGGTATTTTCGACCGGTGGTTTTGACTTAATCTAGGGAATTATTAATGAATACCTCAAGTGAGATCAGCTGAAACTTTCTTAACACAACCATGTTTATCTTCCATTACTGTGCAATTATGCTCTTATTGTGCTATATCTTCTCAAAATGGGGCGTACAGGAACCCAGTTTCCATTCCTGATGCTACAGTAAAGCTATTAGATAAGAATGTGGGTTTGGCAGCTAATCATCGCAAAGATAATCAACATTGTTTCTGAGAAATTCGGGACAATTTAGAAGTACATGCAATCAAAACCAGTTCTGTTTCCTCTTGTGCTCTGTTCTCATTACTCTAACTCACTGTGACTCATTCTGGGTTTGACATCAAGTAGTACCCTTTCACTTGGGGAGCAGATGTAAGCAAATTAGGTTTAGGTCTATTTGGATGAAGCTATCTGGTCTGCAAAATAACCAAAATGTTTCAATAGACACAGACGAGGTAGCAGCTTCTCAAATCGGTCAACCACTGTGGGATGGATGATCCGATGTCATTAGCAGTATTTGTGAAACATTTACTACAATTAATTCATCAAGATTGCATGTTCAAATGTATAATCCACAATAATAGCTCTAGTTGGGACCCATAAAAAAACGAAATCACCTTTGAAAGCATGTCATGTTACATTTGAGAAATTTTAAATTTCTCAGAATTACTACAGAAATATCTCAAACAGATCTCATTTTATCAGCCAAATCATTATTTATTTACTCCCAGAAAGATTGTCTTATAAAATGACAACAGACATTTAAAAATACTTGATTTCTTGAATGTCAAGCTAGTAAGACAAGAAAATTAATTTTATTAAAGAATTTTCTAAAATGTTATTTAAAATAAAATGGGTTTGCACACTTCCAGAACAAACCAAAAAATGGATGAACATTTCTGGATAAAAAAGTGCTATTGACTGACTAGTATCAACAAAGCATTTGTTATACCGACAGTCTAGTGGAGTGCATTATATTTATCAATCTGAAAGAAGAACCTGGGAGGGAGAAAATACATTTCATTTAGCTGAGGACAGGGCGTGTACATACATATTTATGGAACTATTGCTACATTTTGTGGTTAAATTTAGCCTGTAACACAATAATTCCCAGAGTGCCCTGAGGATTTAGTTGGAACTAGTATTGCAAAATTCAGAAAAATCAAACTTTTGGAATGTGAAGACTTTAATTGTTCAACCACTGGACTCCACCTATAATGAACTATCTTAGCCCACTTTAAGGAGCAAGAGAAAAAGAAAACATTTATATAGAGACCAGTTGTTGTTGCACTTCATTCTGAGCAACTGTCCCTGATGCCAGCAGCTGGTTGATGACATCATCACTGTAGGACAAGCTGTCCCTGAGCACCTGCACAGTGTGTTGGCCAATCACGGGAGGGGGTGTCGGTTCTCTGTTCTCAAAGGTGCTGAATCGGACAGCTGGACCTGTAGAAAAAGAAATAGAGTAGAGAAAGGAAGGTTGTAGGTTGCATTCAAACGCAATTGCCACATACAATGCCTTTAGACCCTTTAACCTTATATATAGACCCTTTAACCTTCTCCATATTCTGTTGTTTTGTAAAGTGAATTAACAAGTGAATATTTTTTTGGCCATAAATCTACACACAAAACCCTGTTGCAATACCCCACATTTTTATTTACATTTGTGCCAAAAGATGACATATCTTGAAGTAACCAGGGCCCAGTTAATCAAAAAGTTTAAATCCGGGTCAGAATGTTCTGGATTTGAAAATCCCATGTTATGCTATCCAGGATCAGGTAATCCATCATATTTTTGTGTCGGTTTTTCAAAGCAACATTGGATTGGTTCACCTGAGGCCTGTACTAAAAAGCAAGTTCAACATGGCCTGGATTACTTTCCATTAACTGGCTTGACTTAACCTGACGCTTGTGGGAAAGAGATGTCACGACGGTTGTTATCAGTTTGTTCAATCAACCCAGGATTTCCCAATCAAGCTACAAGTGCGTTCACATGAAATGGGCGGAGTGTGCACCATACCACCAATCGCAGCCATGGACAAGTGTAGAGAATCTTATTTCACGCAAGAGGAACAAATAATTATAATTGATAAATATTAAGAAGATAAAACAGTCATACTGGCAAAAAGTAACACTGTTGCTACCGCTAAAATAGAAAGGAAAGCTGGCAAAAGATTGCAGACTGTGTGAATGAGTAAGTTACAGACTCATCTCTATCACTGCCCATTCATTAAGTTACAGACTCATCACTATCACTGCTCATTCATTAAGTTACAGACTCATCACTATCACTGCTCATTAATTAAGTTACAGACTCATCACTATCACTGCCCATTCATTAGTTACAGACTCATCACTATCACTGCCCATTCATTAAGTTACAGACTCATCACTATCACTGCCCATTCATTAAGTTACAGACTCATCACTATCACTGCTCATTCATTAAGTTACAGACTCATCACTATCACTGCTCATTCATTAAGTTACCGACTCATCACTATCACTGCTCATTCATTAAGTTACAGACTCATCACTATCACTGCCCATTCATTAAGTTACAGACTCATCACTATCACTGCCCATTCATTAAGTTACAGACTCATCACTGCTCATTCATTAAGTTACAGACTCATCACTATCACTGCTCATTAATTAAGTTACAGACTCATCACTATCACTGCTCATTAATTAAGTTACAGACTCATCACTATCACTGCTCATTCATTAAGTTACAGACTCATCACTATCACTGCCCATTCATTAAGTTACATACTCATCACTATCACTGCTCATTCATTAAGTTACAGACTCATCACTGCTCATTCATTAAGTTACATACTCATCACTATCACTGCTCATTCATTAAGTTACAGACTCATCACTATCACTGCCTATTCATTAAGTTACAGACTCATCACTATCACTGCCCGTTCATTAAGTTACAGACTCATCACTATCACTGCCCATTCATTAAGTTACAGACTCATCACTATCACTGCCCATTCATTAAGTTACAGACTCATCACTATCACTGCCTATTCATTAAGTTACAGACTCATCACTATCACTGCCCGTTCATTAAGTTACAGACTCATCACTATCACTGCTCATTCATTAAGTTACAGACTCATCACTATCACTGCCCATTCATTAAGTTACAGACTCATCACTATCACTGCTCATTAATTAAGTTACAGACTCATCACTATCACTGCTCATTCATTAAGTTACAGACTCATCACTATCACTGCTCATTCATTAAGTTACCGACTCATCACTATCACTGCTCATTCATTAAGTTACAGACTCATCACTATCACTGCCCATTCATTAAGTTACAGACTCATCACTATCACTGCTCATTCATTAAGTTACAGACTCATCACTACCACTGCTCATTCATTAAGTTACAGACTCATCACTATCACTGCCCGTTCATTAATGCAGGACTAGATTTCACTATAATTATACATGTGTACTCAATTAAAGCAATGTGTTGCTGAGATGAATTGTCTTGTGTCATTATTATTGCTGGATACCTTCAGTTGCAACCCTGGCAGTGTGAAGCGGTCTTGGGAACAAAAAAAGAATAAACATAGGAACATCATTCAAACCAAATGCTGGATTTAATTCACATTCTGGCAACATACGGCTCAAGTAGCTGACTAAGATATGTCTGTCCCTCTGCTGAGAACCTATATATTTTATAAAGATAGTAATCTGGAAAAGCAAACTGGTTTTGTTGTTCCCTGAATATCCCTGCTCCATTAAGTGAACCTCCCACTATTTGTGCACCAAACGGGATCTTCTAAGAATGGTGACGACATATTCAATCGAGAATTGTTTGGTCAGCAGGCGGTGCTTTTATTCGCGTTAATCTGTTATCTCGATTAAAACCTGCTCCGGACCAGGTTAGGTTCACAGCATATGTTACCATGGCGATGTAACCCGGTAAGAACCAACGTCGTGATACCGAAAATCCAGGGTTGAACCTGAAGTTACCTCGCAAACCACAAATCTTGCTTCGTAGTACAGGCCTCTGATCCAAACTTTGTTAAGATGACTAAATCCGGATTACCAGTGCTCGAAAATGGGACAACATATGACAATATAGGCTACTAGCTATGTAAAGAACAACTGGTGAAATAGTCAGCGTGGGGCTACTAAGTGTTTTTATTTGGAGAGATAAAGCAGCACAATAAAAAACAAACATCTCCTTTTTTTCGGCAGTCAGAACCCTCATCTGTCCCTCAACAAAAAAATCTAAACAAACAAATACCATGAAAACGCATTTTAAATCAGGAGAGTTCAAAATGGCCAATAGTTAACAAAATAAAGAATGATCAGAGTTCTTCTTTATATATAGAAAACCATCTTTTAGATGCCCTGCGTATAGGAGGCAGATCTCAAGTCTGGCTTTGTTTTACTGTGGTTGGCTAAGGGTGATTTGTTCCTCTGCTAGACAAATCTGTATTTCTGCTCTTTTGCTTTCATGTTTAAGTACGGTAGGGACTTCTCCCAGACCAACCTCCAGCGTTCTCTCAAAATGAGGGAATGACTAGATGTGCAATATGGGTTACAATTGTTTGAAACTACTTTTAACTGGATCATATTTGACAGTTATAAATGACAGTTAAAAATACATATATAATTTTTTATATTGAAAGCTTTGGGGGGATTCTGTTCTAACCTAATAGGTAGCCGAATGTCTATTTTATCTACTTCATCACTGTAACAAGAAAACATCTCAAGTGCCACATTTACCGGTAAGTAAAAGTATATACTATTTGACACAAATTATTTATTATTTGACAATGTCTTTTCTTACGTTTTGTTCCTGAAATTCATGCCGAATCCACCCTTCTGCTGGGATCAGAATAATCCTGATGCTTTGGATCAAAAGCTAAACGGTTTTGAACAACAAAAACAGAAGGTATGCAAGATCAAGAGGACCTGGGGCAAAAATGTATCATGACATGACTTGACATAACATGAACCCAAAGACTAATCCTAATATATCTGGAAAGACCTGAACATCACAGTTCACCAACGCTGAGAGGATTTATCAAGAACAGACAACTTTCCCTTTTTTCTGATTGGCTCAGGGGTGGCAATCAGTGTCTAGCTATTTAGCTTGGCTAATTGGTAAAATATGAGTGCTAGCCGTAGATGGTCAACTAAACACAGCATGATCACAGCAAGAGGTGGTAAGACAAATACCAAGTGATCACAAGGCCTAAAAATGTTTCTGTATGCCACTACCTCTCAAATAAATCATCATTCAACCTCGGTCCGCAAAACTGTCCCTTAAAGCGGCTGCCAAATATCTTAAGAAATATATCCTAATTATTATATTATAACTCATAATAAGAATGAAAACATTATTTCCAATAAATGTATATGAAGTATGTTAGCAGCTATTCTGTGTAAGAATGGTGTAGGCAAAGTCCATCCACCGAATGGTTACATTCATATCATAAAGAGATTTCAATGTTTAGTTCTCTGATTGGTCCTTGTCTTGACTGCTGATTAGCCAGCTCAGGAAGTTGATGAGCATTTTTCAAACAATCTGAAATCAGTTTCAAGCTGGGGTTTTAAGTGTTTGGTTTCCCCATTTTAGTTTTGGTCACAAATATGTGTATGACTCAACTCAACATTATTTGGCAATGCAATTTTCAATGGGCAGTTACATTAGGTTCCTGTGATAAGGCTTTCATCATGACAGAAATAATAGATGAAAAGGCTTTTTATCATGACGTAGACAAATGATAACACAGGCTGCTCGACAGTTTGCCCAATAGTAGAGACAAATGCATGCATCGTCGGAACAACACGTAGAAACAATGAAGACATAATTGACATCATACATTTCCAGAAGCCAGTATAGATGGCATTAACAAATATTAACAATGTATTTCCTTCTTCAAATGTATTGTTACTCACATCCCTGCTGTAACTAATAGTGCTACACCACTTCTTTAGCACACCTTTATAGACTGTTGAGCCAAAACGTTATGCCTAATATGCTGTTGGTATTCCGCGTGCTGCGGAAAACAGCGCCAATTTACCCCTGAATGTGTCCTGTGGTATCTGGCACCAGGAAATTAGCAGCAGATCCCTGAAGGTGTCCTGTGGTATCTGGACCCAAAACATTAGCAGAAGACCCCTGAAGGTGTCCTGTGGTATCTGGATCCAAAACATTAGCAGCAGATCCCTGAATGTGTCCTGTGGTATCTGACACCAGGACATTAGCAGCAGATCCCTGAATGTGTCCTGTGGTATCTGACACCAGGACATTAGCAGCAAATCCCTGAATGTGTCCTGTGGTATCTGACACCAGGTCATTAGCCGCAGATCCCTGAATGTGTCCTGTGGTATCTGGCACCAAGACATTATGACAGACCCCTGAATGTGTCCTGTGGTATCTGGCACCAAGACATTATGACAGACCCCTGAATGTGTCCTGTGGTATCTGGCACCAGGACATTAGCAGCAGATCCCTGAATGTGTCCTGTGGTATCCAGTAAGTTGCGAGGTGGTGTTGCCGGGGATATCATTTGTTTGCCTAGCACATCCCACAGATGCTCAATCGGATTGAGATCTGGGGAACTTGGAAGCCAGGGCAACACCTTGAACTTTTCATAACTGAAAAAGGCCACGGCAATCAGGGCATACCATTGCCATGAAACGGATGTACCTGGTCTGCAACAATGTTTCGCTAGCTGGCACATGTCAAATTGACGTCCACATGAATCAGTTGCAGTGGTGGCCAGTGAATCAAATAAATTAAGGACTGTAAAATACAAACTGAGGTATTTTTTACTAGTTGGTGTCACGAGTGGTGAGTTAGGGTACTGCACTGTCTGGTTTCGGGTGCCCACTTCCTGGTTTATGTTGGTTACAGCTGTTGGGGATTTGTAATCACTGGGTTATAAAGGGATTGCCTAGATGTCACTGTTTGCTGTTCATTGTTTCTATGTCACACAGTTATGTTGGTCGGTGAGTGTTTGTCTATGTGGATTTGTCACTGTGTTAGTTTTGTAGTTGTCGCTTTGTGTAAGTGCACTTTTGTTTCACACAGTGTATAGTTTGTTCCACCGTTTGTTGTCGTGTTTGTGTTATTTTAATACATGGCACGAAACGAATATTCAAGCTCTGCAATTGGCTTCAACCTGCACTACACCACCCTGGTTCGTGACAGAATGAACAGCCAACCAAGCCAGCAGAGTCGGACGGTGAGTGGATTCTGCGGGGGGGCAAGCTATAGCGCCCCGTCGGATGAAGCTCACCGTCACCCCACGGAGCGGTGGGAGTGGAATCGGCCGGAGACACCACAGGAGCGGTGGCTACGTCTCCGGCCGTATGCTGTATATGAACCATCTTTGCAGCATTCAGGGTCAGTGACAATGGGTCCGCGGGCCTTCTATGAAGGCAAGAGGACATCCCGGAGGCGCCCCAAAGTAATTTTTGGGGGGGAGCTAACGGGGTGTTCACGGAGGTCCGCGGAGAGAACACCCACGACCCTGGTGCTGCAACAGCAGCCCCCCACTGCTCCGGTGCTGCAGCCAGGGCCAGCAAAAGCCATGGAGCTGCAGCAACAACCCCAGCTCCAGCCGGGTGATTACCCTTTCCGGCCACCAACCTCCAGGGCCCAGAGACCACCTAAGGGCCTGGAGTGCCAGCCGCCCGGAGTGATAAGGAGATGGTGGGGGGTGTGGTTCACCCTGCAGGACCAGCCTCTCCCACTCCAGGGTGAGTGCCTAGATGAGCCCCTCCCACCTTTGCTTAAGTGCCCTGAGCGGCTCCTCCCTCCTCTGCGTGAGTGCCCGGACCAGCCCCTCCCACCTTTGCTTGAGTGTCCAGAGCGGCTCCTCCCCCCTCTACGTGAGTGCCCGGACCAGCCCCTCCCACTTAAGCATGAGTGTCCTGAGCGGCTCCTCCCCCCTCTACGTGAGTGCCCGGACCAGCTCCTCCCACTCCAGTGTGAGTGCCCTGAGGGGCTCCTCCTTCCTCCGCCAGAGCTCCCAGAGCGTCCCTGCCTGCCAAAGCTCCCAGAGCGTCCCTGCCTGCCAGAGCTCCCAGAGCGTCCTTGCCTGCCAGAGCTCCCAGAGCGTCCTTGCCTGCCAGAGCTCCCAGAGCGTCCTTGCCTGCCAGAGCTCCCAGAGCGTCCTTGCCTGCCAGAGCTCCCAGAGCGTCACCGCCTGCCAGAGCTCCCAGAGCGTCCTTGCCTGCCAGAGCTCCCAGAGCGTCACCGCCTGCCAGAGCTCCCAGAGCGTCACCGCCTGCCAGAGCTCCCAGAGCGTCACCGCCTGCCAGAGCTCCCAGAGCGTCACCGCCTGCCAGAGCTCCCAGAGCGTCACCGCCTGCCAGAGCTCCCAGAGCGTCACCGCCTGCCAGAGCTCCCAGAGCGTCACCGCCTGCCAGAGCTCCCAGAGCGTCACCGCCTGCCAGAGCTCCCAGAGCGTCACCGCCTGAAATGGCGGAGACTACGCCGCCTGAAATGGCGGAGACTACGCCGCCTGAAATGGCGGAGACTACGCCGCCTGAAATGGCGGAGACTACGCCGCCTGAAATGGCGGAGACTACGCCGCCTGAAATGGCCGCCGCCACGCCGCCTGAAATGGCCGCCGCCACGCCCACGCCGATGGCCGCCGCCACGCCACGTCGATGGCCGCCGCCACGCCCACGTCGATGGCCGCCACCACGATGGCCGCCGCCCCATCCGCCACGATGGCCGCCGCCACGTCCACCAAGATGGCGGAAGCCTTGCCGCACAAGACGGCGATCGGGCCACTAAGGCCCTTTTAAGGGCTGGACCTGCTGTCTGGGACTAACCCTTTGGGTGTGACAGTGGGTTGTCACGAGTGGTGAGTTAGGGTACTGCACTGTCTGGTTTCGGTGCCCACTTCCTGGTTTATGTTGGTTACAGCTGTTGGGGATTTGTAATCACTGGGTTATAAAGGGATTGCCTAGATGTCACTGTTTGCTGTTCATTGTTTCTATGTCACACAGTTATGTTGGTCGGTGAGTGTTTGTCTATGTGGATTTGTCACTGTGTTAGTTTTGTAGTTGTCGCTTTGTGTAAGTGCACTTTTGTTTCACACAGTGTATAGTTTGTTCCACCGTTTGTTGTCGTGTTTGTGTTATTTTAATACATGGCACGAAACGAATATTCAAGCTCTGCAATTGGCTTCAACCTGCACTACACCACCCTGGTTCGTGACAGAATGAACAGCCAACCAAGCCAGCAGAGTCGGACGGTGAGTGGATTCTGCGGGGGGGCAAGCTATAGCGCCCCGTCGGATGAAGCTCACCGTCACCCCACGGAGCGGTGGGAGTGGAATCGGCCGGAGACACCACAGGAGCGGTGGCTACGTCTCCGGCCGTATGCTGTATATGAACCATCTTTGCAGCATTCAGGGTCAGTGACAATGGGTCCGCGGGCCTTCTATGAAGGCAAGAGGACATCCCGGAGGCGCCCCAAAGTAATTTTTGGGGGGGAGCTAACGGGGTGTTCACGGAGGTCCGCGGAGAGAACACCCACGACCCTGGTGCTGCAACAGCAGCCCCCCACTGCTCCGGTGCTGCAGCCAGGGCCAGCAAAAGCCATGGAGCTGCAGCAACAACCCCAGCTCCAGCCGGGTGATTACCCTTTCCGGCCACCAACCTCCAGGGCCCAGAGACCACCTAAGGGCCTGGAGTGCCAGCCGCCCGGAGTGATAAGGAGATGGTGGGGGGTGTGGTTCACCCTGCAGGACCAGCCTCTCCCACTCCAGGGTGAGTGCCTAGATGAGCCCCTCCCACCTTTGCTTAAGTGCCCTGAGCGGCTCCTCCCTCCTCTGCGTGAGTGCCCGGACCAGCCCCTCCCACCTTTGCTTGAGTGTCCAGAGCGGCTCCTCCCCCCTCTACGTGAGTGCCCGGACCAGCCCCTCCCACTTAAGCATGAGTGTCCTGAGCGGCTCCTCCCCCCTCTACGTGAGTGCCCGGACCAGCTCCTCCCACTCCAGTGTGAGTGCCCTGAGGGGCTCCTCCTTCCTCCGCCAGAGCTCCCAGAGCGTCCCTGCCTGCCAAGCTCCCAGAGCGTCCCTGCCTGCCAGAGCTCCCAGAGCGTCCTTGCCTGCCAGAGCTCCCAGAGCGTTGCCTGCCAGAGCTCCCAGAGCGTCCTTGCCTGCCAGAGCTCCCAGAGCGTCCTTGCCTGCCAGAGCTCCCAGAGCGTCACCGCCTGCCAGAGCTCCCAGAGCGTCCTTGCCTGCCAGAGCTCCCAGAGCGTCACCGCCTGCCAGAGCTCCCAGAGCGTCACCGCCTGCCAGAGCTCCCAGAGCGTCACCGCCTGCCAGAGCTCCCAGAGCGTCACCGCCTGCCAGAGCTCCCAGAGCGTCACCGCCTGCCAGAGCTCCCAGAGCGTCACCGCCTGCCAGAGCTCCCAGAGCGTCACCGCCTGCCAGAGCTCCCAGAGCGTCACCGCCTGCCAGAGCTCCCAGAGCGTCACCGCCTGAAATGGCGGAGACTACGCCGCCTGAAATGGCGGAGACTACGCCGCCTGAAATGGCGGAGACTACGCCGCCTGAAATGGCGGAGACTACGCCGCCTGAAATGGCCGCCGCCACGCCGCCTGAAATGGCCGCCGCCACGCCCACGCCGATGGCCGCCGCCACGCCCACGTCGATGGCCGCCGCCACGCCGACCACGATGGCCGCCGCCCCATCCGCCACGATGGCCGCCGCCACGTCCACCAAGATGGCGGAAGCCTTGCCGCACAAGACGGCGATCGGGCCACCAAGGCCCTTTAAGGGCTGGACCTGCTGTCTGGGACTAACCCTTTGGGTGTGACAGTGGGTCCTTGCCTGTTGCTCCCTTGTTTTTTTTTGTGTGTTGTTGTTAATGTTGGTTGTTGTTGGCTATCTGGGAGCTAGCCTTAAGTGGGGGGTACTGTCACGAGTGGTGAGTTAGGGTACTGCACTGTCTGGTTTCGGGTGCCCACTTCCTGGTTTATGTTGGTTACAGCTGTTGGGGATTTGTAATCACTGGGTTATAAAGGGATTGCCTAGATGTCACTGTTTGCTGTTCATTGTTTCTATGTCACACAGTTATGTTGGTCGGTGAGTGTTTGTCTATGTGGATTTGTCGCTGTGTTAGTTTTGTAGTTGTCGCTTTGTGTAAGTGCACTTTTGTTTCACACAGTGTATAGTTTGTTCCACCGTTTGTTGTCGTGTTTGTGTTATTTTAATACATGGCACGAAACGAATATTCAAGCTCTGCAATTGGCTTCAACCTGCACTACACCACCCTGGTTCGTGACAGTTGGCTTCTTATGTTTAAGTTAGGCTATAATATATTCTTATGTTCAAATGTATCAATAGTTTAACTATCAACCTAATGTAAACTTACTTTACCTTGTCTTTGATTTTGTAAATATAGCAGGAATTTTGTTCACCTGCCATGTAGGGGTAGTAATAGCACTTTCCTACCCTGAACGATTGGGTTGGTTAAAGGATCTTGTTCCCCACTCCCAATACAAATAGTTTCAGTACCTACATGTGTCAGTATGTATTGCCGATCCTGCTGAATAGATTAATGAGTGCATAACACCCTATTCACGTTAGGGGCGGCTTCAGGTGATGCAGCATAGTGTCAGCCAATCAACTAATAGCATAAACTCCCCATAACAGGACAGGTGAAACACCCTTACTTCATGGTAAGTATGATAATAATCATTGGATATCAAAGGGAGATGAGATGGATATCAAAGGGAAGGATAGTAAATCATTATAATATTGTTTTACACATTTTAATAATAATAAACAAACTTATAGATATGGTTACTTCGGTCTAGCAAAGTTTATTCGGAAAATATCTTAAGGTTAATGTCTGAAGTAATCAGGTATGGCAACAATGCATCTTCTGGATGCCTTAGATCTTCCCAGAATGAGTAATTTTCCTAAAATAATTGCTGTTATTTGCAACATTGTTGATTCAATGATGAGTCACTCTTGCTAAACCATTGGATTAACTACAATCCCATGTCTTTTTAAAGATGATGTCCACCCAATAGAAACGTTGTGTTGTTGTAATAATTTCAAGCATGTGAACATTCCAACATGCCTCATCATGTACAGTAAGGGATAAACACTAATGGTGTGTACATTTCCTTGGAAATAATGGAAAATACGCCTCATCCCTTTACGGTATTCTTTTTTCCAAATAATTGTACAGAATGTAGGTGTTTATTCTGCTTACAAACCTGTGTCACAAACCTTTTGGTTTAGTGCAGGGAAATTACACAGTCTCATCTCATCTCATCTCATCTCATCTTCAACCGCTTATCCGGGGTCGGGTCGCGGGGGTAGCAGCTCTAGCAGGGGACCCCAAACTTCCCTTTCCCGGGCAACATTAGCCAGCTCTGACTGGGGAATCCCGAGGCGTTCCCAGGCCAGTGTGGAGATATAATCTCTCCACCTAGTCCTGGGTCTTCCCCGAGGTCTCCTCCCAGCTGGACGTGCCTGGAACACCTCTCTAGGGAGGCGCCCAGGTGGCATTCGTACAAGATGCCCGAACCACCTCAACTGGCTCCTTTCTATGCAAAGGAGCAGCGGCTCTACTCCGAGTTCCTCTCGGATGACTGAGCTTCTCACCCTATCCCTAAGGGAGAGGCCAGCCACCTTTCTGAGAAAACCCATTTCGGCCGCTTGTACCCGCGATCTCGTTCTTTCGGTCATGACCCAGCTTTCATGACCATAGGTGAGGGTAGGAACAAAGATTGACCGGTAGATCGAGAGCTTTGCCTTTCGGCTCAGCTCTCTTTTCGTCACAACGGTGCGGTGAAGCGAATGCAACACCGCCCCCGCTGCTCCGATCCTCCGACCAATCTCCCGCTCCATTGTTCCCTCACTCGCGAACAAGACCCCGAGGTACTTGAACTCCTTCACTTGGAGTAAGGACTCATTCCCTACCCGGAGTAGGCACTCCACCGGTTTCCTGCTGAGAGTCATGGCCTCAGATTTAGAGGTGCTAACCCTCATCCCAGCTGCTTCACACTCGGCTGCGAACCGATCCAGTGAGTGCTGAAGGTCACCGACCGATGAGGCCATCAGGACCACATCATCCGCAAAAAGCAGTGATGTGACCATCAGCCCACCGAACGGGAACCCCTCCCCCCCATGACTACGCCTTGATATCCTGTCCATGAATATTACAAACAGGATTGGTGACAAAGCGCAGCCCTGGCGGAGGCCAACCCCCACCTGGAACGAATCCGACTTACTGCCGAGGACACGGACACAGCTCATGCTTTGAGCGTACAGAGATTGGATGGCCCTGAGAAGAGACCCCCTCACCCCATACTCCCGCAGCACCTCCCACAAAAGATCCCGGGGTACCCGGTCATACGCCTTCTCCAGATCCACAAAACACATGTAGACTGGATGGGCATACTCCCAGGCCCCCTCCAGGATCCTTGCGAGAGTAAAGAGCTGGTCCGTGGTTCCCCGGCCAGGACGAAAACCGCATTGTTCCTCTTCAATCTGAGGTTCGACTATTGGCCGAACCCTCCTTTCCAGCACTTTGGAGTACACTTTACCAGGGAGGCTGAGGAGTGTGATACCTCTGTAATTGGCACACACTCTCTGGTCCCCACCCCGGTCTGCCACTCCTCTGGCACTGTCCCAGACTTCCATGCAATGTTGAAGAGGCGTGTCAACCAAGACAGCCCTTCCCCACCCAAAGCTTTTAGCATTTCTGGACGAATCTCATCAGTCCCTGGGGCTTTGCCACTGTGGAGTTGTTTGACTACCTCAGCGACTTCCCCCAGGGAAACTGACGATGACCCTCCATCAGCCTCCAGCTCTGCCTCAGTGAGTTAATAAAGTGAATTAATAAAATGACAAAACAGCGATATAGTACAGATAAACAACACTTACCTACATAGAACGTAGGTTTGAATAATACAAAGCAAAGGAAACATAACAAAGTGAACTAAATAGACATTTGCATGAAATAGTCCTCACACGTGACAGTACCCCCAATTAACCTAATCTCTCCTATTGCTGCCACTAGGGTTTATAAAGGACGCGGGCGACCTTACACTGGTCACCTCACAGTTTCATTTATATCGAAAACGCTAGGTTAATTTCAAAGCCTAAAGGCTATGTTTTGAAGGTTTCTCCGTCATGGGAATTTGCCTTGAGAGAATGCATATTGGGGTAGCATAGTGCACCCTGCGCCTGGTTGATGTAACGCACGTAAATGTCACTATTTTATGCGCAAATAATACAAAAAGTTGCTACAAGAAGTTGAAAATCTACTTCGGAAATCAAGTACACAAAGTTGGAATCTATTTTTAGAAGATATATATGACTTTGAAAAAGTTTGTCGTGGTAAATCAAAACAACTATTGCTAGCATTGTGTAGCAGCTATCTATGGGAAATGTCGCTAGCTTTGCAAAGCCGTTAGCATTGGTTGATAACAGCATTGCAAATGCAGTCGTTCAAATGTTTGCATATTCATAACATTATCATTTCTGATTGATATAGATAGATAATATAAATTGATGTGAAGAATTTATATACTTAGACAATAAATAGACATAATAACGATGGATAGATTACTATGCTTTTAGCATATTAGCTGTTTAACCAGGGGAGGAGTGATGAAATGAGAACATTGTGCTGTATTGGATCTCATGCCTAGTTCTCTGCCCACTCATCATCTATCGTGATGTCACCAGCTGGCTGTGGTAGACGTCGACAAAGCTAAGTGTCTTGATTTCTTCTTTGTAGCTCTCTGGCGTTCAAAGCTTATGACAAAATCATGTCTGGTTGATACTAGCTAATAGACAGACACTGACACACACATACACAGACAGACAAACACGTACACAGAAATACACATACAAAAACACCCACATACACAGACAAACACAAACAGACACCCACAGACACACAGATACAGAGACACAAACATACAAAGACACTCACATACACACACATACACAAATACCCACATACACACACATACACAGACAACACACACAAACACCACTGTGACATCGATGTGTCACATTGGTGCCTCACTTAAATTGTGGTGTAAATAGTTATTACTCAACTTTGTGTTGTTTCTGGTGTTTGTATTTATGTTAGATCATTATTGTCTGCTTTACTTAGCTTTTATTGTATATAGCTTTGTGATGCGGAGCATTCGATCTGCAAACTTGTTGCTGCTCTTGTTAGTACCTTTTATGGGAAGCTAATGATCAATTATGCATGACAGTTTTGGGAGTGTGGAAACCGTTTTGGTAATTACCTTGCATTGTTGAATGTTTACTATCAGGTTATTTACTTGACAAATAATATGTTATCCAGTGTCCACTTTTGGGTAGATTCTGAGAATCTCTGTGTCCTGTAATTTCTTTGTCCATTTCTCACTGGATTCTCATGCAAATTGTCTAAAACCTTTACAACACATTTAAGCCCTCATTATACTTCTGTGTCAACTCCACGGGGTCGTTGCCGTTTTATGGTTCTGCGTCGGGTTGCGTTGCATTTCACCGCCAGATGTATAATCTGACCTGGTCTGCGTCGCCTCGACGCGTAGTTACAATTTTTTGGAGGCTACGGCGTAGGGGTTGGAGAGGGGTTTGCGTCGACGCAGAGGGGTCTGCGAGGGTACGCCGTCGATTCGACGCAGAAGCATAAAACAGGCTTTAGCTGCCATATGGTTGATCATATTAGCAGTGTTCAGCTCCCTATGTCAATGTTACACTATGGGTTTCCCTTTCAAACGTGTTGCCAAAAAAATGAAGAAACAAAAAAATTATGTTTTTCCTTTGTCTTTTCTTTTGCCAGCTCTACTGTGTTATCTAGCGGGCTTTGGCCAAGGGGCTAGAGACCAGTCCTCTGTGGGCTCTGTGCCAGAGGGGAATGGCCAGTCCTCAGCAGGCTCAGACCAAGGAGGTAGAGGCCCGTCCTCAGCGGCCTTTGGTTAAGGGTGTAGAACCTCTGTGGGCTCCTGCGCCGGAGATAGAGGCCAGTCCTCCTCTACCTCTGGTGGTGGTGGTGGTAGAGGCCAGTCCTCCTCTACCTCTGGTGGTGGTAGAGGCCAGTCCTCCTCTACCTCTGGTGGTGGTAGAGGCAAGTCCTCCTCTACCTCTGGGGGTGGTAGAGGCCAGTCCTCCTCTACCTCTGGGGGTGGTAGAGGCCAGTCCTCCTCTACCTCTGGTGGTGGTAGAGGCCAGTCCTCCTCTACCTCTGGTGGTGGTAGAGGCCAGTCCTCCTCTACCTCTGGGGGTGGTAGAGGCAAGCCCTCTTCTACCTCTAGTGGCAGAGGTATAGCCCAGTACACCGCCAGCTCCTGGGGTGGAGGTAGAGGCCAGTCTACCTCTACCTCTAGTGCCGTCCTAGGTTCTTCACTCGCGGAGCAATTGAAAAAATTCCCAGAGGAAACGATAAACACTGAACAGAAAAACTATACACCGATGAAATAAACATGTTCTATAGAGCCACTTACTAAAATGACAAAACATCGATATTTGATTACATTAAATTAGGTGTCCTTTATATCAAAATACATATGCATTCCATATATTTTTTGCATGTGTCGATAATGTATACATCGACCTTTTCATTATTTTAATGCTCCAATTCAGTTAATTAGTAGTTGACATTTGACAGATATGTTCCTTCCAAATGTCTGAATCATGTCACTATTCAATGCCAGGGTATCAACGGGTATTACCCGGGCAGTTATTTTCAACGCAGGTTGCAGGTTGGATTTGCTGGATATTTAGGCAGGATTCCAAAGGAATGTACACTTCAAAAGCCAGCCTACAGCAATTTGAGTGCTGTTTTGGCACGGCAGGATGGCCGTGAAATCCAACGCTCTCCCCTCATTTGGACACTTGTTTCATTGTTTTATTGCCCTCACCTGTTTTCCTAATCACCCTTATATTTATGTTCCTCCATTTACAGTGTGTGTCATCGCTCTTTGTGTGGTTTATGCCAACGTTACGTTTGCGTATGTCTTGTTTAGTGTTTTCTCAGTTATAGTTAAATCTTATTTAATAAATGTCCTTCGTTCACCCTGCGTTTGTGTCCGTCTTCACAATACGTTGCGTTAAACAAAATCTCAAACACTCATAGAACATTTTCAAGTTCACTTCCACACTATGAATTTGAAATAAAGGTTTTTTGTTGTCTGACGAACAATACGAAACCTCAGAAGATGAACAATTACGTATAATTCAATTCAAGGAGAGCAACATTGTGGGCAAAGCAACCCAAAAGCAAAATTATGGTATGCAGACCAAAGGGAGGTCTGTCATCGAGTATTTAGACCACATATCAATGGCAGCACTTTTCAATGTGCCTGTGGGCCAAGAACCGCAAGTGGACATCAGTAAAAATAAGCTATTTTAAAGAAAGGACCATCTTGTAAGTCTTTAGAGGGGTAAGATATATTACTATATCTATATCTAACACCATCTAACAATCTCCTGATGCATTCTGTAAATGATTAGATTCATGGTGTGCAGAATAACAAAAAAAACAAGAACACAATACGTATGCTTTGTAGGAACTTGGGATAGTGATTTTTCAGTCTTGGCATTGCCAAGAAGTTATTGTTCCATCACTACTCTAATTCCAGTTTGGGATTTTCTCTATCCGTTCAAGCAAGTACAAAATATGTTGATTGATTAATGTATGCAAACTACAGTCTGTCTCGTGGAAACTTGTCATATTGCCGCCAGTACAAATGATTTGATGTAGACATAAAATGAAACAATTACAAGTTCACAATGCAATTGCAAACATACACATACATAGGATCTATTTTCCTATCCACATAACACAGCAGACCTTTCAAAACGTATGAAACTACAGTTAAAACAAAAAAACTATAGACAAAGCACTGGAACGAGGCTGACTTTAATGGAAAACACGAACAGGGATGAAACTGGAAAGCAGGTGATGGAAATACAGAAACTCTAACTGTATCGTGAGCATGCGGCTCCAAGGCATGTTTTCCCTCAGCCAATGGATGCCTCAGACGTTAGACATAATACCCTCAACCACATCCTTTACCAACTCCCTCGCTCTTTCGATCCGATGGAAAGATGTCCCTCGTAGAGTTTCACCACAGAATGTCTTCCCTGATCTCTGTTCAGTCCTTCAAAACCTTCGACTTTGAATATTCAGTTGCGACTGAAAACTGTTTCTTTGCTTCTGTCAACATCTGTTTGAATTCCAATTGGAATAGGATCAATCAGCTAAAACATGGATTTGTATTCGTATTTTAAAACAATCAGCGCTGAGCAAATTGATTTCACACTCTATTGATATACGTACATATGAACACATGCCCACACGCAGTTTGTGCCAACTCATTACTGCCCCTGGCTACGCTCCAAGCGGTTGTAAATGGGATGGATGGGTCCTGTGCAGACAGCCCTATTCAGCGAACCCCCTTCTGGAGGACAAGGACAGAGAGGAATGGAGCGAGACGACGCCAGTGAGACAGAATACAACAGGGCTTCCTGCCCACCTCAGAAAGGCATGCAATGGAGCCTGAGGTTTCAATGTTCAGTGGCCTGCGAGTTGGGCCGCGGACCTCTGGGTGTGATGTGGGATTTGCGGAAAAAGTTCAGAGAATTCAATGGGAAAAGCAAAATGAGCGGCAGCAGCTTTGTTTAGTGTCTCAGGATGAGTCAACACGGCTACCCCTTTAGCCCATCCTCGTTGATACCCGGTGAAACGACAGGAAATTGAGATAAAGGAATAGAAAAAGGCTTGACAGTCTAGCGGTTAGGGGACAAAAGCCAGGACGGGGACAAAAGAGCAGCACTCCGGTGCAGACTCACGCCCTCTAGGTTATTGGTCGCCGGAGGCGGGCAGGGGGTGGGAGGACATCAGGGACAGACATTATGTAAAAGGAGCGTTAATGCTGCCATCTCCGGACCAGAGATACCCTCTGGCTACAGGGGTTAGAGCCACTTCACAGCAACCTCTCTCTGCCTCACGCTGCCACGTGTCTCCAACTTTCTTTCCCAGTCTGTTTCTCTGTGAAAAAGAGCAGAATGAGGATCTCGATTTTTACGGGTGGACAAAGATTAAGTGGCTTGTGAAATCCGGGGTCAACGTGCGCCAACGCGGAGAAGAGGCAGAATGAATCGGACGAGGAGGCGGGGGGGTGCTTTCTCGAAGAATAGACGACATGCTTGCCTCCGCTGCTCTCCCTCTCGCAACTGCTACTCTCTGTGGCTCTTATTCCACTTTCAAAGGAAGCGATGAAGGGAGGAGGAGAGGGAGGAGTGTGGGGGGCTGGGGGGCTGGGTGAGGGGTGGCTCATTCGCAGCGGGAAGCTCAACAGCAGAGCTGTCAGTTAAAGTACATCTTCATCTCCAGCGCTTTGAACCCACGCAACAAGTCGCCACTCTTCAGTCTCTTTAATCAGCCGACCCGGATTCCCTTGAACGACGTCATGCATGTTTCATGGGCGCAGTCTGTTCCCAGAAATGGACACCGAGCGGTCCGGGTGAAAAAGTCAAGTTTCTGATCGAACAGAAAACTTTGGTTGGTTTTCAATTTGACAACGTTTGGGTAATCAAATATACACAAAACGGAAAGGGATAAATGTGTAATGACGAAAACAAAGACGACTGTATTGTAGCTGTAGCAGCACATTCGAATATCCAAAGTTCAACTGAAGTTTTCATGGCCAATCGATAATGTCATATTGTTGTCTTTTTCTATTTCTGTTTTATTAGATACCTGCAGGTCAGTGGTAGCTGACTGGCCCCCATTGGTCACCATGGTGCCACATGCTATGATGGTTGGTCACAATGTACAGGCGTCAGGAATGTCATCTTTATCATCCTTGGGGGAAGATCAATGTGTATGTGGCCAGTATCTGCAATGCACGTTGTAAGGTGGTCCTGCAGAACATAATGTTCTGAAGTTAGGTTAGCTCATGTGTCGCTCTCTACTCAATTCGTCTATTGAATTGATGAATCGCTGAATAAGTTACGGGAGAAGAACGCATTACGACAACCACAATTATGCACGATGGAACAAAGCAACCTTGTCCGACATCCACCACCAATCCCGTTTTGTGTTGAGACGATTTATCTCCCAATGTAAGTGCTGTGCTGTCTTTGTTGGGCAGTTAAGGGGATTGACACTGTAAGAGGGATTTATTTTGGTGGCCCTGGTTGTAAAAACGAACTTTGATTAGGTTTGATTAGGTTGACAGTGAGTCAACAGACCAGGGTCCTATGTTCACCTCAGTGTACAATATGTTGTGGATCGCAGTGCAAATTCTGATTTAGTCGTAGTCTTTTGAATAACACGCCATTTAATCTTAGTCTAGTTTTAGTCGACTAAAATCACAAGAGTTTTAGTCTTAGTCTAGTCTTAGTCAACTAAATCCCAAATTCTGGTTTTGCTTACTGACCTACTTGCGATTTTGTGTGGTACAAGGCGCTCACTGCGCTAAGTCAAACTGTTTTAGTACAACATTGGTAAACAACCAAGCCGCACCGCTTGCATCATTACGGTACCATAGCCAGGAGAGTCGCGGAGTAATACATACTGTGCTTCACCACAACAGCAACACAGACACGGACTCGGATAATCACGAGAAGGATTCGGGCATGTTGGATTCGATATGCGCCCAACTGTTAAACTCGGACACTGAAGATAAATAGACCCTTCATTGACAATGCATCTTATAATCTAGTGCGCCCCATAGTGCAAAAAATACGGGGTAGTTATGATTGGATATCTAGTCGATTCGTCCCGGCCTAATATTTTCGTCTAGTTTTTATTCGTTGACGATAATGTCAGTTATATTTCGTCACATTTTCGTCATAATATATTACTTTTTATTTAGTTTTCGTTTAGTTTTCGTCGGTCTCGAGACCACTTTTTTAAGGTCTCGGTCTCGTCTCGGTCTCGGTTACATTTGGACTCGGTCTCGACTCGGTCTCGGACAGTAAGGACTCGTAAATTCTTCCGAGACCAGCCGAGACCAGCGTAGAAATTATCGCCCACAATTTTTTCTAGCAAAATATTTAAGTATGACAAGTAGAGGCTGTATTTCCATTGGCTGTATTTCGTCCAGAGTCAGACTGTTTTTTTCTGATGTGGCTTATCCCGCCAATGGCTATCTACTTTTGAAGAAAAGCCCACCCCCAGCGTCGCTAGAGCGTGCACCCATTCACGTAAATACTTCAATCTTAAACATATGCTCGATCATGTCTGCACAATCTGCCATTATATTCGTTTTGCCTATATTCAGCACATTGAGCACAAATAAATAATTTGTCCGAAAACACACAGCGGTTAGTAATTAAAATACATATATAATGTTCAAAAGCTACAGCCGACGTCCTTCCATGACTTTTCCTAAATACGTGCATTTTACCTTGTCCCGTTTTCAGAATTGCAAAATCACAAACCGAACAATATATAAAACTACTATTTACATGTTTTTTGATACCTAAACTGCCTTCCTGTCGCCAAAATCCCACGCCGCTGGGCGTTGGTACCCTAATTGCGGTACCCAGACACCGATCACACTTCACTGAGCCTATGATGGCAATCGTTGAATGGGCGATACACAGACAAATACTACGAGAACACATATAGACAATAGTCTGATTGGCTTGGTTGAACTACAAAAAAGAGGTACGTTTATAAAGAAATATGTTTCACTAAATAAACAGAACGAATTCCGCCAAATACATACAGCCCCATTCATGTGTCATGCGCCTATTGTACTCAATAATTAATAACGAATGAACCACAGTGTATTCATATAGCCTACAAGAGATTTCAACAAAATATTGTTTTGTATCGAAATTAAACGAATATAAACAATAATTATTAATAGGCTTACTACAAATGGGCGATAAATGAAATTACTCATGCACACAGAAGGACGTGGGACATACATAAGTCCGGGGGGCATACGGCAGAAAGAGCATAAAACTGGACCGGTTATGATCCGATCTATATCAAACTGGACCCGTTTTGGTCCGATCTTAATTAAATTGGACGGGTTGCGGTCTGATCTATATGAACACTGCTGCTGTCTCATGCGCACTCGTAACAAGACTAAGGAACACTGTGCGCAGTGCAACCGGTTCGTTTGCGTGTCCTGCTCAAGCAGACAAACAACTGAAGCTGCGTGCCTGTGGACGGATAAATAATTATAAATAGATTTGTTTATCGGCCAATCATGCGCCAATCATTTGATTGCAAGTCGCTTGTGATCTAAAATGTGTTAGCATTTACTACATCAACATAGGACATACAGTTTGATGGATCTTCATTTATTCGATTTTCAGAAATTTTAATATCATAGCCTGCATTTTAAAATCATGGTTTTATTTTCGTATTTTATGGTTACATAAGACAATAAATAGGCCTACATACTCTTTAAATAAAATTCATTTCATTCAGGATGACAACACAGTAGATGATCTGATGCTGTTGGTCAAGTGTTTTTTTACATTGGTCACTGGACCAAAAACATGTAATATTATTTAGTGTTGATATGACTGGTCTCGGTACCCTTTGGTATCGGTCTCGTCTCGGTCTCGGCCCCCTTCGGTATCGGTCTCGTCTCGGTCTCGGCCCCCTTCGGTCTCGGTCTCGTCTCGGTCTCGGCCCCCTTCGGTCTCGGTCTCGTCTCGGTCTCGCTTTAGGTGGTCTCGAGCACAGCTCTGGTTAGATGTGTTCAATTGAGCAAGTTAGCGATCTACTTTCTGGTTGTGCATAAGCATGCAAATCAGACACTATCTCATTGATGTAGTAAGCTAGCTCCTGTTTAAAACCATTTCCAGTGCAGCTGAGGTGATAGATGGCAGATAACGACCAAATATTGTATGCAGTACTGTAGCTAGCTAATTTTCTAATTTAGCAACTTGAACTTTACTAGCAAGTCGATGAGTACTGCGTTGGAGAGCTTTAATTTCAAAATCTTATTTGCCATGCCCATCCATGTTGCCTGCCAGACAAAAACAGTCAGTGTTGATTCAGGATTTAAAATCCAATTATTACATTTGTAATCAAATCTTGTAATCAAACAACCTTAACAGATTTAACTTCCTTACACATAGGGCAAACAACCAAAGGTAAATTGGTCACCCTGCCAGTTTGGAGAACACTGTGTCATGAATGAATTATGAATGTACATATGCTGCCAATAATGTAGATGTCCATATGCAAGTCATTTGATGGTGTTCTGGACGATGGGGACCACATTTTGAGGTGATATCTACACATATGTCTGACTTGAGTGTGAGAGTCAACAAAGTAAAAAATAAAATGATGAAGTATCAACGTAATATAATATCCCTCTCTGGGATTATTTTTAAAATGTATAAAACTAGCCCAAGGCCAGGAACATTTTAATGGACTTTAGTGACTACGGGCTGACCAACACAGGGTAGCTGCATTCATGACGACTTGTTATCATCTGTTCCTAATAATCAAGCTGTCCATAACAGTGTAGTGCATAGAAAGCCAACTGCAGAGCCGTTGGAATCGTTTGTGGGTTCATTCCAAATAAAACAAGACACGACACAAACGGAAAACCAACGTAGATACTGTGAATTAAATTAAATTGCGCTTAAGAGAGACTTATGAATAAAACATAGAACAACAGATCTAAATACTACTACCAACAGAGGCAATTTTTGTCACAGAGGCAGACAGAACACGGGACACTCCTCCTGGGACTCGAGGGAAACGGATAGGTGACACTCCGGAACGCAGAAGACGGGACCAGCTCAGGAACACTGGAGACGGGACCAGCTCAGAAACACTGGAGACGGGGACCAGCTCAGGAACACTGGAGACGGGGACCAGCTCAGGAACACTGGACATGGGGACCAGCTCAGGAACACTGGAGACGGGACCAGCTCAGGAACACTGGAGACGGGACCAGCTCAGGAACACTGGAGATGGGACCAGCTCAGGAACACTGGAGACGAGACCAGCTCAGGAACACTGGAGACGGGGACCAGCTCAGGAACACTGGAGACGGGGACCAGCTCAGGAACACTGGAGACAGGGACCAGCTCAGGAACACTGGAGACGGGACCAGCTCAGGAACACTGGAGACGGGGACCAGCTCAGGAACACTGGAGACGGGACCAGCTCAGGAACACTGGAGACGGGACCAGCTCAGGAACACTGGACACGGGACCAGCTCAGGAACACTGGAGACGGGGACTAGCTCAGGAACACTGGAGACGGGGACCAGCTCAGGAACGCAGAAGACGGGACCAGCTCAGGAGCATTTGAGACGGGGGCCCATTCAGAAACACTGAAGATGGGGGCGACTGGAATTTTGCAGACGGAGGCTGGCTCTTGCAGCTCCAGCCATACTCTCCACCACCTCCCAGCCACCACCGGGGACTGGTGCTCCAATCCCTTTTGGGGCCTCTGGGTTCTGGAAGTTGGTGACTGAAAAGGTTTGTTGAATGGCTGGAGCTGGGTTTGTGGCTGCAGCACCAGAGTTCTAGCTGGGGTGCTCTCTTTCCCTCTATAGGAGAACCGCTGACCCGATGTAATCGGCCCTGATAGCCGCATAGGTGGTTTGTATCCGAAAGATGTCTGTACCCCTCCTCCTGTGTATCCGGCTTAAGCTATCCCCAATGTGGGGCAACGATGGGAGACTCTGGCAGGCATGAAAACGAGTCAGGGGTGAAAAAGGTGAGAAGGATATTCCCCCTATAGGGGGGTGCGGGGGCATGGTTCCCCGGCCGAAAATTTTACAATGTTTTATGTTTATTAAACATCTCTAACACCATTTCCTTAAAAAAAACCAAGCAGTGCAAAATGTGGGTGTCCTCTATAAAACAATCTGAAAGTGGTTTGAAGTTTCAAGGCCAAATGGTTAAACAGCTATTGAATAAATAACGTTGAGACTTGTACTTTATTGACGGTCCCTAACTGTAAGCACACGGAGGTTTCTCTCGGTCGATCACGGGGTGTAGTGTGGCTGAGTGTGGAAAAACCGGACCTGATCTCGGCCTCCGAATATCTGTTAAATACCCAATATCGTATATCCAACCAACTTTACCTCGGTAAAGCAAATATATTTGTTCGGGAATTTCTCGCACTATAAAAACGAACCTAGCGGGAATGGTTTAAATTATGCGCAATCCCTGCTATCCTGCACTGAAATTCAAGCCCTGCAGATCTTTAGCTGGCTAACATTGCGTTCTCTCCTGCTGTGATAATGATGTGCGCGCTCTTGTCAGCACGAGCGAAGTGAACTGCTTGTAAACCAATCAGGTAACGGTATTCCCCTACCTTCCCAGAGAAGGAAACTGGTGATGCAAGGCCTTTTGCGCTAATATTTTCATGCACTCGCGCACCTGTTCGTAGTTCTCTGGTACCTAACCCCCCCCAACAAAGATTTTCTCATCGAATCTACACGATTCACGTAGGTCACCTACTCTGGTTTCAAAACGGCGAATTTCGCCGAAAGGTGAGTGATTTTCATGCCTGTCTGGAGTTGTAGCAATTATCTGAGGGGAAACCTCCCATCGTCAGGCTCTGCTGGCTCATCAAATAGGCTTGGTATTCTGTCACGTAATCCGTTATGGTGTAGTGCGGGAAAGTGAGAAAGCCAAATGCAGAGCCGAATCATAAAAGCCTGACATCCAAAAGTTAATCTATTTGGACCTTATCAGAAATAACCGATGGTTCACACCATTGATGCGGTGCGATCATTGAAATGAACTGCATTTATTAACCGAATTAACATTTTTTTCACATTAATTCAGAAGGTGATCGGTACCCGTAAACTTGATTGAGTCCATGTTGTCAAAACACTAAGATGGTTGCCGTTCAACCATAATGAAGCAACTTATTTTTATAGTGGTGGATTGCAATGCAGCGATGAGATTATATGAACATTAACTGAACATAACACATGACACTCGTGGAGGGCCTGATAGGTCATGTTAACATTTCAGGTAGGTCCAGCAAACAAGACACAGCAGTGGAATACAGAGGTTTACTTTAGGAAATGCACAAGAAAAAAAACTGTTTGGGAAACTCACTAATGAGCCGGTGTGCTGCAATCAACAACACAAAAACATCCTCTGAGGCCTGTCTTCCATCGCTATTATGAACTGAAGGCCGTTAATAAAGCATGTTGGAAAGAGTTTAAACATTTATAACATTCATAAAAATAGTTGTAATTAATTGAAGACCAATTAAAAACAGTTTTTTTAATTAAAATCCAAGGGTGCGGAATCATCTGGGACGTTACGTAAGGCTGTAACTTGTGTTTCCCTGTCCTGGAAAGCCATGCAAGAATTCCTAACCGCCTCAGTGTTGAATGTTTACTAATCTCTGCCGCGGCTAATGGCCAATTTTGTGCTTTTGTTTGGTGGAATGCAATAACATACACCCCCCCCCCTCGAAAAAAACCACAATTGTATTCCTCAGCCCAGCATGTTTTCATCACCAAAATGGGTGAAGTTAGATATGCACACATTTTTTACACACTCTCTCCCTTGGAAGATAAAAGGGACTACACACAAATATGCAAATGAATAGTCTCACTCATTTCAAGAGGACAAACAAACACTCAATTTACGTGAAAAAGTGCTTAGAGTATATTGTATTTTTTCCTTTCAACCAAATGTAAAGTTAACAACTGAGACCGGTTAGAAAAGAGGCTGCCTTCCACAAGTAGAATAGCCTGAAATTCTGTCTTACTAAGATCCTAGACGGACCAACTCTCAAAAATGACCCGATCTGTTAGTTCTGATAGTTTGTTCAGTTGTATGCAATTTGCAGAGCTAAGATGAGAACGAATAGGAGTATTTAGAGATGTAATGTAGATGTTGTAAAGATGCTAAGTTCTGGGCCCTGTGACGTGGGACAAGGTGTCTGTTGTGGTTTTCTGTTCATTGTGGATCATTCTTCACAATTACCCTTGATTTGACTTGAATGGGAGCAATAATGTTCAGGATATACAACGGTAAACATCAGATTGAAACTGATTGTTGGGGGTTGGGCAAAACCCTGAGGACTGGTTGATATGAAACGCAATCACCTCGTGGCGTACAGGACATTCGCAATTCATTTTGAAAATGTACTAAAGACAAATATTCCGGCCCAGAGCTCAGATTGGGACAACTCAATCACAGCCGACTGTAGTACAGCATTAACGAGGGTGAATGTTTTCCTTGAATGTCTGTGAAAATCATAGGATTTCGGCGCAAGAAATCTGATATACAGAGCTTCTTGGTGCAGCACATAGGTGCACTTCATTAAGTCATTAAACTTAGCCAAGTTGTTAGTCATTCTGTTTGTGTGTGTTCCCATCAGACACAGAGGAGATGACTGATCACACTATATCCAACCTGTAGGTGAGTAGACTGCAATTGTGAGTTGGCTGCTGACCCGGTCTAATTACGGTCAGTGAAGAATGTAGTTAAACATGGCATCGGCACATTTGTTAGAATATTGGCCTCTGGGCGAGTTGGCAAAAAAGAAAATGATACGCTGCATGTAATGAAGTGCAGTCAAACCTGATGGATACTTAGCAACAAAAGCATGTTCCCTTAAGAATAAACAGCCTATTAGTCTTTCTGCTACTTATTTTCAATGCCAACACATGACCTCCTAATGATCAACAATAACGTGTTTGAATCTGGTGAGAAACATGTCATACTAAAATGTGAGACTATTAAAAACAAGTGGGTATTGTGGATTTGACTTTACTGGTGAACATATATTGGTTTCAATTTTTCTGAATTGTCTACAATTGTTGAGTGCTCTTTAATTTTTATTTTATGTCTCACATACACATTTAGACATTTAGTCAAATACAGCAAAACTCTCTGTCCACACTGATGCGGCCAGCTCCGCCTTTAGAGTAGGGAAGTAAAATCTCTGCCAATTTTCTGAAAACCATTCAAACTGTCCTTCAAAAAGCATCTAAAATAACTTTATCGATCCCATCACTTACCTTTGTGAACTAACACCAGTTATCTTTGATTTTGTACTGTCCGACTCCCAGCATTGGAATTAGACTGATTCCCTGAATAGTGAATGTTTCTACTGAGTTGTCACATATTCAATATGTGCTATGTATTATGTGCTATGTATTATGTGCTATGTATTATGCGCTATGCATTATGTGCTATGTATTATGTGCTATGTATTATGTGCTATGTATTATGTGCTATGTATTT
Organism: Dallia pectoralis; assembly: GCA_029465975.1. Classification (NCBI taxonomy): domain Eukaryota; kingdom Metazoa; phylum Chordata; class Actinopteri; order Esociformes; family Umbridae; genus Dallia; species Dallia pectoralis. The sequence continues at coordinate 7,379,787 of CM055733.1, forward strand.
AGTGCTATGTATTATGCGCTATGTATTATGTGCTATGTATTATGTGCTATGTATTATGCGCTATGTAATATGTGCTATGTATTATTCGCTATGTATTATGTGCTATGTATTATGTGCTATGTATTATGCGCTATATATTATGTGCTATGTATTATGTGCTATGTATTATGTGCTATGTATTATGTGCTATGTATTATGCGCTATATATTAGGTGCTATGTATTATGTGCTATGTATTAGGTGCTATGTATTATGTGCTATGTATTTAGTGCTATGTATTATGTGCTATGTATTATGTGCTATGTATTTAGTGCTATGTATTATGTGCTATGTATTATGTGCTATGTATTATGTGCTATGTATTATGTGCTATGTATTAGGTGCTATGTATTATGCGCTATGTATTATGTGCTATGTATTTAGTGCTATGTATTAGGTGCTATGTATTATGTGCTATGTATTATGTGCTATGTATTATGTGCTATGTATTAGGTGCTATGTATTATGCACTATGTATTAGGTGCTATGTATTATGTGCTATGTATTATGCGCTATATATTAGGTGCTATGTATTATGCGCTATGTATTATGTGCTATGTATTTAGTGCTATGTATTAGGTGCTATGTATTATGTGCTATGTATTATGTGCTATGTATTAGGTGCTATGTATTATGTGCTATGTATTATGTGCTATGTATTATGTGCCATGTATTAGGTGCTATGTGCTATGTATTAGGTGCTATGTATTAGGTGCTATGTATTTAGTGCTATGTATTAGGTGCTATGTATTATGTGCTATGTATTATGTGCTATGTATTATGTGCTATGTATTATGTGCTATGTATTATGTGCTATGTATTAGCTGCTATGTATTTAGTGCTATGTATTATATGCTATGTATTATGTGCTATGTATTATGTGCTATGTATTAGGTGCTATGTATTAGGTGCTATGTATTATGTGCTATGTATTATGTGCTATGTATTATGCGCTATGTATTATGCGCTATGTATTATGTGCTATGTATTATGTGCTATGTATTTAGTGCTATGTATTATGCGCTATGTATTAGGTGCTATGTATTATGTGCTATGTATTTAGTGCTATGTATTATATGCTATGTATTATGTGCTATGTATTATGTGCTATGTATTTAGTGCTATGTATTATGCGCTATGTATTATATGCTATGTATTATGTGCTATGTATTATGTGCTATGTATTTAGTGCTATGTATTATATGCTATGTATTATGCGCTATGTATTAGGTGCTATGTATTATGTGCTATGTATTTAGTGCTATGTATTATATGCTATGTATTATGCGCTATATATTATGTGCTATATATTATATATTATGTGCTATGTATTATGTGCTATGTATTATGTGCTATGTATTATGTGCTATGTATTATGCGCTATGTATTATGTGCTATGTATTATGCGCTATATATTATGTGTAAGTTAAACTTGCAGAGGTCGCCTCCTTGTTGTTTGCATTTTGAAATGAACTGTATTTTTAAGATGATTTTTTTATTCTAACCTTAAAAAACTATTAATTTAGACATTGCACAGCATTACTGAAATTAATATTCCAGAGAATTTTAAGTGCAAATCATTTTTTCGTTTTTTGATTTATATTTATAGTACCATGTCCGTTTGCAAATTGTAAAATGGAACAAAAACCCAATCCATTTGGAAGCTCATACCTGGTACTGCAATGTGGCCAGCTGTTGGGTGGGTCATCTCCAGTATTAAACCATTGTGTGAAACCTGTTACGGAACAAAATGTAGATTTTAATTTTGTTACACACTGAAATAAGATGGAAAGAACTGTTATTAAAACAACATACGAGAAGCTATTAGTAATGTAATACATATTCATAAACATTGATATTGAGCTCAAAGGAGTCTGTAAAAACTAGTATTGCCCTGTTTTGAAAAGCCTACAATTGACTGTAGATAAAGGAGTCATGTCAGGCTGGAGTCTTTATGAAGCCAAGACTCCATTGAACAAGGAAAAGCATATCTATCCACTACTGATCCACCACAGAAAAACAGAAGGACACAGAACGGCATACTGGCTCAGTAGTAAAGTTATTTTACAGCTGTGAAATTGTGGTCAGGAGTTCAAACTTGGCAATGCTGAACAATGCACACACTGGCAGTGCAAATTGGCTTAGCAATATCTAATTGGTGTTAAAGTCTAGCGCCTCTCTGTGGTAGGTTCGACACCTGCAAGCTCAACCATGGTTGTTGGTTGGAAAAAAAGGGTGCTGGTCCTGCTTCACTAAGCAGTGTGATAAGATGAAAAATGGCCGGACAGAACCAAACACCTTCAACCGAAATCCTAAACTTGATCGGACAAAGACAACATCTACCCGCTAACGGTGGGTTGGTTCTGTCTGGTTTAGTGAGCGGCTGAAGTTTGGAATTGATTCCAGATTCAGAGCCATGCACAATGCCCTAGCAAGATGCCATTTTATTTGATGGTAATAGCAATCACCGTTGCCCCTGAAGGCTGGAGGGAAGGCATATTCCAACAGCATGGACCCAGAGAGACATTCAGTATTTTAGTCCCTCTAAGAGTGATCTTGTTGGAGTTTGGCCAGATTTGTATTTATTACATCCGATTTGGCCAGCTTTTATGCCATTTAGTCCGGTCTGACCAGGGTAAGTGAATTTTTTTATCACCACCCTACCAGTGCTCAAAATACTCAGATTCACAAGATGTGCACTGGAATCAGTCGTCTAAAGGCCCCAAGGATTGACAGCCCACAACGTAAAAAATATGATTAATTGAAATTACATGAAATACTTCAGACTCCACATTAATCTGCAGTCTCATCTTATCTTGACCTGAGACCATGAGTATTATTGATTAAAAACTTACAATACTACTTACAATAATAGTACGTAATACAATAATTGCCAAGTTTGATTTAACAGGTTTCTAAACATCACAGTGTTCTCCCACATGGATGTTCTGCATTTGTCCATTTATTTATCATTGATGACATCTTTGTTTTGACCCATTGCATTGAAAAGTAGGATGGCGCTAAAAATGCAAATACACATTTGGTGACTGGGCGTTATTAAGCGTTATTGTGGTGACCAGCTGAGCTGGCATTTGCCTGAATATTCAGATTGATAGTTCACCTCTGACACCACTTTTTGTACTTTTAAGAGCTGGTGTTATGGAGATGATTTTCCCTTATTTAGATTACATTTCTACTGCTTGTGTGTATGTATTACAAACATTAATATCTTCAGTCTATCCAAACGCACCGGCCAGTTTTGGCCTTCTAAGCACTTTTAAATATGTTTGGTTTCACCAGATCTCCAGATCTTTCTGGATCTATCAATACCAAACATTTGTCTGTGTGACTACCGGGCTGATCTGGAGCATGTTATTTGAGATAAGGGCGGTCCAGAGGTGTCCAGGGGATGGTGCTTCTCAGTCCAAATGTATTGAGATAAAAACTAGTTTGATTCTCACAAACACGTACACGCATCTGTTTCCCTGTATGATGCACACAAGCCACACAAGAGTGATTAGAAGGTATTAAGTTATTCTACATAGACATTTATATTAAAATCCCAACACAAGGAGTCCATACAACCGTGTCAAGCTCACATAGTCACTGTTAGAAACTGAAAACTCCACACAGTTGTCACAGAATAGATGGATATGCATTTAGGTGCTCAAGAGAGTCTCATAAACATTTTGGTTTTCTAGGTTTTTATGAAAAAAAGCAGTTCCAAAGTAGTTCAATAAAAGGGCAGAGAAAGCCGACCAATAACAGATTTACTGATTTCCTGGTTACCACGAAGTTCCAGGGAGACAGACAAAATACCATGGCATCTGTAGAAAGCAGAACTAGTTGATAAACAGTAATGAATATCCACATTTAAGACAGTTACATGTAAATCCGTCGTCAGCAATGCTGAAAAAAGCCCGTTGGCTCTGAATTTCAGACCTAGGCCCCACAAACCCATTTACCCGAATATGTTGAAGAATTAATAAATATGGGAATTCCGTATTGAAAAGAAAAATATGGATGAGTCACTCGGTGAAGACAAATAGTGGAATGGAGTGTACTTTCAATACCAGTGGGAGCCATGACAGTAGCTCTGTTCATCTCACTTATTCACTTCAGTCGCCAGGTCTGTAAGACAGCCATGATAGACGATGACTTTTCCTTCCCGTCTAAGATCCACCATGACCTTGGAGAAGAACATGATGACCTGGAAGTCTATGGATTCTCCAGGAATACTGGGTCGCCATGGGACATTATATCTCACGTTCGTCTGGTTTGGTTCATTCAGTAATAACAAGTTCTGTTTAAAAAACGTTTAAACTACAATAAAGCATCCACCTGTTAGGGGAGATCCATAGGGATTTTCACAGTGACCAGAAGGTTTTTTCATTTCACCCAAAGATATTAAGCAAGTTTTACATTGATCTATTACATGAGCCAAAAGTTGGAATGTATTGCTTAATTGTTGCTTTAAATACAATCTCGAAAATACTTTTACAAAACAAATTGGCCAATATGTACTATTTATCTAAATACCATAAACTTGGGACAAACAAATAGGATTACATTCCATCATTGCAACAAGGGCGTAGGTTTGGTCTCAGCTTTGGTGGGGACACCCCCCCCAACCTGAGGCAACTGACCTTTTACTGAGAATAATGTGAATCTTTTTGTGTTTAGTTGAGAAAATAGCCTGTTGCTTTCACAGTACTCTAAAGTTAAACTAGCATCTCCCTGTGGAGAGAAATATGTGCAGACAAAAATAATTATGTAGTACCTGCCGACTTGGTAACGTAGCATTCTGTCATGATAGTGCGACTTTTATGTGACTATCCGTGCTGCACACTCCTAACCTAGCTAGGTTAGATTACAGAAGCTAGGTTTAGCTGTAACAATATCCTGAGTAACACATACTATATATTACAGAAGGTAGGTTTAGCTGTAACAATATCCTGAGTAACACATACTATAGATTACAGAAGCTAGGTTTAGCTGTAACAATATCCTGAGTAACACATACTATAGATTACAGAAGCTAGGTTTAGCTGTAACAATATCCTGAGTAACACATACTATAGATTACAGAAGCTATAGGTTTAGCTGTAACAATATCCTGAGTAACACATACTATAGATTACAGAAGCTAGGATTAGATGTAACAATATCCTGAGTAACACATACTATATATTACAGAAGGTAGGTTTAGCTGTAACAATATCCTGAGTAACACATACTATAGATTACAGAAGCTAGGTTTAGCTGTAACAATAGCCTGAGTAACACATACTATAGATTACAGAAGCTATAGGTTTAGCTGTAACAATATCCTGAGTAACACATACTATCACCAGTTAATACTATTGTCCACAGTAGAATATGCATTTGAAAGCCTGCTAGTTTGATTGTGTGGCTAGTTATTTGGCCTGACGTACACTGTGCTTCGAGAAAAAGATCTTTATGTCCCCTTTATTTTTTTGGGTGGCATACCTGACGGGCAAAGGGAATGTTAAATAGTTTCACTTTTTTATGGGGTATGTATTTACAGAACGCACTGGTAACTTCACCGTTGTCTTCGACACAGTTGCTCGCTAGCACAAATCTGCTTGATTTGACTCTCCAGTGGACTCAGCGTGTCAGATAACTCCTCCCCCTTAGGTTTTTTAGCACACAGTACTGGGTCATACATCATTTTGTCTTGGCAATAATTGCAAATAGTTTTTTTCATTTTATTACTACAACTACAAAAATAGTTAAATAAGGAAAGCTTAAAAATAAAACATTTTTCAGAAAGAGAGCATGCTTGTGAATCCACTAAAGGGGTCAATAGCTTGCTGTGAGTCTGGGGAAATGTTTAGTTTTTTTTGGTTTAACATTAACTTAATTTTGATATTTTCGAATCCCTGAATATTGTGCATTTTATTTATTTTGGGAATCTTTGACCATTTTCCACTTTTTGTGCACAGGACATGTGGCATTCCAATTGCATCTTTTTCTCTAAACTAACATCTGTATCCAGTATCAACTAGCCCCAAATACATCCCAACATAGTGGTGGAACCTTTAGCATTATCACAGTTCTTCATATATGTTGGTTACTGTTAGCCGTAGTTGGCTAGCAAATAATAAATTAATGTTGACTCTCAAATAGGCAACACAACTTTTCAAACTGACAATTGTGCAACTGTATATACAGACAGACTTTAAGCAATGTTTAGATAGATTCATATTTTGGTAAAATTATATTTATCCTAAGTAACCAAATTGGAAACCAACTCCAAAACATTCTAAACTAAGACTAGTTGTCTTGTTTACCAGAAGGAACATTGTATTCCTCAAAATATTGTTTTCATTTTTGTTATATGAATCTAATTTCCAAAGAAACTGATACCTCCTATGTTTACAAGTTTGTTTTGTTCATATTTGGTGACATAATTTTTTTCTCAGGAAATTCAAATTGAATGAGAGAGTGGTGGCTAGACTAAATGGTTCCACTGTGCTCATTTTGAGTTTTTTTTTTGCTTGTAATACAGCTCTTATAGAACGGGGTGCACCATTTTAATTCTTGAATGGGCTAGCTGGATAGGCTAGCTAACTACAACGCTTACACAAGCTACACTTAGCTTAGATGAAGAGTTGAACTATGTATTACATTTCACTGCTATTATGTTGGTTGTTACTAAATGGCAAACGCAAAAAACACAAACATTAAACCATAACCAACATTTCTTATATTAATTCCATCATGGCCACTGTATGCCAATTCTTAATAAGCAGGGTTGAAAACAAGGTAGAAAAGTACGTACACTTTAAATATAAACACCAGACATCCAGCCTGTGCTGGTCTTGATATAGAAAACAAATGTGTATCCAACTTGCAAACACTAATCCAAGGCAACCAATCTCCAATATAGATGACTAAGTGGCGGAGCGAAAGGAAAATAAAGCTCATCCATATGCTGATATTGAACACAACAGCTGCTCCCTCCTTACAAGATGTGAACAGATAATCAAACAGAATCACTGAAACCGCAAAGCTAGTGGAAATGAAAAGGTTTGTGAGACATGTGGGTAGCAAACTCCTGGTCCCGGAGTGCAGAGCCCTATGAGTGAGTGTAAACTTCCCATGTCGGGAACAACAAAGCCCTGCTGGCCAGAACGACTGGCACACGGGCGCCACATGTGTCTCTCATTGCCCACGACGCACACTTGAAACACGGTTCACTTTACGCCTCTGTGTCTGCACGCAGTAAAAGCCCTGTTTATTTGTGTTTCTCTCATTTTTTACAGCTGCGGGTCCTGCCTCCAATGCCTCTTTTAATCCGACCAGACTTAACCGCCTCCTCCTTAGCTGCCACACTATTTGCCACGATCAGGCTGGCAAACTCTGTGGGCGCGTCAGAGGCGAGAGCAGAGAAAATGTAATAAGGACAAACATTGATTGATGGCTTTAATTTATACATACACGTAGGTTTGGTGCAGTCAAAGCTTTTTACACGTGCGTCGATGAGAACAGCAAATTTGCGACAGGATATGGAGACATGAGTGATTAAATACCTTTTTCTGGGCTAGGAGCTAATACTTGTTAGCGTGCATTCTGTTAATTGGATTTCTAGAGTCCAAATGAGCTTGTATAAAACATTGCCATTGTGTCTTTAAAAACACTTGTATTTGTGAATGTGTGAACACTTAAATCCATGTGCTCATGGCGAGGTAGAGCAAAGCTCCAAAGTTTAGAAGAGATTGAATGTGGGAGGGACACAAAAATGTAGCTACAGTGTACAGTCACCATGAAAGCCTATGCCAACGGTTTTTGCCTAAGAATCGGAGAATACGCACATTTATGATGGTACCATGCCTTGTTTCCTTTAGTTAGCGAGCTGCAAAAATAAAATATTACTGCTAGAGGCCGGTTGTTGTTGGGGAAATGACGCTTTAATCCTATTTAATTATGAATCATAGTATTCACTTGGACAGAAGGTAAACTTGTTTCCGTTATTAAATGTGTACATTTGCATGTTCATGGATGTTGTCACGATTGGTGTGGTGGCGTTGCTACACTTCCATTTCGGTGATCCACTTCCGTGTTTTTGTTCGTTCGTTCGGCTATCTGGGGAGCTAGCCTTTTAGTGGGGGATACTGTCACGATTGGTGTGGTGGCGTTGCTACACTTCCATTTCGGTGATCCACTTCCGTGTTTTTGTTCTCACTAGCTGTGATTACTTCCTCTTTCACGTGGTCACAGCTGTTAGTAATCTGTCACTTTATGTCGGGATATAAAGGGGTCGCTAGCAAGTCACTCCTTGCTTAGCATTGTGTGTTACTACATGTCACTGTGTTTTAGAGGTGAGTGTGTGTATGTATATAGCTGTCGTTCTTAAACGTTTGTGTGTAAGTCGCTATGTGCGCATCTTTGATTTAAGTTCACAGTTTAGTGTGTTTTCGCCGTACTCGGTTTGTTTTGTGTTCTAACGTCGCAATAAACCTTATTTTGAACGGTGCCTACGACTCTGCAATGGCTTTCACCGCACTACGCCGGAGCATCCGTGACAGATGTTGAGTAATGAAAATTAAAAGGCAGGGATGAAAGTGATGAAGTAATGAACTTGTGTAGTTAGCCATGATTCTGGAAAGGGAGTAAATAGGCTGGAAAATTTCTAAATTTTCAACGAGTTTCCCAATTGAAACAGCATTCAAAAGCGCTTTTTCATGGCTAAATTGATTTTTTATTTTTTTCCCAGGCTATTTACTCCCTTTCCAGAATCATGGCTAACGTGGCTGACTGATAAAGGATGGCTCAAATGATTATAAGCAGTGAAATAAAGAAGAAAAGAGAAAGAAAATAACAGGAAACTGAAAATAAAAGGGAAGTGTAAAAAGCGAGAATGAAAAGGCATGAAAAGAAAATTCAAAGGAAAAAACCTGACTTTGAAGGGGCCCCTAAAACGGTGTAGGCAATGAGTGAAAGCAATTGGTCATGATCAGAAGTGAGTACTGAAAATGTGTTACTCTTGCCCTTGCTTTAAGGTGGTTGTACCATGAATCATATTGCAATAAAATTGAAATCTTTGGGACAAGTCTACATTTGCCTAGAAGATGATTGGAACTTGCTTGTAAGAAGTCACAGGTGCATCTTCTCACTCACGCACAGTTTGGAGGTTGGTTTTGAGTCCAAAAAGGCCAGGATCAACAACTTATTGAAGACTTAATTAAATACTTTTTTGCCAATCTTTATCAAGAATGTTGGACAACTGCCGAACCTGTTCATCTAAATAAGTCACCATACGGGGTATGCGATGAGTGTACAAATGCGTGTGTACGCCAGAAGTGCACTTGCTGATATTGACGGGAGCACTTCAACGACAACCACAATACTGTCTCTTGTTGTCAGTCCCACCATCACCGTCTTCAGAAACAGCTAACATCCACTCTGCCAACTTGTTTAAATCATTTAGGTTGGAGGAAAGAAAATATCATATCAGATGAAGAGAATAAAAGCATTTTAGGAAACTGTTTTGTAGAGGGTGACTAAAATTCAAATTTTACCAATATTATGCATGTCATGGTTTTTATTTATTTAAAAAAATATTTTTTTGCTAAATGAATAAGACTATAACTACATCTTAAATAGCCGTCAACACTAACATTGGTTGGGAATGTTATTTGGATTTCTACATTATGATGTTCCAATACCACCGTTTGCCTCTGCTAAACATTTAACCAAACAAGCTTTATAAAGTGTTTACAATTTAGTCTGTACCTTTGGTGTATAGTAATGATTTAAATCAGTAAATTGTTACCAGGGTTATAGTTGGTAAGGTTAAAATAAAATGACACTGCCAGTGCGAATACAAAGTTACTTCCAATATAGTTAAGTCCATTCAAGCTGATCAAACAGCCATTTCTACGTCATATAAAAACATGTGATACAAACCAGATGTGCCCACATTATATCCACAGAGCCTACTTGGTCATCAAGGCATCACATTCTGTTTACCTATCAAATTGAGTCAACCAATCATTCTTCTTGAGCACAAATGTGAACAAAACAACATTGTTCTAAATATCCAGATACCAGTTTTCAGTAGTGAGTCTTGAAATGCAATAAAAGCCAAGGCGAGGCACATAGTCAACGTTAACTATACAGCTGGTTTCACATTTCACCCAAGGCAATCATGGAACAGCAGGAGTCGTAAATGCCTGGATAACGAGTGCAATGTCGACGAATGATTCTTGTCAGTGAACTTTTAACTACAGAAGGATGGGATGGGGAAAAACCAGTAGTGCAGCATATGCATATCGATACAGGGCAGCAATATGCATATCGATACAGGGCAGCAATATGCAGCCATTGAATTGGTTAGCACCAATCACTTGAAGATTGACAGTTGATCTACTGAACAAACTAACCCTTGAAATTCAAACCCATCATGTTTAAAACGATGATAAGTAGAAGTCTTCCGGAGCCTACATCTGAGCAGGCAGTCATACACAAATATTTGTGGCTGGTGCAATCTCCTGTCGACAGAGTCTATTAAATACAGACTCTGCCAGCGAGGACTGAGATATGTGAGCCAAAGTATTTTCTTTCATCAGTCAGGATTTGGCAAAAGGTATGTAAAGAGGTGGTTTCAATTCTTGCTTGTAAGTGTATACTAGAACAAGAACACTGAATGTACACTGAACAATAAAACACAAACATACTTTGATATTAGTTAATTTTTTTCACAAGCAGCGTTCTTAACGATCTAAGTCTACCATTATTGAAATAAGGAGAGCGTCCGAAAAACTTCAAGATTATTTTTAAGAATGGACTACACAATAGAAACTTTAAAAAATCTAACTTGACACAACTGCGATGATCTGACTTAAGTTCTGTTAGCAAGTACTGTCCAACTAGCAGCTGCAAAAATCCGCTATAACAAATCAAATCGGCAGTCTGAAACAAGACAAGGCACAGCCTGATGACATGTGGTGCCATCTGGACATTCTGGTAAGTTATATATTTTTTCTTTTTTAACTTGCAACCGGCAAAATGCTAGCATCTGTTGAAACCTTGGCATATTAAGTTGTTAGCATGTCTTTTGATGTAATTACAGTGCATCCGGAAAGTATTCACAGCGCTTCACTTGTTCCTCATTTTGCTATGTTACAGTGTTATAGCAAAATAAATTAAATAGATCAAAATTCTACACACAATACCCCATAATGATAACGTATTTACAGCCTTGGCCATGACACTGTAAATTGAGCTCAGGTGCATACTGTTTCCACTGATCATAATTAATAATAATAATTCATTACATTTTAATAGCGCTTTTTTTTCCTGGGAACTCAAAGCACTTTTACATGGAAGGGGGGAATCTCCTCAACCACCACCAATGTGCAGCATCCACCTGGATGATGCGACGGCAGCCATATTGCGCCAAAACGCGCACCACACACCAGCTTACTGATGGAGAGGAGATGGTGATGGTGAAGCCAATTAGTATATATATATATGGGGATGATTAGGAGGCTATGATGGACAGAGAACAAGGGGTAAATTCACGGGTCCCCCTTTCCCCCCATAGGATTACGCCTATGATAGAGAGGATACCTGTACTGAATACTAAGCTGAAGTCTATAAACAGTATCCTCACATAGGTGTCGGTTTTGTCCAGGTGGGTCAGGGCAGAGTGGACAGTAGTGGAGAAGGCATCCTCAGTAGAACTATTAGGGCGATAAACCAGCTAATGTGGGTCCAGATTGGAGGGCGGCAGGAGTTAAAGTGAGCCAAGATTAGACCTTCGAAGCACTTGATGATTGTTGGGGTGAGCAGTCGACTGCATTGACACTATAGTTGTGGTCTTGAAGCACGTGGGGACCTCTAGTGACAGGCTGAGAATGTCAGTGAGGACCCCAGCCAGCAACCCTCAGGCCACACTTGGACTGTCCTCACGGGAGGTTTTACACACTTCATGCTGGCTAGGTACTTAAGTAGCATGAGCAGTAAAAGTGATCAGACTGACCCATGTGGGGGAGGGGGTGGCTGTATAAGCCACCGGGTGTTGGTGTACACATGGTCTTGTGCATGGTCCTCTAATGGACTTACCAGTATTGGACACTTCTTACACTGTCAGACCTAACAAATCATATTGGCAATCTATACATGAGTCTTAGCTTCGTCTGGTGTCTGCTTGTGATATTTCCTTTGCCGTCTGAATCCCAACATTTGTTTCCATACAATAGCTAGCCCGTACAAGAGAAGAGATTTGGACACATGTAGCCATTCAATTGTTAGAAAACATGCTTATGAATTTATTTTGCTAATTCATTTTTCATAGCACATTTGGTGAACAGACCTAAACAAAGGTATGAAATGGACACAACTGTCCAAAATTATTCATCATTTCTTTTATTTCTTTAGAGACTAAGGCTAGTGTGAGAAGGCTGTTACCACACGTGGCACACTGACATCGTCACCATCATCATCCCTACGTAGTCGATGTTTGTCGGGACATTCACATGCTTCAAAAGCTTTTATTCAATTTATTTATAAAGGGCAACATTTCTAAGTAATTTCCAATTATTTTATGGTATTTTAAAATACAAATAAAAGATCTAAATGATCCATCTTATGATCTCAGTCAAAATAATGAAGGTTTGTGCCAGTGTCCAGTCAGCTGCAATCTGAATCATCTATAGTTGAGACCCGAGGCTTGCTGGGATTTCTGTCAGCCCTGCATTACAGTAGTCAAGTTAAGCTTGTTCCAGAGCACGCTCAAGCTCTTCAGCATCCGATTTGGACAAGAATGAACTGATTTCTGTTATGGTACTCTTTTTACAGTTAATTAGACAGGAACTTCCATGACCTGGTTGTGTAGATCTTATTGGACACCAAGTAAAGGGGAAAACCCAAAACCAAAAGACACTAGGCCCTCCGTGGAACAAGTTTGGCAGTAGGGTTAGCTCTGATGATCTCATAACCAAGGGAAGGACCAAGTGCTCATCTTGTTCCATGCACTCATGGCGCCAATACGCGCAAACTGTGTTCTGCTGCAATTAAGTGTAAGGAACGCCAACTTCCACGGTTCCTTCCTTTAATTTAAACATTCTGTCAGTTTGGTTGTTACAGTTTGGGTTAGTACTCCAAGTGGTAGCATGTATATGGAAAACAGGAGGGGAACAGAATGACGTAGGACTTAATTGATTGTGACAAGATTGGATTTTTCATTCAAAATTGGTTGTCTGTCAGTCGATAAGACAGTTATACCTATGAATCCATGAACGTTATTTAGTCGACTGATGAGAATATCTCGGTTTACCTCGTCAAAGGCAGCTGTTATTTCTGAGAGTTAACTATTGCAAGTTTCTCCACCATCAGCTACAGTGAACCAGGGATTTGTAACTGTAACTGTGAAATCCTATGCATGAAGTGGAAATGTTCATGCAGTTGTAAAGTTGAGAGATAGTAGTGTATTGAAAATGCATTCATTTGTGGTAATACTATTCAACATGCATCACACATTGGACATGTCTTCTCATCATGGCTGATCAAAGTGTCATTAATATGGAGCCAAGCCTGTTCAAGCCTTCCATATGTAGTATTTTGTGTGAAGAAGGTTTTAACCAAGTATAACAATTAGACTGAATTAAACATGGGAAAAAGTAGTAGTAGTGGAGAAACATTAAATAGGAACCTCTGAAACAATGCCTGAATCATATGTGCTTTAATGTCTGAAGCCGCTTGGCCATATTTCTTCCAACACAGGGCTTGATCAAACAATTGATGAAAACAATATGTTCACGCGGCCAACGATGCCACGAGCCCAGGGCCTCAACTCGCTCCTTCACTAAATGTTTCCAATCATGTCCGTCCTTCCCGCTTTGGTTTTATTTTTTCAAAACGGAAGTGCCAAAACGGTATTCAATTTTCTATTGTATGAAGTCAGCTTCTAAAGTGATTCCTTTTTTGGGTCCTTAGACCATTAAATATGAATCTAATAAAAAATACATAAAGTTCAGTGGCTGGTTTCTATATATTCAAATCATGCTTAGATTGTGACAAGCAGTAGGAGAACATCAAACGCTCCACCGAAACGGATTGGAGAGGAAGAGGTTGCAGGAACATTTGGATTTGATCTGCGTAAACAGTGTAACAAAGATCACGAAACAAAAAACAAAAAAACCCAATAATTATTTCAGTCTGACAGGGGCACATTCAGTGCGTTAATTCAAGCCAGTCCCCAAAACCTCACAGTTCTGGGACTTTTGATGCCCCGTCGAAAATCAACCTTGCACTCTCAGAATGAGCTGGTGACACCCCTGGGGACATGGAGGGGTCACAGAGAAGTCCTCCGTACTGTAGATGAAAATGAATGGGAGATGAGCAGCTCCAGCATCCAACCACGGCACACTTTGATACTCTCTCTCCCGTTCCTTTCCATCCACACTCTTTGACGAGGAAGTTGGAGGGCTGGTATTGGCCTGATCAACGGCTCACAGTGGAGGCACTGCGCTCCCCGCCCCTTCACATCACACACAAGTCCAATCCCTTTCTAGCCCAAATGTAACATTACTGAACGTCAAAAGGCTCGGCCCATGACACAGTGGATTAGACTAAGGTTGGGTGCTAGTGGGAATGAACTTTATGCCTCAGCACTATATATGAACGTCTCTGATGTGTGTTATCAAATAATTTTTTCATAACAAGATTTACAAGTTTATTGCAAAAAATGTCATTCTGACAGACATTTTAAAAGGCTGCTAAATATATTTTGATATATTTGATTACCAAATTAATTAATAAAAGTATATCTTGCTTTTTTGAAGAGCTGGCTCCTGTTTCCAAAGTTGTACTGTACCCAGGTTCCTCAGAACATTCACACCGTACCGATATTTCCCGTTAGATCTAGGGTGACCTGTCAACACAAATACAGTGATCTGCACATCTGAATAAGGTTTCCCAATTTATGGTCAAATATCACCCCTGAAGTTTAACGTTCAAAACCCTAAAGACACATTCCAGAGTTTTCAGTTTCAGAACGACAACAGCGTTAACAGGTCCAAAACCTCAGTCCTGACCCTTTCCATCAACTCACGCCTTCCCCTGTCCTCGGAGGATGGGATCGAGTGCCTCACAGCTATTCTCCTTGAGGACTGGAGGTGAAGTAAAACAGCTCCACTAGAGCTGGCTACCAAATGTGTATTTTGGAGCGATCTTCCAACCAAATGGATAGCTGGGAGATGAAGTGGGTTAACAGTCTAACCGCTGTTGTAGATCTAACTGGGAAAAAGTGAAAAGTGATAAAAAGGATTAAGACCATTGGAAATTTAAGGGACTGTGAAATCATTTTGTTTAACAAAAACATTTATTAACTTGGTCTGACAACCCTTCATTCCTTAAACAGTGTGCAGAGAATAGAAAAAAATGCACATATTACAAAAACTCAACTACTGTGACGTAGGTATAGAAACACATTCAATTGGATCCCAACAACTCAGAACCCCATGTGGATGTAGAATGTATTATGTCTACATATCTGGACAGTGCATTAGCACCACACACTGATTAAAGTGTGACAGCTTTCTGTCTGACCAATGGCTGGGGGCCGATGGGTGGGGGCCGATCATTCATTGCTGGGGATCTCTTGATAGACGCCACATGCTCAAATCAGCCTAGGCCTTTTCTGGCAGTAATATAAAATGGATTTCCTACAGTGCCCAGATAGGAAATCAGATTCTCACTAACCGATGACTGTTTGTGAAGTAAATACGGGCTGCTCAAGGTTTCCGCTGGGTTCAAAGGCACCAAATTGACTGGATTTTCTTTAGCCGGCAGTGTTGCGAATATGTGCGACAACCCAGGGTCAACAGTGCCAAGAACAGAGAAACAAAACATATGTGGCTCAGGGGAAGGGGAGGGAAGCCCCTACGACAGGCCGCACCTCTGGATTGTACATGCCCGAGAAAACAAAACGTCTGCATGTGGCTCAGAGGCCAAGCACAAGACAGACAGGATCTGGAGTCTGTTGACACAGGTGGGCTTCTACTCAGGAGCCACACAACTGGCAGAGGGAACCCCAGTCTGGAAAGAGAAGGATACTGTACATAACTAAAGAAGTGGGGAAAAAGGGAAAGAGAGGTGATAAAGCCTGTTAACAGGGTTCTCATTCCTCCCAGTTCCGTTGGGTGAAACCCTGAGTAGCATACGTAAACGAACGGGAGAACCCGCTGACTCTCGCATGTTCTGGGGTAGAACACTCACAGATCAGGGTTAAGGTTGGTAAGCTCAAATTTCCTCCATGGACTGTCCAGAAACCACTATACATAAATATATATAAATAACACAAATACAGTTTAGTAATGCTGTTTGCCTATCCCCAGAGGGACAGTCAATAACAGGCAACTCATTTGACAGTTGAGCTCAGGGCAAACAGGTGCATGAAACTGACCTCCAGATATCCTCCCAAATTCATACACTAAACTCCTGCGTCATTGTATTCCAGTCTTCAGCTTCCGTGTCCATGTCCTTAGTTCGGACTCTTTTTTGATGGTTATTTTACCAGGAAACTACGCTAAAAACAACAAACTGGGACCAGTTACAATTATCGGTCTTGCTCAGAGACAGACTATCAGGCTTTTTCACCTTGTTGGCTTGTGTAGAATTCAAATTTGTAAGGGTGTGATAATACAAATAGTAGTGGTGACCAAAACTCTGACAGGATAAAAACTGTCTTGTTTAGTTTTTTTTGGCTTTCACAAACCCTTTGTCACATGCTTGTGTTTAAGCCTGGATGCATTTGGTGAGGGCAAAAGTCCATGTGACGCAAAGTCCTTGGCGTGTGTTATTGTGTGGGGAAAAAAAGTGTGAAAACATGGAACGAAACCATGGAGAAGATGACCCTCGTGTAATTGAGCCTGTCAGAGTGCCATTGTGGTTTCCAATTAAATGAGCCAGAGATCTATACACATGGACACTACCATATTCTGCACCCAATAAGGACATTTGAATTACAAGAACAGTCTATTATTTTCCATTTACTCTATTATTCCAATGTAAGCAGTCATGTTCTTGCATAGTTACTCTGTAAAAATGGTCACCAAAACTGACCTAAATTTACAGGGCATAATAGCATCAGTCATATCTGAACTTTAAACAATAAAAAATGTCAAACAGCCAATGCAGATGAAGCCAAATATAGGAGGTCGTGGACACATTATCGTTGAAGTCTTTCAACAGACCGCCACACATCACATTTTATTTGTAATGTCAGCATCCTACCTGTATGAGGAAGTACCAATATCTACAGGCACAGTGTCCAAACCAAAGAGACAGAATGTTTTGACTACTCTTCATTGAATTTGAAGTCAGACTTGCAAAATTAATTTGAGAATTCCCAGAAAGCCCAGTTGAGTATTTAGTATTAGTATTTATATATGACTTTAGAACTAACACAAACTACTTTGATTCTAAATATAAACAAAAACACTAAGAACTCTGGCCCACTTCATGATGGCCCTAGAGGGCTTCCATGGAATAACAGCCTTCTAGTATACACGTTTTAGGTATGATCCCCAATTAGTGGCAGCTGCCTTGTGTTGTCCTAATTGAGGAGCCTATTTAATTTTTTTTTGGGTAAGAGTTTAATTGTTTTGAGTCAAGCGGCTCTGCGTCCGGTTGCTGTCTTTCATCTGTTGTAATTTTAAGCGATGGTTCACCGAAGCACCGGCATTTGCATCCATCCTTCAGCATTACTGTTACAAAACTATGGAATATTAAACATTGAAATATTAAACATCCTACTCGTTGAACATCGATTTTTGCAATCAGTAAAATGACAGTTTTGTATATCTACAACTTTAAAAAAAGTATATACATTTAAGATGAGATTTCATTATTCTAAAGCGGGTTAAACCTAAGGAAAAAAACTATTGATACAAATAGTTATTCTGGCTGACAAGACACTGTTGTTGTTGATATCTATAAGCAGATGATCATCTTTCGTTGTAAGGGAAATTTGCAAATGTAATGTCAAAAGGCCCATACGAAAATGTTAAACTTTCCTCTCAGGGTATTTTTGTTGCAATACCTTGGCACATGACGAAAGCAAATTAATCAAAACCAACGTACATCTCAATTACAAACCCATAGCATCTCTTATATCAACCAGAACCCCTTAACCTCTGAATTTCCATGCATCAAATTATGCTCGTAATCCACACAAATGTTCTCAAATTCTTGCAGCTTGAATATAGACAGAGCAAAACTATGTGGTCAAACTCAGCTACTCTACTTAGTTGCACATTCTATGAGCTGAAAGAGGATGGGAAACTAAAGAGCCCTGTGGCGGTGAGATGAGGACAGGACAGTGACCCAAATACAGTACTCTATTTGAAGCTATAATTTAGTGTAGCTCCTCCTGCCTTGCCTGACCTGAAGAGGCTCATAGGGCTGAAAGCTAAAGTCCACCACTCGGAGAGAGCTTCACGGCTGACTTTTTAAAATAAAAAATGCATTCTGGGACTGTAAGTACACCAAATTTCACCGATGTTTATGAGTTAGACTTATATTCCATTATAAATTCTCAAATTAAATAAGTGACAATTTAACAAATCAACCGGGTTCAGGAGTAGTGGATAGAAAGAACAGGAACTGTAATATGGTACAGAAAAATCTTACATATTACAGAAGCTTCTGAAAAAATGTATGATTACTTCTTGGATTACACTTAAAAATAAAAAGAATATTGTGCTAAATAGTTGACATGTTGCATTTTATATTTAATTGTTTGAAAACAGTGTTAATACATATTTTGGCTGGTAAAAACTGAGTATGCGTACATTAATATTAGCCCACCCATAGAAAATCTGGTTTCGTAAAAACAATAATTGGCTATACCTGGTATTTGATCGTTTCCCAATTTCAGAAAAGACATAATTCAGAGAAGGCTAGTATATTTCCAAAAAATAGCGGTAACACAGCTTCCAGAAAAATCATGTTATGGAATTTATAACAATATTTGAGAAGAAATGGTGTGTTACTAAGCACGCGGCCCAATGCTAACCGGGCATGATTTCCATTTACCTTAACTGTGTACAGGTAGCAGAGCTGTAGTACTCGAGACCGGTCTCGGTCTCGAGACCGGTCTCGAGACCACTTTTTTAAGGTCTCGGTCTCGTCTCGGTCTCGGTTACATTTGGACTCGGTCTCGACTCGGTCTCGGACAGTAAGGACTCGTAAATTCTTCCGAGACCAGCCGAGACCAGCGTAGAAATTATCGCCCACAATTTTTTCTAGCAAAATATTTAAGTATGACATGTAGAGGCTGTATTTCCATTGGCTGTATTTCGTCCAGAGTCAGACTGTTTTTTTCTGATGTGGCTTATCCCGCCAATGGCTATCTACTTTTGAAGAAAAGCCCACCCCCAGCGTCGCTAGAGCGTGCACCCATTCACGTAAATACTTCAATCTTAAACATATGCTCGATCATGTCTGCACAATCTGCCATTATATTCGTTTTGCCTATATTCAGTACATTGAGCACAAATAAATAATTTGTCCGAAAACACACAGCGGTTAGTAATTAAAATACATACATAATGTTGAAAAGCTACAGCCGACGTCCTTCCATGACTTTTCCTAGATACGTGCATTTTACCTTGTCCCGTTTTCAGAATTGCAAAATCACAAACCAAACAATATATAAAACTACTATTTACATGTTTTTTGATACCTAAACTGCCTTCCTGTCGCCAAAATCCCACGCCGCTGGGCGTTGGTACCCTAATTGCGGTACCCAGACACCGATCACACTTCACTGAGCCTATATGGCAATGGTTGAATGGGCGATACACAGACAAATACTACGAGAACACATATAGACAATAGTCTGATTGGCTTGGTTGAACTACAAAAAAAGAGGTACGTTTATAAAGAAATATGTTTCACTAAATAAACAGAACGAATTCCGCCAAATACATACAGCCCCATTCATGTGCCATGCGCCCATTGCACTCAATAATTAATAACGAATGAACCACAGTGTATTCATATAGCCTACAAGAGACTTCAACAAAATATTGTTTTGTATCGAAATTAAACGAATATAAACAATAATTATTAATAGGCTAACTACAAATGGGCGATAAATGAAATTACTCATGCACACAGAAGGACGTGGGACATACATAAGTCCGGGGGGCATACGGCAGAAAGAGCATAAAACTGGAACGGTTATGGTCCGATCTATATGAAACTGATCCCGTTTTGGTCCGATCTTTATTAAACTGGAAGGGTTTTGGTCTGATCTATATGAACACTGTGCGCAGTTCAACCGGGTTAGTTTGCTGCTGTCTCATGTGCACTCGTAACAATAATGAACACTGTGCGCAGTGCAACCGGTTCGTTTGCGTGTCCTGCTCAAGCAGACAAACAACTGAAGCTGCGTGCCTGTGGACGGATAAATAATTATAAATAGATTTGTTTATCGGCCAATCATGCGCAAATCATTTGATTGCAAGTCGCTTGTGATCTAAAATGTGTTAGCATTTACTATATAAACATAGGACATACAGTTTGATGGATTTTCATTTATTCGATTTTTAGAAATTTTAATATCATAGCCTGTGCATTTTAAAATCATGGTTTTATTTTCGTATTTTATGTTTACATAAGACAATAAATAGGCCTAGATACTCTTTTAATAAAATTCATTTAATTCAGGATGACAACACAGTAGATGATCTGATGCTGTTGGTCAAGTGTTTTTTACATTGGTCATTGGACCAAAAACATGTCATATTATTTAGTGTTGATATGACTGGTCTCGGTCTCGGCCCCCTTTGGTATCGGTCTCGTCTCGGTCTCGGCCACCTTCGGTCTCGGTCTCGTCTCGGTCTCGGCCCCCTTCGGTCTCGGTCTCGTCTCGGTCTCGCTTTAGGTGGTCTCGAGCACAGCTCTGACAGGTAGGGCATGTGACCTCAGACAAGTGAGATTATTGGCAAACGGTGGCTGGTGATGACATTGACTTCAAGCTAAGAGAGCATGTGTTAATCACTATTTAATTCTGACCATTGTGTTAGGAAAATGAATTGCTGTTGGCCCTCATAAATCGCAGGTTCTGTTCTCATTGATAAAATGTATTTTAGTACAGGTGTTCACGTTTGCACACAGGCGTGCAGATCGCAGGGATTTCTATGCACAAATACAACAAAATACTGGAGAAAGTCAAGATATATGAATATTTTTCACAAACACCGTACATGACCAATAAAATAAAATGAAAAATCTCTATATATTCCCAGGTTTGTAAACTCTAAAACTGCTTCAATTGGCTATAAAGTCATATTAGTCCTATAACTCCTCACAAAATGCAAAAAATCCCAAAGTTATCAAAAGTGATCAGATGACATTACTAAGTTTGAGTAATCCAAAGATTACGTTACAAACAACATAACCTAGCGAGCCTAGCATATCAAACAACATAAGGGTTATAGAGAAATTATACAACACTTGAATGCAACAGTACGCTGAGAAGTTTGTCCTTGTTCCAATTCTATATGTTATAGACAAAAGACGTTTCCGGAAAGAGCCTGGGCCCATCATGACGCTTGACTGTTGAAGGGTCTGTGTCACAGGTGGGAACGGCCAGATCTACTCTCTGTGCATCACATGGTCCTCAGGCAGGAGCTGCCATGCGACCCCCACCCCTGGCACAGCTCACATCACAAGAGCAGATGTCGCTATTAGACTCATGTGTTGCACTTTCTACGACTTCCTTCGTTCAGTTGGCTCTGGATGACATAGTCCCGGTTGGTTTCTCCTCTGCATAAGCTGATCCTGCCAGCGCACAAGATATGCTATGGTAAAAAAAGGAACGGAATAACGCTAGTAGCCCCGTGCACAGATCCGTGATCGGAAATAACTAATTGCTGGCAATTGTACCAGATGTAAGATTGGGTTTTGAATTAGATGCAATGGCGATAACTTGATGTATCTTTTGAAGTGCCATTAACGATGATTAAATAAAGACCGAGGTTTTAGAAAATCTCCAGGCTCAGTAGGCAAGCAAGCAGGGGGCCTGCGGGGTCGGGGAAAGGATCAGAAGTTGGCAATTGGATTGAGGCCCACATCTGTTGCACACAGTTTGACGGAAGAGAAGCACAGCTATAGCGCTACAGCTAAATGTTTTCAGCAGGAGTGCCTAACTTTTAATCGCATTTATGAATTCCCAATCTCATCACTTTAAGTTCACATATTAAACTGTATTGTTGCCAGAAAATGGAGACTAAATGTAGAACGTCATTGCAAAGGGTTTGAATACGTATGTACAATATTTTTGAATATTAACACACACACATTTCTAAAATGTGTATTAACTTTGTCAGTATAATCTATAGCATAACAAATATGAATACTGAATACTTTATATACTGTCACCAGCCAATTTATTAAATTCACCTGCTTGTTACACAAATAACCAGTAAATATTGTGGCTGCAACTCAGTAGATAAAGCATGCAGAAATGTGCAAGAGGTTCACTTGTTTTTTTGATCAAATATTAGAATGGGAAAGACGCATGAACTACGCCACTGACAGTGATATGAATGTTAGTGACATGTGTGGTGGTTCTCAGAAACAGCTGATCTTCTGGGATATTCAGGCACTACATTCTTTTGAGTTTACAAAGAACGGTGCTATAAACAAAAACACAGAATATGTATATACATATATATAGTATATCACAAGTGAGTACACCACTCACATTTTTGTAAATATTTGATTATATATCTTTTCATAGGACAACACTGAAATGACACTTTGCTACAATTTTAAGCAGTGAGTGTACAGCTTATATATCAGTGTACATTTGCTGTCCCCTCAAAATAACTCAACAAGTGAAGTGAGTATGTCTGAATTAGCTATTTTCCCTCCCCAGTCTCATGTGACTCATTAGTGTTACAAGGTCTCAGGTATGAATGGCAGGTGTGTTACATTTGGTGTTAACCCTTTCACACTACTCGTCACTGGAAGTTCAACATTGCACCTCATGGCAAATAACTTTCTAAGGATCAGGAAAAAATAATTGTTGCTCTACATAAATATGGCCTAGGCTATAAGAAGATTGCCAAGTTTGTCTTGCCTACAGTCAAGCATGGTGGTGGGAGTGTCGTGGTCTGGGGCTGCATGAGTGCTGCCGGCACTGGGGAGCTACAGTTCATTGAGGGAACCATGAATGCCAACATGTACTGTGACATACTGAAGCAGAGCGTGATCCCCTCCCTTCAGAGACTGGGCCACAGGGCAGTATTCCAACATGATGACGACCCCAAACACACCTCCAAGATGACCACTGGCTTGCTAAAGAAGCTGATGGTAAAGGTGCTGGACTGGCCAAGCATGTCTCCAGACCTAAACCCTATTGAGCATCAGTGGGAGATCTTCAAACGGTGGAGGAGCGCAAGGTCTCTAACATCCACCAGCTCCGTGATGTCATCATGGAGGAGTGGGAGAGGACTCCAGTGGCAACCTGTGAAGCTCTGGTGAACTCCATGCCCTAAAGGGTTAAGGCAGTGCTGGTAAATAATGGTGGCCACACAAAATATTGACACTGGACCCAATTTGGACATTTTCACTTTTACTCACTTTCGTTGCCAGCGGTTCAGACAAAAATGCCTGTGTGTTGAGTAATTTGGAGGGGACAGCAAATTTACACTGTTATACAAGCTGTACACTCACTACTTTACATTGTAGCAGTGTCATTTCCCTAGTGTTGTCACATGAATATATAAAATCAAATATGTATTGTGGGGTACACCGCACAAACACCCCCACATTTATTATTTTATATATATATATATATACAGTTTCTCACAAAAGTGAGTACACCCCACAAAGGGCCATCAATGTCCTTGTCTTCAGCAAACTGTGGGCTTTCTTGTGAATCATCTTTAGAAGAGGCTTCCTTCTGGGACGACAGCCATGCAGACCAATTTGATGCAGTGTGCAGCGTATCGTCTGAGCACTGACAGGGTGACCCCCCACCCCTTCAACCTCTGCAGCAATGCTGGCAGCACTCATACGTCTATTTCCCAAAGACAACCTCTGGACATGATGCTGAGCACGTGTCTGGTAATATCCATCTACACCTTAAAACAGCGTAATGATCCAAAACGGAAAGATACCCAGTGACATTTACCAGACGCTGTTAAGGTACTGGTCTGGCAGAGCAGCACCGGGAAAGATACCCACTCTTCAGGTCCTGTTTGTTTCCGGGCAATATGCCATATGTCCTGTCTTTAGCTAGTGGAATTCATGCTCCATTACGTTGAAGTCCACATTTCACTTGTTAGGCTTAAAAATCTCCTTGGTTGCTTAGGCAGTATGTTTTGGGTCATTGTGCTGTTGCAAGGTGTTGTTGTAAAGTTACAGCACCAGCGAAATACTGCCACTTAAACATAAATAAAGAGTTAGTGTTTGTTTTACTGTGGTGTGCGACCTCTGACCCGAGAGGAAGTAGGCAATCTTAGAAAAGTGGACATTTTTGCAGATCACATGGTGGTGTGGTGGACAGGTTGTGTTAGAAAGTCCAGTGGGTGTTGCGATCTTTAGTGTGATTTAGAAAATAAATATGAGGTATTTTTGAATAAACGTATCTGTTGCAAGAAAAGCATGCAAATGAAGCCGACAGGCAATGTGCTCAGTGATGAAAATTAGTTAACCAAAAAAAGTTATTGAACTACAACCATTCCATTACAAAAGTTAACTGGCCTCTAATGAGTTGAGGCATTTGGTTGTACCTGAACAGACATGCTACTGCTACATTTCTTTCTCAAAACTTTTATCCATCACTCTGGTACATAGTAACATGTGTCTGTTACTGCCAAAATTGCGTTTTCTAGAACTCTGTAGGGTCTTTTTTTGTCACTTTTGTAGGCAAAAGAAATTTGTTAAACTCTTATACATACATATGAATATGTCTTCTGTAATATATATAAATATATATAAATATAGGTTCAATTTTTTATATATTTTTTATATGAAGGACCAAATGAGTCAAAATAATATATACATTTATATTATATGAAATGGCACATTAAGAGGAACTCATATGAGAAAATGTGGAAGAAAAGACCAGAATCAAATCCACGCGCCGAGGTAGATTTGTCCATATGTTTTTGTTAGAAAAAATATAATTTCTAACAAAGATAATTGTCCCAGCATTGTTGTATTTTTTTTTTTAAATGGGTTCATTCATTATTTTACTTCAGTTTACTAAATGTTTTTTATCACTGCCCACAGAGGCACAGACAAGAGAGAGAAAACTGGCACGGCGGCACAATAAAGCTACCCAAGTCCCAGGAAACAAAGTAGCATGTGGCCAGCAAAGCAGATAACTCAATTTGATAATTAGAGCATGAACGTGCCCAAGTCTTCAGACTCCGTTTGAAGTAAACAGCGTGCCTTGCCACTCTCAGATCCGAGACGGTGCTCATTTGCCCCCGAATTCTCTGTCCGGTATGTATGGCCTCTACGCCATCCACGGGTTTAGTTCTGTAATAAAAGAGCAAGTAGGCGGACAACACTTCTGTCACAGTCGTCTGTCCGCATGGAGGAGCCTGTGACAGGGGAGCCTCTGTTCTCGCTCTGAAAATAGACCCGGACCCCCCCACCTCGTCTCTCGTCATGTCCTGTCGTTTCGAGGGCCCTCTGATTGTCGCCCCGCTAATGGGCATCCGAAGACTCCACCAACCAGCGCGGGGAGAGAGGGACGGATGCTTATGATAAAATAATGCACAATTACAAAGCAACATTACGGCCAACATATTTTGAGAGGACCACTTCTTTGGTCATTGTTAATCCACGAGCTGCTCTTTGATCACGGGATGAAACGATATTGAGCAAAACAAAGTTGATGCCGGATAGTAAACAGTGCTGAGAAAGCCTTTGTGCCAGGCACTCTCATGTCGTGGAAAACATGTAATGGCTTTATTGTTTACAGCTTATGCATAACAAGAACATGAAACTAACTACGCATTGCGGCTACACCGGCTTGGATCGGGGTGGCCCTATGCTTGTACATGAAAGACATGTCTCTGTCCTTCACCTCACTGAAGTAACGGAGAGGCTGGGGTACCCAAACATACTGGGGCTTAGAATTTCTTAGCTTCTACTCACTTCTCTGAGTATGCAGCTATTCAGGGCGGTGCTGTCTGACCCGCGATCACCTAGTCCCCGGTGTTTCCTATAAAAAATCATGTTGAACAAAAGTTGCCATCGAGACGACGCCACGTTTGTTTCAAATAGCTCACTGTGCGTTTGTGTTAGAGACTTCCAGTCATTTTTAATGTGTTTGACGATTGTCTCTCTATGTTAACGTTTGGGATTTGCTCAGAGTTAGTTGACTGTGCCCGAGGAAGACATCTCCAAGCCGTTCGTGTTGATAAAGTAGCTGTTTTAGACCCGCTAGTGATCTGAACATTTTAATATATCCATAATCAATTTCTACGTACAGTCGCCATGTAGCCAAAAGAGGACTGCTACTGACATGGAGCTTTATAGCTACAAACATAGGGCCTTTTAAAAGATACTTTGGATCTATTCAAAGTTGGCATATTTTTTTAAATGAACAACAATATTGCAAAAGTTTTTTGCTTCAATGCAATGTTTAGGGATTAATTCCATGCATTGACCCATTTGCATACATTGATCCATTCAAAACAACCCAAAGCGAAGATAGATATGAATCAATTAGATTTACATTCGTTCTCACCACCCCATCTGTGGTTAAAACTGCAGCAGAACTCGGAGCCCCTAGAAACCATAGCATGTAGCAGGCTAACTGCACGACAGTACTACCAAGAAAATACATTTTAACATTTGCCAAATTAGTCATTTCACAGATGGGCTTATCCAGAGCGACCTCCGTTTAGCAGAAATACAACATGCAGAGCACGTTGTTCTAAAGCTCTCATTTCTAATCTAATGCATCTGATGTGATGTAGCATTAGTCATCATCTACATTCCCCTCAATGCCAACGGGCAAAACATCGACCTGCAGTCAAAAACGCTGCCGTGTCCGCTTGAAATGAAGAGGCAGATCGTCCTTTTGTCCGGTCAGAGAATGTCGTCTGTGCAGTGCCACGGAGTGAAAGGACATTGACTTGACGGGACCTGTGACTAGATGAGTCAGACTTCATTTCCAAGCAGACTGACCAGTCCCCATGGGAGGCGGTAGGCATATGTGACGGTCTTATAAGTGCTCAGGCTCGTGTTAGATTTATCCCGCAGACCGAAAACCTTAAAGACGAGTAAAATGGAGAAGGATTGTTGGGAAAATTAATATAGTTTGAAATGCACAACAAAAAATTCAGAGAACTATTGTGTGGGGTCAGTAACGAAGTTGTGATTTCTTCATTGTCATTTTATAATTTTTTTCTCTTCATTACTTAAATTTCCTCCCATCTTACATTATAGATAATTAACATTTCATTACAACAATGTACTGTTATACAATGTGGCTGTTGTTCCTGAAATATATAACAGAGTCGATTGAGGCCGAAAAATACATTTATATCAAGGGAAACTGTCAAAAGATAAAATACATTTGTAAAATGTATAGACAAAAATAACTCACATACTTTCTGCAGAGCCCTTCAAAGTGATTGCCAACAGAGTGTCGTACTGACAAAAAACAATCAGATAGGAGGAGCTACACCGGCCAGACCAAATGGAGAAGGGACATACAGCCGCACCTCCAAACGTTTCCCTGGCTACTGTATGAAACAATTTACGCTGCTGACTTCCCTTAACAATTATTTATTTTGGTTTGGTTTCTCAAATGCTGGCACAGGATCCTCTGTTGGCTCTGCTGTTCCTCATGTTGTCTTACGACACAAATAAATAACAAATAAATATGAAATAAAAAGGACAAACTGTCGTTTAACTGAACCTTTTAGTCCTAATTTCCAATTGAGCTGTGGCTGGATTGTACTTCCTCTCTCCCTCTCACTTCTCTACGGCACTCTTATGAGAAAAGATCCCTAATCAATCATTGACATCTACACATCCACGGAAAACTCATGGAAAAATCCCATTCTTACACGTGTTGTTTTTACCATGAATAGCTTATTTGTTGTGTTCCATGAGTCATAGAACACAGAGACAACCCGTCCCCCTAGATAACATGTGCAGCAGACATCCCCATCCTTCTTTACTGCACAAAAAATGTATGATTTAGAGGACAGCGTCATAATCGACAAATAAAATAAATGAAAACTGACATCCGAAGAGATGTCAGATCCCAGTTGAGTTCATCTCGGCACGAGTTGTCCGAGAGTGACGGACTTGGTGTTTCCCACTAATGGTACAGAAGGCGTCACACAAGGAAGGCGTCCAATTATAGGGGCAGTTCATAAGGTCATCTGGACGGACCCAACACGATTCGTTGAGGTCACGGTTACCGTTTGATTAAGCAGGACCATGGACGGGTGGCTGATACCGGCTGAGACCGGCCACATACGGTGAGCGGAGCTTGGCACCACCTCGGGCATCACCAGCATGTCACCCTTAATTGGACTCTGCATTCCACACTGCAGCTCGTGCCAAATTATGACCCTGGGAAACTGTACATCCGCCTCCAGTGTGCAATTGGCATATCAAAGCAGTTGGCATAATTACAATTACATTTGATACGGCAGTCGACGTCTCAGGGATTGGTTTAACCGCTACTTCTGTGATTTTGAATGTTGAAAGTGGCTTTGATAGAAGGGAAACGGCATTTCACAGCACTGCTGCACCCCTTCGGATTGCAGTTGCATTCAGCAACAACTGCAAGAGCACAGAGGACCTCTACGGACAGAAAGACAGATTACATCCACATATCAACTGGGTGTTTCGCAGAAAAAACTAATATTTTAGTCACTTTCCATTGAGTACAATTAACATGGACCAGCTGTGGAGGGTGATGCAGTGGTACAAAATGTGTGCAAAATAACTGGAGAGGGATACTTTGATGTAAATGTATTTAATCTGTTATTATAAACATAATTATTTCACTACTATTAACATACCACAGGGTGCTTTCACACTTGGACTACTAAAAGTGTGTTTTTACAATATTGCTCTCAGGCTGGACACTTTGGAGGCTTTTTCGATTTGGGCATAATTTTGTAAAACGCGAACCGCCATCACGGTCAACGAATAATAGTAATATAAACTGACCTAGAGGAGATTCTGCCTTCTGCCTATTCACCAAATACAGCCTGAGAAAAAAGACAACACAACTAAACAAATTAAATGAGCTGTCTCCTAACATTTAGATCCGACTGTAGATATACATAACACAATTAACACTAAACTCCATCTTCTTCAACTTTCATTCAGTGATTTTATGTAGACTATTCAAAGTGACCATATTTTGTGAACGCACACACCTTCTGACCTCCTCATAAAAGTTCCTTCCCGATATGGCCAAACACACTTTTCTGAGAACCCTATCCAAGGAAGTACGGCAAGAAAAATAAAAGCCTCGGACAATGAGAGAAAACTATGAGACAAGTCAATACAACTCCACGTCACTCAGTATCTGTTTTGATGTCTGAAGCCAAGGGTGACTACCAAAAGTGCATTTCTTTCAGGGTAAGCTTCCAACAGATGTTTGGTGGAGCGGCCAAATGTTTCCCTGGTGCCCGAAACAACAGTCATGAAAATAGGGAATGGTGAGGAAATGTCGTCTGAAGGTCGTTCAAGGACAGTTCTCGTGAATACCAGGCTACTACTAAGAAGGCTATTCCTAAACAATTGTCGTCTGCAACATACACGCTGGCACTAAATCACTGCTCGTACATATTTTGAATAAAACAAACCGTGATATGACAAAAAATATGAATGAAACTTGATTGCACCCAACTGTTGCTCCCATATGCATTCGGGAGAGTAAGAGATGAGGGAAGAAGAAAGTACCGCTGACATCCCATTTTGGACTTCATTCAGCTTCATCATAATTACTTCCAGAACCATTACCGTTCTGATAAACACTACCATCGCTAATGATCTTACGTCCTTAAAGACGTTGTAATTGGCCCTGGTCGGTTTCCCATCCACCGCTGACCACGCCAAAGGGGTCAGCCAGCTGACCTCAGCGTTCACATGGGGCTTTATTAAACCCCTCCGCAGTGACCTTGACCACCAGATCGCGACCGTGCACGCACGACTGGTTGTTCTCGGCACTCTCTCTCCCCCATGGGGCCCCTCTGCATCCGTCTGTCCTTCCTCGGGACCCAGCTGTGCGGCGGAAGACACGCACACAAACACACGCACACACACACACGATAAATTCCTGTCCTCCTGAAAGGCAACGGCTTACACTCTCACAGCGTCTCCTGGTTGTAAGCTCTCGAGAAGACGTTTCCCACACACACCCGATTGCTATGAGGGGATGGGGCGATCAGGAAGTGCCTCTCTGGCTGACCTGGTGGAGAACCCACTGTAAGGTAGAGAGAGAAAAGAGAGGGGGGCTGGGACGGACACTGCCAAGAGGAAGGGGAGCAACCTAGCTGAGAGCCTCCACCTGTTGATCACAGCAAGGCCATCCCTCACAGCTGTATTACAGGCCCCAGGCCTGAGCAGTCCGACTGAATCATAGAGGCAAAGGGTTGTTCCAGTGCGGGGGAGTCGAAAGTGTTTTTGTTTATGAGTGGGTGCGTGTGTGTGTGTGGGGGGTGAGAGAGAGAGGGCATATCTCAGGAGTGAAAGCACACGTACGGCGTGAATGTCTGCAACTCCCACCCAAGGTCTTATGTTTGACAGTTACAACACCGCGAAGACACACAAAGTCTGCTGTCAGTGTAGGGATTCACGGGCCCCCCCACGGCAGGATTATGGGGCGTTTCAGGACAACTCAAACGTAAAAACGTCTTCCCACAAGAAAGCGGTTGTAAATTGTTCTCCCGTATCAGAGGGCTATCGAACTATATCAGGAGTTCCTTTAACTCATCTCATAAAGAACCTGATGAACGAAACCCACTGCCTGCATTCAGATGCTGTGGACAAAATTCATAATGTATTGGGTCACTGTGTAAATTAAGTCACTTATTTCTGTGCTCCTGTCCCTGTTCCCCCTGTCCTCTTGTTTCAGCTATATTTGCCCAGCCCAACTTGTGGCTCTTATCTTTTTTTAGTGGAAAGCGAAGGGAGCTTTCAGTGCAACAAGTCGGCGTTTTTTAATTTATATTTTCTAAAGAGCACAACATTTAGCACATTATTCCACTTTTCATTGTTACAATTCACTTCCACTGGAGGCAGAGGGTTAGTATTAGAGAGTATGACAAAAGCCATAGATTACATTCTTAAATATTCCATTCTTGGATATCCTCAGCAAACACTGAATATTCCTGTGAGATGTTAGGCTAATGATCTTCTCACGGCCGGTATGGGTCTTCCACACCGTGAATCAGAGAGCGAGGGAGAGAACGGAAGGCCAGCCAAGATGTTGGTCTCTAGGCTGCAATCTAATTGGCTTCAGCTTCCAGCCTCTGGAGCCAGCAATGCTTAAGCTCAAAGCAATCACAGCAAACGTTTGTAACCGACAAAGCCCTTATTCACATCCTCTCATAAAACCAAATGAAAAATGAGTAAATGCCTTTACTAGTAGAAAAGCTAGGCACGTCATAATGACACAAAGCATTTGTTAATTTTGTATTCATTCACCATCAGTCAAATGATTAACGGACTGTTTTGACCACTTCTAGAAAGCACGTCATGTTATCGTATGCTTTTTATGTGGTTTTTGCTCATCGTCCCGGGCAGTTGGCTAAACTGCATGCTCTGCTGTTGATGGTGCCCTGTTCACAAACACCACAAAAGTAGCATTTAAACCTAAAAAACTGAAAATAAACAGACACATCACTGATTGTGAATGAACCAGATGATGGGCCATGAAATTATTCATGATTGTGTGATATCTCCCCTACTGCACACAAATAGAACTAATCTTAAGTATCAGTCTATTGTAACCAAACATAAAAACGTTCACATTTACAAGAGGAACAAACATACAATGGATGTTTCTCATGAAGATGCCAAGTGACAGACACCTCTAACAAACAAATGAGTTTGCCGTCATCATTTGCAAAGGATCAAGCCAGTGTAATTAGACACCTCTATGCAGCTGTTCTCCAGATTGATGCCGAAAAATGACAAGACATCACGCTGAGATTTCCAATATAAGCCAAGTGCATGTGTCATAAGCACCATGCATCCACATGAGTCATGTGGAGAAGTTAGTACACACCTAGAGTTTTTCTTTACATATTTGGACATATTGTCTCATATTGAGCAAAACATCCAACAGCGTTTATAAATAAAGATAACCCAATTGTAACAAACTACACAAAACATTAAACAATTAGAAACGCAATAAGAAATGTAATGTGTAATGTTTTATGTGGAAGAAGTACGTACACCCCTACCTTTACCATAACGTAAATGCAAACTATTACAGGTGCAAAGGATTTGAAATTCCTTACAAAGTAACTGAGGAGGGTCCAGCCTTCCATGAAGATTAGACACCTGGTCTGGTTTGAACTTCATGGGTGGCAACACATCATGCCAGCATCAGAAGACATATATGTTATCAATGCCTAGGAGTCTGTGAGGGAGGTAGAAAGTCAGATCCAATCCACAGTACACCGTTAATCCACAGTACACCGTTAATCCACAGTGCACCGTTAATCCACAGTACACCGTTAATCCACAGTACACCGTTAATCCACAGTACACCGGTAATCCACAGTACACCGGTAATCCACAGTGCACCGGTAATCCACAGTGCACCGTTAATCCACAGTGCACCGTTAATCCACAGTGCACCGTTAATCCACAGTACACCGTTAATCCACAGTACACCGTTAATCCACAGTACACCGTTAATCCACAGTACACCGTTAATCCACAGTACACCGTTAATCCACAGAACACCGTTAATCCACAGTACACCGTTAATCCACAGTACACCGTTAATCCACAGTACACCGGTAATCCACAGTACACAGTTAATCCACAGTACACCGTTAATCCACAGTACACCGGTAATCCACAGTACACCGTTAATCCACAGTACACCGTTAATCCACAGAACACCGTTAATCCACAGTACACCGTTAATCCACAGTACACCGTTAATCCACAGTACACCGGTAATCCACAGTACACCGGTAATCCACAGTACACCGGTAATCCACAGTACACCGGTAATCCAGCGTACACCGGTAATCCACAGTACACCGGTAATCCACAGTACACCGTTAATCCACAGAACACCGGTAATCCACAGTACACCGTTAATCCACAGTACACCGTTAATCCACAGTACACCGTTAATCCAGCGTACACCGGTAATCCAGCGTACACCGGTAATCCAGCGTACACCGTTAATCCACAGTACACCGTTAATCCACAGTACACCGTTAATCCAGCGTACACCGGTAATCCACAGTACACCGGTAATCCACAGTACACCGGTAATCCACAGTACACCGGTAATCCACAGTACACCGTTAATCCACAGTACACCGTTAATCCACAGTACACCGTTAATCCACAGTACACCGTTAATCCACAGTACACCGTTAATCCACAGTACACCGTTAATCCAGCGTACACCGGTAATCCACAGTACACCGTTAATCCACAGTACACCGTTAATCCAGCGTACACCGGTAATCCACAGTACACCGGTAATCCACAGTACACCGTTAATCCACAGTCTGAAAGATCATCAACAGATTAGGAAAAGGATAGGTCATCTTACGAAATGCAGCCCAGAAACTGTCTATAAGATGCTTATAAAACTACAGAATGAAAAAAGTGCATAAGCTTACTCGAAAAAGCATCCAAACACTCGACTGACGTTTGCCGAAACACACCTGCATAAAGAACAAAACCACTGGAACAACGGGCGCTGGATAGATGAGTTGTTTGGAATCGGCAATGCATGGCGCCATTTTAGAACCTCTATCCGCCCTTATCTGTCAACGGTGCTGTACTGTAGTGAAGACTACATCCATTAATCCAAATATGTACGAACATTGACTTCCTCCTTGGATGTGTACTTAATCCTTCATGTGACTATAGTATCCATAATTGAGAGTTCCCAAATAGAGATATGGTATCTAAAGTCAAAGCAGATTTACCACGGGCTGCTCCACTTGGAATTGATGATGGCTTTGATGCGGAATGCTGAGGGCATGTGGGAAGGATTGAAATAAACCCAAGGAGAACTGTAGACTGACATTACCAACATGATTCTATTTACACTTTGTAGTCAACTCTGATACTAAAATAAAGCAAACACATTTTCCATCAACAGAGTTTCAGTTGGCCTTTTTGAGCTAAATCATGTTGTCAGTTCCTGGATACGTTTACTGATTTCGACAAAACATGACAAGATGGGATTTCCGCTGCAAATGACTTCCACAGATTTTCTTATTCATATCACTATAATCCTTTCCGTATTGATTTCACTGCTTATCTATTTACTTAAGTTTGGGAAAGGTAACGAGATACAACGATATCAGTTTCAGGTGGATTTGATTGAGTTGTTTTTGGGGGGAAAATCTAGTTCTCAGGAATTAACGTTTAATTCATACCAGACGCTTCCCAGACGCTCTCAGTACTTTCTCCCATCACAACTCCCTATCAGGACGTACTGATCAGGTTATTTGACTAGGATGTATTGCAAGTGTTATAAGTATTTGGTTTTCATTGTTTTAGTCTCATTTGCCGCAACTCTAAGGAGAAATAAATAAACCGTGGCTATCTGTTAGCAAAAGCAAATAATGTCTAATTTCCAATGCTTAAAGACAAATCCTGTGAGGTCTAATGTGAATCTTGAAACCAAATGGAACCAATGCAGCTATTGCTTTTTGAAAAATAGCTAAATGAATTTGTGATATTAGTAATGCTTGTAACATCACAGCCTCATACATTTATTCACCTTCTTTTCAGAAGAATGAACTTATTCTCACCTGCTCCGAAAGTGGAGCAACAAGAGAGGTGAAGCCAGTCCATAGCGTTTACATATCAAACAGTGAACGAGCAGTACATACGGTATCATGTTACAGAGCACACGGCTAATCCTTTCTTCACAGAGAACGAGAGCCATAACAATGGCACAAAGCCCTGTGACTACGGCTAAGCGATGACAGTCGCAGGGTGCTGGATCAAAACAAGTGTGTTATACTTCACAGCTCCTTTGAAAACAGAAAAGGAAGAAGCCCAGAAGCTCCTGGGTCATTACTCACTCACTCCAACCAAGTAGAAACTCTTCAAGGGGATCAACGTGTATTGGTAAATACAGACGACACTGAACACGTTGCTAAGACAAAACTGATGGAACAGCAGGACGTTTCAGTGTGGGTGCTTTCTACACATTCACGCATAAAGGGCCTCTGTTGTTTTGCCGAGGTCAGGGGTCGTCAACCCGTAGTCTTCGCAGCGATTTACAGGCTATTTGGTTATTTCTTCAACAAAATGTTTTGCGTTTACAGTGCCTTCCATAATTTCAGGGAAAAGGAAGCATTATGTTTTGCTTTACAATCCAGAAGATTCCATTTGAGATCAAAAATTTTCAATTAAGGTAAAAGTTTTGTTTAATTTTAGGGTTTTATTTTGTGTATACTGGAAAAAAAAACTATTAACCCAATCCACTTATTTCCAGGAAACCAAAATTATGAGAACAATGTATATAACCTCAAAATGTTTGCGTTTAGTTTGCATAATTTTTGCAAGGACAGAAAACGTCTGCGACTGACTGACCCCATGAGGCGCTGGATATATTGTGGTGATTGCCTTTTTTTTTAGGCCTCTTCGCCTCATCTACAGCAAAAAAACAGGTACATTTACAGATTTAAATTGATTTTGTCAGTAAAGAACATTGCACTTTTTGGTCCTAATTTTTTTGTACAGTTTGTGACCATTGTCTTTATTCACCTCAATCTTATTTTGTAAATGATATGCTTTGGAACTTGGGCAGAACCATTTTTCCTCCACACTTCCCCCTTTACATCCCTCTATTAGATGTAAAAAAAACACACAATATATTGTTCCAAGACTCGTCATGTTGTTGTAAATATATTTTTGTGAAATGTAACCTGGACATTCTGTTTTAGAGGCAAAGTAGCGTTTCCAGTTCTAATGGTAAAGTCATCAGTGGAGGACAACTGTGAGAACTCCCTCAGAAGCCAGTGTGCCGCCACCTGCGGGCAGGCTTCGGCGGTCGTCCTCCTCGGCTTTCTGAGCCACCATCGTTATCTCCTCTCCCTGCACACCTTGTTCAGTCTCGTCATCACTACACCTGGTGTCCATTATCTCATTAGAGGACTATTTAAGTTCCCTGTGTTTGGTCTGGTCTTTGTGTGGAATTGTTAAATGTTACGTGTGTTTCCTTGTTACACTCTCTAAAGGAGCATTTATACACTGTCTTTGTGTAGGACAGTAATGAGTATACTGAGTGCGCTGCGACGCATCTTATATCAATGTATGGACTTTAGCGTGGTATGCGCTCTACTGCGTTCTGCTACGTTAGTCTGCAATTAAAAGGACAGCTCGGACGCTATCCGTTCCTCTGCCTGGCTTCATCCTTCCGCACACCTACACAAGCGTGACAACAACTGACTCTTCCAGAGCTACCTCCGGTTTCTGGTCTGTTGGACAGTTTCTATACTTTCAGATGTAAAATCCAAACTTTTGGGAGATTTAATTTAGTCAATTTTGTAAAAGTTGTAATGGGAGCATAACATTGCAATGAAATATCCCACCAAAATATATGTTTCATTGAAATAAACACATACCTTTATTTTGAAAAACGATTAGATACCCAGATCTATTAGTTAACCTGAAAATAAAAAAAAACACGCACAGATTCACTATTAGGACATAATTTTAACAATTTCTGCATACGTTTTAGCTATGACCAATAATCTGACTTGTTTGACCTCAGCAGGGTATACATGTAGAAATGACATTACACTCCTATCCAGGTATCAGGTCTGCCAAACTTGGGACGAGTTTTCCCATACAAAATAATTATGTAAAAATGACTGCAGTCTCAAAGGTCACACATTAGCTGTCACCATGATATTAAGTACATTAGCTAAAGTTAATGATTTCCCTCTGTGTTACAGCAGACAGAAGGGGTCAGGAGAGAAGGGCATTGTGCACGGGTGTAACTACCCACCCACTGCACACACTGACCCTTATGAGTCACGGTCCCACTAGGACATTTACAGTACGCCACTTAAATCATGGAATCATCTGCACCATGCAAATGCGTCATGGTTTCTGCTTTGACATATGACGGTCTGAGCTTTGTTCTTCCATTGTAACTGAGAAAATACCACGGTGCAGGATAATTCATACCAGAGTAGAAATCTGAATCATATAGGGTAAATGTGCCATGGCTTTACCTTTGAAAGTATGACAGTACTGTCATATCATAAGGTCGGCAGGTAGCCTAGCGGGTAAGAAGGCGGGCTTAGAAAACCGAAAGCTTGCTGGAACGATTAACCGAACCGAAAGGGAAACATCTGAGGAAACATTTGGATGAGCATATTAACCAAACCCATGGTTGTTTCTTAATGTCATGTAGGTATTAAAATGTTTATGCAAAAACACACAACTGCAACTGCAATAAAAACAATCCCAAAATACTTTACTGAAAGGAAAACTTAATATAAAATGAAAAACATCTAGAAAATTGCAGGTATACAGTGACATTACACAGACTTTGTCAAACCAGTATTAGTTGCCAGATGAGATCTCTTGTATTACGGTACAACATGCATACATGTAATTGTAGTTCATAATATTCAACTCCTTCTCTGACAGGTTAACACGCATCTGGGTTTCTTCCTCTATATCTAATAAGGGACTGAATCAGACCGGAGATAAAAGCTTAAGGCAATTCAATAAAATGAAAGCAGAAAAAAATGTTTGGCCCTGTAAGACTAAAATGGAATAGCGCTTTGTGTAAATGGTTCCATTTCAGATGACTTTTTGTTGGACCTATGTATCATTTTGGTGGCAGGTGTCATTGCAGACTGTGTGTGCTGCAACATGCAGATGTCAGTACACCTGGTGGCATCTGCTAATTCTCCAACACTTGGATGTTTGGGGTCCTTGGGGTCCCTAATATCCGTTGCGTGTAAATAGTTAGACGAAAAGCCTGCCTTGAGACAACGTGACAGTCTGTAATTAGCTATTATTTTGTGCAGCTGTCTGAATTAAACAGCTTTTTTTGCTCAAGAAATACAACGAGAAGTATAACCTAATGCAAACCTTTGGCCACCATTATGTATATCAGACCCAGTTTGCCCTAGCATAATGTGTATTTCATGTTGATAAAAGTGTTTTGAAAATACACTACTATTCAAAGGTTTGGGGTAAATTAGAAAGGTCACTGTTTTCCATGAAATATGTTTCTATAGAAAATATGACAAAATTATTAAGAAATATATGTCAGTGATTAGAAATAATGATCAATTCAATTAAAGTAATAATTGCGTCCT
The DNA here is from genome assembly GCA_029465975.1 of Dallia pectoralis. Classification (NCBI taxonomy): domain Eukaryota; kingdom Metazoa; phylum Chordata; class Actinopteri; order Esociformes; family Umbridae; genus Dallia; species Dallia pectoralis. The sequence continues at coordinate 7,418,374 of CM055733.1, forward strand.
TCAAACACTGATTTTGTCAAAGTCTCCTCCATTTCCAGCAATTATTGCCTTGCGTGTAATTCTAAAAATTTTTGAGGTATTTTGAAGACATTTCACCACATGCTTCCAAAGCACCTTCCACGAGTTGGATTGGTTTGAAGGGCACTGCTAATGTACCGTTTGGTCAAGCTGCTCCCAAAAGAATTCATATAGGCTGAGATCTGGAGACCATGCTGACCAAAGCACTCCCATACCTTCACATTGCCTTGACCATGCTGAGTGAGTCTGTTTCTAAAACTAAGTGTTGGTCCTCTGCCCAGTTTCTATGCTAGTTAGAGTCAGTATAGGCTGTTCTATGACGAGAGTTGTACACATCCTTGAATGAGATTCCATTTCTCACATGTTGAAAGAGTTGAAAAGTTGCTGTCTGGCAATTTTGAGCCTCTTATCAAACCCATAATTGCAGATGCTCCAGATACTGTACTAGTCTAAAGAATAGATTATTATGCAGAGATAATTGCTTGTTTATTCAGCATAGCAATTTTAGCTGTGCATACATAATAGCAAAAGGGTTTTGTAATAATCAATTAGCTTTTCAAAATTATACATTTGGATTAGCAATCACAGTAATGATTGCTGATAACGGGCCTCTGTATGCCTATGTAGATATTCCATTACAAATATACAGCTAAATTTGTCATTTACAATATTAACAATGTCTACACCGTATCTCTTCATCACTTTGATTTTATTATGAAACACAAAACATTGAATTTCTTTAAAAAGGACATTTCGAAGTGACCCCAACTTTTGATTAATAGTGTAGTTGCAGACTAATATATATATATTTGGCATTTTTATTAATGTGCTATAATGAATTACTGTCTAGCTAAAATAGATGCCTATAGATGACTTTAGAAGTCATGGCATATAGAATCAAATGTATAACAAAAATAGTATCTTTAGAAACTGAACTTAAGCCTTCCAGGACTCCAGTACAATGCCACATTGTCTAAAACATTCTGGTCGAGTACACATGTCAATATGAGATGGATGGTTCTTGTGGTAACATAGTCCAGACGGAGCTGCTCGGAAGATAAATCAGGCATGACTTACAGCCCAAATGATCTGAGCCTCATTACAAAAAGTCCAGCAGAAACCATAGCTATTCATCTAACAGAATGTGCAATTGGAGGTATGAAAAAAAGAGAGCGTGAGCCTCTGCGTTTGTCCGCTTGCGTCCGTAACACCCACACGTCCATCCATTTGCACATCTGGTAGCTATTTTGTGAACGTCCCACATCTGGGCCTGGCATCTGATATTACGGAGCCAGTACATAGGAAATATATTTTTAATATTAATATTGCTGAGGATCCAGGTGCTCGGTCTGGCAGGGAATGGGACAACAACCTGCTTTATTTTAAAGCACTGTGACTTTGGTGGAAGAGCGGCCCTATCCAGACTCATTTCCATATCTAAACGTAATTTCATATGTATGATTTATCCAGATGAAACATGAGCAATAGAATACAGCGCACATGCTAGGTTGGAAAGGAAGGACGATGTCTGTGATCATTTGTACTTAAAAAACATTATAGTTGGGAAAAGCATATTGAAAACTTCAAACTCAAAGCTTATGCTTTGGTATTATTTAAGCTAACTCTTAAGTGAGTGGCTTAACCTTTTTTATTCCTCATAGTCAAATGTTTCAAAACTGATGATTTAAAACTAGTGAAATGCTTTTGTTGTCACAAAAGAACAAGACACTTGTTTGTTTGCATCAAAGTGACAAAGTATCCTTACTGAGCTACAAACTACACTGGGCTTATTTCGTTGAAGCTAAACAGGAGGTGGAACATTTAAAAGCCAATAAATAGAACCACTTTGTTGAGCCTTCCTTAAATAACTATTGGGTTATATCTGAATAGAACTGATTGGGCCCCAGGGAGAACAGCCTGTTGCAATATATACTTCTCAATGTGGCTCATAAAGCTTAAACATATCCTTCACGTTGACATTTTGTTTATGCCCATGAAGATGGATATCTGAGTAAGGTGAATACGTTTTTTAAATATATTTTCCGGGGTGATGGCTGAAAAATGAAACCTCATCAATTTGGGACAAATCCTAATCTTAATAAACAAAACAGACAGATATATATATATATATATATATCTATTAATTATTTGGTTATGCATTGCTCACTCAAGTATTAATTTAGCAAAATATGAATCAAGGACTATTGCTAAAATGTTTTGAGTTAATGTTTAAAAAAATAAACAACATAAGCCATTTAAACGTTCTCGCCGGTTCGACTATCAGTTTGGATTTGGATTACAGTTGCAGTACTATACCGTCAACCCTAAACTATCTATCTCCAGTAAAGTTTTTGGTTGGTTTGGTTTTGTGTGTTATTGTTACAGTTACAATTCAAGCATCATGTAAACGTCACAGGCAGGATTCTACACACTGCCCTTTAAAGCTTGCTAAATGTCAGGACACACACAGGTTGTGCGTGCAATGTAGTGATTTCAACTCCACATCATTGGATTTCTCCTCACAAGTGAAGTTCTTCGCTTACAACTTGTCTTCAGCTCTCTCGACTTGTCCTCCGCTCGGACACTGTGTGTGCCGTACATTTGGGCATTAATCCGATACCATATAAGCAAGTTATTTTGTCTACTGAGATTGTTTAGGGACAATGGTTGGGGTGAATAAACAGATGCATATTCAGTATATGGTTGATACAAGTGTTACAATAAATCAATGACACAAAGTCAAGAAAAATGTACTCACATGGGTTAAGCAGTATTGGAAGAAGCTTAATCTCAGAATTCTAGCTACAGGCTAACTAGGTGGATCAGTGCATAATGGGAGACTAAATCCTCCCTGGAAATGGATGCCCGCTGCTCAGGGAAGCTTCATAATAAAAGAAAAATAGTGGTTGTTCATTGTCTTATTTATATCTGTCGGTTATGTATATTGGTCAATCAGCGGATGTGCAGACCAGGTAGGGATGCTGTACTTCCACATTTATACATTCGCTACAGAGACATACGCTGCTTTCCTCTTCATTAGTCTCTTGCCTGGGTTTTTGGCACAGGTGAACTCTCTGGTAAGACATGGTATTACACAATAGTCTGTGAAACCGCCACAACCAGTTCCCCCCAGGGTTCGGATCGGCGGAGGAAAATTGTCAAAGCAGCATTTTAAAGGCCTCTGTTGTGGTGGTAAAGATTTCTAGGCATTGTCCTCGAAAGCTGTGGTCTTTGTGTTTCAACAAAGAAGCCTGGGGGCAGCCTGAGAAAGACACAGCCTCGGACTGCTCTCTGAGGACATCACAACGAACAGCAAGGGGAAGATCCTGGCTTGTGAACGACTAACTCAGGCCACGGGCACAAAGCAGCATGATCTGCTAAGATATTTTACAGCACTCACAGCCCTCATAAAAAACACGTCTGTGAGTCATAGAATGGATGTCTCCTGAAATGACACTTCATTACCGGCCAGGTGGTTGCAAAGCTGTTGCTAAGTAACAATTTCTTCCATTCCGAACAGTTGGAACAGATAACGAACAAAACAAAGATCTGCGGAACAACATAAACAACATACTCTTGAGGCAAAATATGTTCTGTCAACAAAGAACAGCCTAGGACTAGGTGGCCTAGTGGTTAGGGACTAAGGCTTGGGTCCCCCCACCATCAAGGTGAAAACTGTTACAGTTAACCCTAAAAATGCTCCCCGGGCGCAGTTGATGTGGAAGTGGAATCAGGTAACTGATTAGGGCTGCCCCCTGCACCTCAGGGTTGGGTAAAATGCATTTCAGTTGAAGGCATTCAGTTGTACAACTGACAATATTGGTCTATTATATTCTAAAATGTTGTCAGGTGAAGTGTACTTCCAGGTGAGCCAGTGGACTGGAGCTACTGACCTGTGGTTCGGAGAACACCTGTCGGATGCTGTTGATGGGACCGCAGGGCACGCCTGTCCCCTCGAACCGTCTCAGCCACTCGACAGTATCCTCTTCTAATAACCTGAGGAACCATGAAAAAGGGGTTATGGTTGAAACCTTTAAGAGCAGTCAGTCGCCGAGATCAAAGAGTAAGACGACACAGTCAGAGCTGAACCGGAGGGACGACTAGTGCCACAGAATATGACAGAGTGGACTATCTGGAGATGGTAAAATAGGAGCGCACTACGTCTTTTCAATACCCTCCCGAATCCGTACCCTGATCGACACCAAAATGCGTACCTGCTTACACACATAACACATCAGAGACACAGACAGACTGAGACAGCCTAATTCCTGCTTTACCTGACATTGTTTTTCTTCACCGGTCGAGGAATAGATCCCGTGTGGGACACGGCGATATGCACATAATGTTCAGACACATTCGCATGACACAACGTCTGTCTCCAAGGCTGTTAGTTAATGTCCCCATTGCTCTGGACTCTAATCCCATCACACCCGTTGACGCTTACGTGAGGTAACAGCCTAGTGAGCCTGGGGCGAACGGAGGGAAAGGGAGGGCAGATGAAAACATCTGTGTCCGTGGTCTCAGTTTAGTGTGACCTTTCGCTACGCCACGTCTGTTTCGCTCTCGCCAAACCAACTGAGCGCCCGTAGACTTACGGGAGAAGACGCGCCTACAAATGAGGCAAGCCAGCTACATTTCTGGCATGTTTGCCATAACTCGTCCATTTTGGGGATTTTGTTTACTGTGATGGAGGAGGCCAAACCTCTGGGAGAGGATGTGAAGCAGCTCTTGGCGGTGCTGAACTCTGAGCGTGTTGCTTTTATATTTGGGCTCCTCAGACAGATGATTCAGACTTAGCACCTGGGAACACAGATTATGTCAATGTTAAGTCAATTGGGAGATTTCTTGGCAAAAGTTCATGGATAAGACAATCATGTACGTAATAGCACACTCACTCGGAAGGATTTACTTAAGAAAAAATGAAAGCCCTATGTTTAATAGCAAAGTTATGAATTGGATGCCATCTGATAAAAGATGGGGTAATGTTTAAGAGTGTCTGTGTTTACGATGGTATGGGTGGTTCACGCTTCAAATGCAAACATGCTTTAAGTTTTAGCGTTCAGCATTGCTTTGAGGAAAACCACAGTATAATCAATAAAAGCAACTAAGTGAGAATTTAAATCCGTAATCTGTATGGATGGAATATGTATCTAGCTTACTGTGCTTCCTGGCCAGTGGTTCTAAAACAGGAGTACTTGAGAAAACTCTTTTATGGTAGTATATTTGGCAAACTGTACGTGAGAGGGCTGTCATTTAGGGGAATTTACATCCAGAATCTGTAAACATAGTACTTTTTAGTATATATTAATCATAGTACTTTTTAGAAACATATATATTTTTAATTTTTTTTCCTTTTGACATCTGTTATTTTTTTAAAAATCTGTGAACGGTGAATTGATTTGGCATAGACAGAAACTGCTCTCCATTAATTAGACTGCACTTAATAAATGTGTGTACGTACAAATTGCTTTAACACCACAGGCCAAGTTCTCCCAAGTGTCATGCTACTTACTTTGCACACTTTGACAAACTGTTTATCGTTGCCTGCGGCCACAACCAGGTAGCCATCCTTCGTTTTAAAACCCTGTAAGAGAATAGATTAATCTGTGAGCTACATTGTCAGCTGGTTGTGATCCTGCTTCATCTGATATGGACACAAATATAACAGCTCCGACAGAAGAGACCACAAGTTCATCATCTAAACATTTTGACATGAACCGCTCAGACTTCAGATGAGGATAATACTTGTGTATACGAACAGACCACAGGGAATGTCTGGCCCTAGAAAGAGTCTTGATTTTAGTGAACAAAATTGATTACAGTTGCAGTAGTTTTTGCACAATACCATAAAAGACAAACTGCCCATTTTCTGTGGTTTTGCGGTTAAGATCACTGAGCTAGGAACCAAAAGCCTGCGAGTTCCAATATAGGGCTAAACGATTTTGGAAAATAATATAATTGCGTTTTTTTTAACCAACATTACGATTGCAACTTAATACCGGTATGCAATAATTTCCTAAGCCTTTTACCTTCTGTATTATTCAACAAAGGCAGGCAATAAACAATTGTATAGCATGACCAACACATTTCATAGATTAAACATAAACTGTTATTTCCTGTTGGCCAGGCCTATACGTTATGATGAAACTAGATGATGCATGAGATGATATGAATGACATATTGTTTCAATCACAGTAGTAAATTGACTGATTTGTTGAAATTCTAGCATTGTAAACATGTACCATGACAACATTGTACCATGACAACTTAAAGCACTGACAAATAAACATGAATATAAAAGTCAGTAACAAATCACACAAACTTAAGTGCAGATTGCAGAAATATAAACAATCTAAACATCTGTGGAGTCTCTGCGGTTTCCAAATTTTGTTTTATAATATTGCGATATTATCTCAAATATAATCTCAATTAATCGTTCGGCCCTATTCTAATCCACAAGCTAAAAATGTAAAACTTTTTAGATTGGGTCGGGTAAAAAGTTGGTTAGACCATGAGTGGCATTGACAACTAAATAATCTCTAATCCTCACTTTGGACTAACTCAAAACATGCCTCATTTTCTGGGTGCAGTAATACACCTTAAAACAAAGCATTGATTCATGCAGTTATCCCCATTACCCATTTTAACCAATACTGCAGCTCATCCCCCCTGCCAGCCAGCAGGACAAAAGTAGACTAGGGAACAAAGTGCACAGACGGTGTTTAATGAGATTTTGTTTTGACAATTTTTTTGCCATCAGATTAAATCATTTCAAATGAAGGAATCAAGCACGGGCCAGGAAACAGGGCAGGCAATGGAGGAAGACCGCGTCGGGGAGAAGAATGTGGAAACAAACCAGTTTCCCGCTGGGTCTTGACAATCATCCTTTAATCTATTCTGTAACACATTGGACTAAGACAGCTCTACCGGCAGACATGCTCAGTTTAATACCTCGCTGACCCAGTGCAGGTTTCCTTGATTTGAGTCACCCCAGGGCACAACACATACTGGCACAATTCCATGTTCATTGGTTAATAGGCTCAGCATTAAGGTAATTCATACCAGAGAAACAGTTTTACCACTAGCTCATTTACCTCAGCAAGCAACTTGACGATGCGGTTTGGTTGTCAATGTAACAAGGCATGCAGTAACTAGGAAATGAAACACCAAATAGTCGACAAAAAACGCCATACCGATAATTAGGTTGTAATTAAAGTGATTGCAGTGCCAGTAAAATGCCACCAACAGAACACAGCACACACAGTTTAGGATTGTTAAAAGTAAATGATAAAAGGTCAAATACCAAAGATGCGAGCATGCGTATGTGTCTTCTGATAGAAACGACCCTGCAGTTGGATTATCCCCATGCATTATCATTTATAAAAGCTGAAACATTATAGCCACACTTATTATGTTCTTATTGTTGCTAAGTAACTAGAAAATAAACTTAAACTGTGTGGATTAAATGTCAACTGCCCTAGGTAAAAATGTGAACTATCCCTTCAAGTGACTCATGTGGTGAGGTCTTGGCTTCATTGACTAGACTTTGAGGTAACAGTATCTAACAATACGGTTTAGAGGTTTGCAGCCATGTTAAGACAAGAAGACCACATGTTTCGGGACAATACCCCGCTTGCTTTCATTCCGGGTCAACTTCTCAAGTCACTGTTGAAGAAGAAACCACAGACAAGCTCAGTCTCAGGCCAAAGAAGGGGTACAATTATATAACCGTATTCTTCATTTTAAATGCCTGCATCTTATTCGCTTGACGACGAATCTGAGAATGACCCTACTGTAGCACTGAAACGAGAAACTCGTGCCACAAACAGAGTGCGAGGAAAATCCCTTGAGTGATTAATTTCAATTAGGGCATTTCACACTCCAGTACAATTGCCGGAGTGAGCCGAGTTGCGTTTTGTCTACTGCATGCTTTCAAAGTGTTCATATATTATATTATAAATTGCATCACAAGAAAAGGTTTGAAAATACATTTGATGTCATTTAATTAATAACCGTGAGACCTACTTTCAAGATATCCATAGTTATTTGTGATGTGAAAAACTTAGAGAAAGATATATCATGTCAGATATATTCCACCTTTTATGTGACCCATAACGTAAACAATTCAATTGAAAAACAAACTAAAATCTTTGATAAGGAAAATTAAAAAATAAAAACCTTACGATAACCTGGTTGCATAAGTGTGCACACCCTTAAACTAATACTTTGTTGCACCTTTTAATTTTATTACAACACTCAGTCTTTTTGGGTAGGAGTCTATTAGCATGGCACATCTTGACTTATATTTGCCCACTCTTTGCAAAAGCTCTCCAAATGTCAGATTGCCTGGACATCTCCTGTGCAGCTAAAGAGGAAGTTCACCTTGTGTATCTTGAATAATGATTCTCTTTTGCATGACTATAGTATTCTATACTTAACCTGTCAACCTGGCATCTTTGTATTTTGAGAGAAATGCCACTTCGGCAGGTACGACTCGCAACGCTCTATTTGGACCCGGACACACTAAGTCAAATTAAAAATTTTAAAAATCTGAATTTATACCATTATGTTAAATGCTAACTCCAATCGGCTACATTTTACCATGCCGTGCAAAATATTTTATACGATATATTGGGGTGTAAAACATGAAACAAACTCATTGCCAGTGTTTTGGGTCCCAGAAGGCATTTATTCATAAAAACAATCTTTTAAGAAAACTGAAATACAACTAACACCTTGGGGCAAGGACAAGCATTCCATCCTCAAAGCCCAGGCACACCGCCGGCTCACTACAGCCACAAAGAGACAAGCTACCATTCATTTCCAATAAATGCCATCTACACTATTATATTTTGGATGGCGCTATGCTCAGAGACAAATTCTCAAAGCATAGCTAAAAACAACATTTAAAAGTTGAGTCAACTTTATGATAATTTCCAGCGAGCGAGTGGGGACAGAGTTCGGCCACTAACAACGGCAGGATAGATGTACTCCACATCAGGAAGTTACTTCTCTTTCCTACTAGCTAGCTTAAAACTAGAACAAGATACCCATTATTGCGATGTCTTGTGTCCATCTTACTTATGACCAGGAATAAATTTAAAAAATGAATGCATGGAAGAATGTTGTTGGGATCATGTGTGAGAGATACATGCATAAAGTATTTTAAACTAAATCGCTATTTGAACATTGACTAATCATTTAGTTGGCATTGTGTTGATACATAATATTAAAAAAATAAAAATAATTATAATTGCATTACTGATGTTTAAGAAGACACCCACTTCCAGCTGACGATGCACACAGCAATAAGATCTCAGCTACAGTTCACCAGAGTTCTTGCACTCTCTGAATTCTTCCACTCTCTGCTGCCCAGAGCCACATTCTTGGAGCTCTTTCATCCTTACTCTGATGGGGCTAAAATGAGGGCAGGTGGGCCTTTTTAAAGGGGTGGCTGCCGAGCTGTGTTCGGGACAATCGGCTGTGCTGGCCCCATTTGGCTGTCTCCGGCCAGGTAGTTTGCGCTAAGGCTTTGGCCCAAAGCAGGGGTGCATTCACGCTACAATTGGCTATAAAGTCACCTATAAAAATAAGTCTAGTTAGTGGAAACTGATACGGGGCTTTCAAGTTGACGTGCTCACTGATCATATGATTCCAAGGTGAACAATTGAATGACAGGTTAACCCAAAATGCTATGTAAATGATTATGCAGAACAAGACAAACATATCTATAGTTGTATTCTCTTTCATTGTGTAAAAAAATTAGGGAACAGTCTGATCGGAGATGACCAGTTCGACCACTCACAAGCTGAGCCTGTTAGCATGTATTTTATATTTTATATCCGTGTTGAGGTGAGAAATCTGTCTCTATTACTCAACAGGGGCTTTAGGTAGCATAGCTGTTAGAGCATTTAACCAGTAACAAAAGGATTTCTGGATTGAATTGCCAGGCCAGCGAAAATCTGTAGTTCTGTCCAAAAGAAAACGGTTTAGCATAAATTCTCCCCAGGTTGTTCCTGGAAAAGATAAAGGTTCAAATGAATGCCAAGAAATATCTATGAAAAGTATTAGAAGATTGTTAAAACATTATTAAATAAATCGTACTGCGATATGATTAAGACCATTTCATTTACTAATAGTGATTTTGTGTATTTATGCAGAATGGTTTCTTGTAAAAAAAATTCTGAGGACTGCCATTCCTTGATTTATTCAAACATATTATGTTTCAGGAAATGACTGTTAACCACACAATCTTCTCTTCTGTAGTTCATTGGGTTTCAATAAAAACATATGAATGTGTTTATGGTGTTCAAGTACACATGAGAAGTCTGATCACTTCACCATTGTCCTCTGAAGCCCCGACTAAAATACTACTAAATAGCAATAAAAAGAAATGGATATTATTAGTATACTACACACTTACTGCTATAATCACATGTTTTTTTGCTTCATTATCATGTAGAAATACATGTGAATGACACTACTACTCTGATTGGCCTGAATTTACTTATCCCCATTATTTTAGCAAAAACATATAATTAAGAAGACATGCCGTCTTTTGGTCTCAGTAAATCAAGAATTCTTATTATATTGTTTCCCTCAAAAAAGCCCCACCACGGCACTTGGCCTGTTTATCTCTCCTGATTCTGGTGTTGGCTGTTTTCACAAATGGCTTGGACCATACCACCACTGATAACCGTTTGAAATTGTTGTAGACCTGACAGAATTACTGCAATACATGTCAGTAACTCCCCCTGAAAGAGCTGCTAAAGCTGGCAAATGTCTGAGTTCTAATCAAGGGGAGAGAATGTTCAATTGAGTTTCCGAGACAGTTTGACCTTGGTTCGGGTGCTTGCAATATAAAGAAACAAAATACCAAATAAGAATTAATTTAGCAGTAGCTTTGCTAGATTGAACAGTGATCTTGTCTGTCATAATATTAAAGTGACTACAATAACTATTGGTGGTGAGTTCAATATCAGTCAGGTTGGTAAACAAGTAAGCTACTAACTAACTGAGCCAGAACAGACCAGCTTATGGTTGTTGTCAGCATCCGGTTGTGTGTCCCAGACAAATGAACCACAGCCTCTGGGCCTTTTTCAGAGACCCAGAATCATTTTACAGGTAGACCCAGGAGAAGCTACTACATCCCCCTAGAGAAATCTGTCTGTTGGGTGCCTACAAATGGACCAAAAATATGGAGAAATGGATTTCAACTATAGGAAAACAGGGTAAAAGAGGATTATCCAGCTGTAGTTTCCAATTGGATTGATATTTATGTTTTATCAATTCAATAACAGAAATGCATTGAACACTGGACTATTTAACTGTATACTAAAACAATATTGGTGGATAAACAACATGCATTTTTACTATTAAAATGGACCAATGCCATGCTCCGTTCCTCCCTTTTGTATTTGCTTGTCAGACAAAATTTGCACAAGAGTCTTGTGTTCACTCAAGGCTCCTCTGCAAAAACCCTGAGCAATGCCAAGCTGCATTTCTACCCTTGATTTCAACTCAGACATTTGTTATGTCAAACATCTCTCCCTGAGAGAGTTACATATGTGTATTGCAGTAATTATGTCAAGCATGATGTTGGATTAGCAAACACAACATGCCATTAGAACAGAAAGCTGATGGTTGCTGATAATATGTAGATATTTAAAAAGGACAGCCATTTCCAGCTACAATAGCCATTTACAACATTACCAATGTCTACAATGTACGTCTGATTAATTGTGCGGTACCAAATATTGTGATCATGTTTTAGTAGTTATTGTCAGACCATCTGGGAGACTTTAAAACAGAGTTGATTTCTATCTTGCGATATACTCTTTTTTAAAGACTGAGCCAAACCTTTGGAGCTACCTTTTTTTTTTTTTTTTTTTCGGGAAATCTGGGTTACAGAACCTATGAGATGGCTGGAGTTGTCCAAATTAGCCCTTTTATAAAAAAAATGCTCATGGTGCTGTAGCTAGCCCAGAGTTGATTGTAACTGCGGACACTAGCAAAAACAGATGTCAGTAGAGAGGAAGGGTGACTAGGTATTTGTTGTTGATTGGCTATTTTTGGATGGGGCCAAACATGTGTGAAAACTGCTAGTTGTGTCATGAGAGATCTACTGTATACGCTCAACTTAGCTTAACCTTAAGGGTGAGGAAGCGTCTAACATGAAACAATGTTCTATGGTTGACTTTTCTTTAAACTAACATTGCCATCTTCCGCTTACCTTAGCCACAGCTAGTTGTGGTTAGGCGTAGAGGTACAGCCCTGTGGCCGAGTATCTTTACACTGGCCTTGCCAGCTTGACTCAGCACGCTAACAATTTGTTAATTTGCTCACTGAATAAGGAAATGGCAGGAAATTACACAATGTGACGTCGGGTTGCCTGAGCAAAATGAAAACCAAGTGACAGAGACTCTAGGATTTTCAGATAAGGCTCTACAAACATAGCAAAGATATTATTTTTGTAGCATATTTTGCTGTGTTCACTGTTTAGCCAGAATATGATTGTTTTCTATAAATGCAATACTGACATGATACACGCATCATTGTAATTGTGTACTACTGAGAAAAGGTAATATGCTGATCTTCATGGCAACACCAAAATAGTTGCTGTGTTCACAACTGGTTCGGCAAAGTTCACGTTTCGAGCAATTCAGGTCCACAGTTAACAGCTTAAAAGGACCCACATCTGCTGGACTCAGAGCCAATGAAATGAACCATGAGCATTTAACAGAAATATAGGAACTACTGGGACCTATCTTCCCAGTTTTCCTGAAACTAAAGAGGATAATTAAAACAAGTCCGGCCCAAGTTTGCTGTAAATCTTCCCTCTTCCAGCACCCCCCACCCCCACCCATCTGCTTGTGCTACATACAAACCCAATGAGCGGAAACCCCTGTCTTAACCGCTGTCTACTGTCTCACATCTTCAGATGGTGACAGGGCCCCTCAACACTACTCGAAAGACTGGGAACACATGGCCCTGGACGCCGGACCGCTGCCCTGGACGCCGGACCGCTGCCCTGGACGCCGGGCCGCTGCCCTGGACGCCGGGCCGCTGCCCTGGACGCCGGACCGCTGCCCTGGACGCCGGACCGCTGCCCTGGACGCCGGACCGCTGCCTGTGTGTTGTTGATCCTGAGTAGGTGTGATGCCCTACACTTCAGGACACCTCTCCCAGTAGCACCCCTGATCCCAGTGCATTCCCTTATGCCCCGGTGCCATTAAATGGAAGAGCAATCAAAGAGGCGTCACACTGTGCACATCTGTTCAACAGAAGCACTCAACAGCACTAGAACCTGGCTTCCATCTCCCTGTATGAAGGAAATAAAGGCAGTCAATGGATTCAAACACCATTCTATAAGGGGATAGGCTACACTAACATGGTCCAAATTAGAACAAATTAAATTACTATTACAATTATTTTTACAAACCCTTGTCCGGGGTTTAACCCCTGTTAGTGCCCCAGTTTCACTAGTTTTATGCTGCTATATTAGTGTGCTGGTGGAGTAAGGAACTAGGGTGTCTATCTTTTGCTTGTGTCTTCATCCAGTTACCCTAAGCAGAAAATAAGCCCATGGACCACACACCTGGTTGTGTAGCTGACCCTCCCTAAGTTCACCTGGTTGTTTAGCTGACCCTCCCTAAGTTCACCTGGTTGTGTAGCTGACCCTTCCTAAGTTCACCTGGTTGTGTAGCTGACCCTAAGTTCACCTGGTTGTGTAGCTGACCCTTCCTCAGTTCACCTGGTTGTGTAGCTGACCCTAAGTTATCCTGGTTGTGTAGGAGATCCTAAGTTCACCTGGTTGTGTAGCTGACCCTAAGTTCTCCTGGTTGTGTAGCAGATCCTAAGTTCACCTGGTTGTGTAGCTGACCCTAAGTTATCCTGGTTGTGTAGGAGATCCTAAGTTCTCCTGGTTGTGTAGCTGACCCTAAGTTCTCCTGGTTGTGTAGCAGATTCTAAGTTCTCCTGGTTGTGTAGCTGACCCTAAGTTCTCCTGGTTGTGTAGCAGATCCTAAGTTCACCTGGTTGTGTAGCTGACCCTAAGTTCTCCTGGTTGTGTAGCTGACCCTAAGTTCTCCTGGTTGTGTAGCTGACCCTAAGTTCTCCTGGTTGTGTAGCAGATTCTAAGTTCACCTGGTTGTGTAGCTGACCCTAAGTTCCCCCTGGTTGTGTAGCCTACAATTTTCTAGACTACCTGTTGTATCAGCAAACATCTGCATACATCTTATGCATTTTGTAGCATCGTTGGTATGTAACATCATATAATTCATAATTTCATATAAAAAGTTTCCTGTGAAAGGGCTATAAAGCAATTCTGGGTTGATTTCATTTACACCCAGCTCTATGTCTGTGGCTACAAATTCATAGTTAATAGTTAATGCAGTGATCAACAACATATTAAAATAATACTGTTATGAGTTACTTCATTGGTACTTTCAACACATATGTAAACCTGCTTAAGTAAAAAGGTATTGAATTCAGGATAGAAGTATGTTTACAGTGTACAATATATTACAGTATGCATAGTTGATTATGTCTGTTGATTATCTGTTTTCAGTTTCACCCTTCTTCTAATCAATTAACCTGTGGACAACGGATGACTGTCTTCAGAGTTCTGATAAACGGCAGGTGTTTAACCTATTGACCAAGTTATGTTCAGCACATATACTAGAGATTCTCTAGCAACTCATTGAGGTGGCGCTAGATCAACTCATTGAGGTGGCGCTAGATCAACTCATTGAGGTGGCGCTAGATCAACTCATTGAGGTGGCGCTAGATCAACTCATTGAGGTGGCGCTAGATCAACTCATTGAGGTGGCCCTAGATCAACTCATTGAGGTGGCCCTAGATCAACTCATTGAGGTGGCGCTAGATCAACTCATTGAGGTGGCCCTAGATCAACTCATTGAGGTGGCCCTAGATCAACTCATTGAGGTGGCCTAGATCAACTCATTGAGGTGGCGCTAGATCAACTCATTGAGGTGGCGCTAGATCAACTCATTGAGGTGGCCCTAGATCAACTCATTGAGGTGGCCCTAGATCAACTCATTGAGGTGGCGCTAGATCAACTCATTGAGGTGGCGCTAGATCAACTCATTGAGGTGGCGCTAGATCAACTCATTGAGGTGGCCCTAGATCAACTCATTGAGGTGGCGCTAGATCAACTCATTGAGGTGGCGCTAGATCAACTCATTGAGGTGGCGCTAGATCAACACATTGAGGTGGCGCTAGATCAACTCATTGAGGTGGCGCTAGATCAACTCATTGAGGTGGCGCTAGATCAACTCATTGAGGTGGCGCTAGATCAACTCATTGAGGTGGCCCTAGATCAACTCATTGAGGTGGAGCTAGATCAACTCATTGAGGTGGCGCTAGATCAACTCATTGAGGTGGCGCTAGATCAACTCATTGAGGTGGCGCTAGATCAACTCATTGAGGTGGCGCTAGATCAACTCATTGAGGTGGCGCTAGATCAACTCATTGAGGTGATCTAGCGCCACCTCAATGAGTTGATCTAAATGTGCAACATGGCAAGATAGCAGTTGGGTATCATGAAGTTGGGTTAGGGTGCAGAACGGGGTGAAATACATGTTTTATTATTAGTATCTATGGCCCTGCCAGCCACCGGTAGGTACAAAGTTGACTACATTAGTTCAGGTTTGAGCTTTCACTGAGCTGCTAGTGGACAAGATTATGGGAAACCCAGTAGGTGTGGCAAGATTAATAATATCATCGTACCCTGACAACTTCCCCTCTAAAATTAATAGTGGTCACCGGTTGGCCGATGTGACTTCCTGGTTTGAGAAGCAGCGTGGAAAAGAGTGGAAGCCTGAAAGGAAAGCTTGCCACAACCTTTTTTTGCACTGACACAGGGCCAGAACATACAACGAGATATGAACAAACGGGGTGAAAAGGGTGCAGAAAAAACACCATGTATAAATAACGGAACCTCCGTCCATGTAAAACTTTTATCACTGCTTCCATCCATATAAATCTTGTATGCATACTGGAGACTTTTGCAACCGTTTAAACGACTGGTAAAAGTCCAAAGTAAAGCAACGACACTAAGGGGCTTTGTGAATTTATGAATTAGGGAAACATAAATGCGTGGAAAGCGTGTTAGTTGGTGAAAGGCACTGCACCTGATATGGGACAATGCTCCCATGGGCTGTTCCCCATCTCTTGGCCTCCTGTCCAGAGTTGAGGTAATTTGCACCAATGTGTGTGAGACAGGCCACCTGAGTGAGAGAAAAAGATTGGGGAATAAAAAACAGGAAAGAGGAGAGTGATTTGCCAAAATGTATATCTATGACCTGTCAGCAAGGTTGTTACACCACAGTGCTTGAAAAGTCCAGTCAATTTCACAGCACTTTTGAACACCACTACGTGAACTTGACTTTGAACACCACTACGTCTTCCTGCACGCTTCTCTCTTAATTGTCCTTATTGGTTAACAGTTTACTTAAAAGGTGTATAGATGTTATGAAGATAACACCCAAGCAATAAAGAGTGGCATTCAGATGTTTCGGCTGGGACAATAGTAGAATTGCAGGGTGTGTTTACAGTGCGCAGACGAAACCTCATAAAAGGCCATGCAGCTGAGAAAATATTTAGCAATGTAAACACTGACGCTTTTAGAAGATGTTGATGCAAATGTTTAAAGAAACATTCGGCGAGTTTGCCAAGATCAAAGCCCGGCCGTGGTGATTTAGTACCAGGATGAGGATGGAGAGTCTCCACACAGCATCTGCATTCTTCTTCTAAGCCCTGCTCCCACTTCCACAGTAAGGCTGACCTGGCGCCCAGCCAAGAGTTCATCCTATCCATCTTACGTGAGTTTCTGCACTCAGGTAATTGTCCCATTTTCTGTATGTTTAAATAACACCGATAGACTTGACTAACTCCACGAAGTTAAACAATCAAAACCAGAATGTCCGTAAACATCGGTGTAAAAGGGTTATAACGGCGCCTGTGGTTATGACAGGAGGGAACTGGATTGTATTCCAAATGAACAGCCTCGCGTGACAGCAGTTCATTCTGACTTTCATATTAAAAAATCTCTCGAGTCAGTCATTCTGCTTGGTTGCAATGTCATGACATCAATAACACTCACTCAATGTGGTCAATGGCATGTAAGAGCTTTGTTTAGTTGGGGGTGGTAATTCAGGTTGGACGGCGGGCAAAATCTCAATCATTTTTTTAAATCCCCCAAAGTTTACTTGGAGGAATGGTCGTGCCGTGTGGTGCTGCTATTTAAAAAAAATAATAGACAGAATCTACACAATGTTTACATACATTATATACAAATGGGGGAAGAGCTTGTTAGATGACAGAATTTATGGAGATGGGAAGATATGAGCCGTGAATATATAATATACATGAATTGACAGCTGATGTACATATTTACAGTACCAGCATAGTATATCTAGATACAAGGACATGAAGATAGTTTGAGTGCAAGACAGTTCCGCCATTTAGTTTAGATGTGGAGTGTATAGTGCTATTAGTCACTACGGGACTGACGGCAAGTTGCTGTGGGCCAGAGAACGGCGAAACAAGTGATTCCATTACCTGCTTTGGCCGCCTGCCCTGCCAATGACCCCCTCTGTAATAAACCATCACCTACGCAGTTTCGTCTGTGTTAAAGATGCAGCCTGGACTTTAGCGAGTCACAAAAAAAATGTGACTCTCACATTTGAGACTGGATGTGTAATATGTTGTTTCTGTGCATAATTTATAATTAAATCATTATCAAATCGCACGTTTGAAAGCGAGTGGTTTTGAATAAATGGAGCGCATATAACATAGAATGGCTTAACTGGTGTTAAGGGAAGGACCATGTAAACGATACAACTCACAGAACGATCAGTTCTGCGCGCAAACTGCAATAAGCTGAGGAAAACGTTGTCGTTCACGAGAGCCACACAGGTCACAGGTATTGAGATTCAACACACAAACATTCTGTTGACATCATTGACGTCATCAATGAATCAATGACAATAGGGTTTTCTGTTCCATTTAAAGTAGTGCGTTATGAAGACGGGACTATCTTTTTGATATTGCATCTGCACACTTCAGAGTAGGCATTTCCTGTGACAATAGTGTGCCAATATTGTCCAATTTGATTGTCTAACTCAAGCAAGCCTTGCACAACCCTTTTTCCTAGATTCTGCCCAGTCGGCGAACTAGCATCCCATTGGAAACCAGGTGGTCTATTTGGTTTGTATATAAAAAAATTTAACAAGACTCTTAAGCACAACAAAACCGAAGCAGACAGATTTGATATCTATCATTTGGTTCACACTGTTGCAGTTTTGTAAGAAGACAAACGATAAGTTACTGCATGCTTTCTAGCCAGCCATGACTTCAGCTCTATAAATGTTCAACTTCTTCCACCCATACAATCTAGATGATATTTATTTAAGCTGCTTTCCTGCCAGGATGAATGGTAATATAGACGTAGGATATGAAAATCCCTGACATAAACAGGCCATGATGACAATACTGAATAAAATGGGCTGACGGGATTACTAAAGTCAGGTAGCTAAACTATCAGCCAATGAGAAAACAAGACATCCTTTAAAATCAAAGGTTGTGTCCCTATTTGTGCCTGCACCCCATCCCAAAAGGTCAGGGCTAGTCTTCGACTGGTTCCAATTTGGGGCCAATTCCACTATCCAAGGGGACCGTGCTGCGGTTTTAGTTGAGTTCTGTGATTGTCCCTTTCCTTTATTAACCGCACAGAGTTCACTCTCCCTTCCTGGAACAGAAACAGGACAGCAGTCACTATCCACCCCACTTAGGCTTGTCACATGAGAGCGCTTTCAGAAGCAATTGTCCCCCTTTGCTCACATTGCCTCCAAATACTAGTTCAACAATAGTTCAGCGGCCCTATTTTACTAGGCTTCTCCTCATATTAACCTCAGGAGTATTACCAGATGCTGTTTCAAAAGCAATGATATCTGGAAATGTAAAAAAACACTCCATATTGATACAAACAAATAAAAAATTATTAAAATGATGTTGTGTAAAGAAGATTATATTTCGGGGGTTCCAACTATGGACTTCACCTGGTTAAATGTATACACTATTTCATCTGGTTATATAACCTCTTTTTAACCAGAAAACATTGTTTAATAAGTACCAAACTATGTTAATAAAATGCCATGTGCTACATTGTGCCTGTTCGTTTATATGCCAACATGTTCACAAAAGCAGAAGTCGCATCCTGGCAGTTTCTCTAACACATTATTAATTGGCAACCCCTTGGGGGGATCCTAAAATGGAGTGGTCATTCCGAGCCTTAATGCTATTCTTTGTATCCCACCACCAGCCACCATCAAATTGCTCTAGGATTTTGATTACTGTGGCCCCAAGACATCAGCAAGGAATGCACACTGGGATATAGAAAGGGGGTGGTTGGGGTACTCCTCATGAACATATTTACCTCTGGCAGCTCAGGATTAAACCACGATAACCATGAGCCAAAGGCATAAGAGACCGCAATATCCATTGACAACACCGAACAGGGAATAGTATAAAAATGTTCTATTGTATGAATATCTGTAAGCTAAAATACTGTACAAGATACGTACATAGGCATTTTTTGTCTGATTTCTGGATGCAATGACTACAAAAGAACTATCTGAACCACAACAGAGGGCTACAAACAATTGTATTATTGAAGAAATCTCCCAAAGCCACATCCTTTGCACAAATTTGTACCACATAAGGGACACAGTCGGATTAGTCTGCAATTTAGATCTAGTACAATTTGAAGTGAGAAACGCGAAGTGAACTCACCCAAAATGTTTAAAAAAGGATTCAAAGGATTTTAATCGTTTTAATTAGTCAAAATAAAATAGAAATAGGTTAAATTACAATGACACTCAAAAAGATGAATCTTTTTAATGTTATCAATTTTTAATTCAGTCTGTATCACACCCAAATGTGGAGGAAGTGAAGAGTACCTTCTAAAGACATTCAAATATGTGAGAAAGGGACATGGATTAAGTATCCCATAAGTTTGTGTATTTTAGTTAAATCAACTGACAACCCGCTGAAACCCCACTACAAAATATTTCCTGAGTTTACATTTCCCTCAATCTGCCACAATAAAACAATCGAAAAGGTTTCACTAGAATGTTTTAGACACTATATATAGAAAAAGCAATCGTTATTGGCAAAGATAAAGTGGTGTGCTTGTCCATTTATTTGTGAAGCCGTAGTAAATCTCAAATGTCCACTTTTCCTAGAAGAGCAACGGAGGCCCCTCGCATTGAGAGAATGGAGGTCCGTAAATTCAGTGATGCCTGCTGAGTGCAGGAACCACTGTCATCAGAATCTCTAAAGCAATAATTAAGATGTGGCAGGGAGCCCAATAGAGCTGAACCAGTGGTCCAAACGAGACAGAACTCAATGATTCCTACATTAAAATCTGATGAAAATCGCATCTTTTAATAAACTGAGAAACTATCGCCGTTGACATCAATATTGTCAGCTGAATAAAAATACCTAATTGCTTTTAAAACTGCAGGCTGCACCCTCCACCCCTGTGCTATATCACAATATTCCGGAGACAAACGTTAGTGATAGGTTGACCAACCAAATGAGATATTTTGCAAATAGTTTAGCAAAACATCCAAAATGGAGACAGAGTAGCAAATCAATTCAGTGATTTTATGTTCCTGTCTGTCAAAAAATTATTAAAATGCATTTGGTCATTGAACACTGAGCGTACATTTATGTGTGACGACAGACAGACGAAACACCTCTATTTGCCACAAAATAAACACAATAAGTGGCTTGAATGCATGATGAAGGATAAAGACTACAAAACCCATAACCACCCATATCTCCAAAGAAAATACAATTTAATTAATTATTTTAATGAAGTACCAGACCTAATAAAACAAAACCAGTAAGTAACATTACTCTGCATGTCTTACTAATTTACCCAAGTAGAGCTTTGTTGACACATGATTTCCACGTAACATGCGAGAGAAACAAGAACACGCCATAAACCATTCTTCAAAAGCAACAGTATAATCTCACTGCCGAACACCCAAGCCGTGATCCAGCTGTGAACTTGCACCATCTTCAAGAACAAGACAAGTACCAACCGACATGTAAACTTGGCCATTCTTTGCACTCCATTGATATTAAAGGAATTACATGTGTGGTGCCTGAACTGTCTGGTCTTTGCCCTCAACAGGAGACAGCATCTGTATTTATAGCCACTGAATCAAGTTTTGTGTATGCCGAGGAAATGCAGGTGTTAGGCACCTAAACAGACAGAATGAAGAGGGCTGCATGTTCGTCCAGAGCACAATGTTTCTTTTTTTAAATCATATAATGTGATTTTCTGGATTTTTGTTTTAGATTCCGTCACTCAGAGCTGAAGAGCAATGATACAAATGTACCAATGATAAAAATGACACTCAAAGGTGCTTCTCAGAAAATTAGCATATTGTGCAAAAGTTCATTCATTTCAGTAATTGAACTTAAAATGTGAAACTAATATATTATATAACATTACATGCAAAGTGAGATATTTCTAGGAAAAGTGTGGAAGAAAAAGGTGCACAAGCAGCAGGGATGAACGTAGCCTGGAGAGGATTGTGAGGAAAAGGCCATTCAAATGTGTGTGGGAGCTTCACAAGGAGTGGACTGAGGCTGGAGTTACTGCATCAGGAGCCACCACACACAGACGGGTCCTGGACATGGGCTTCAAATGTGTGGGGGAGCTTCACAAGGAGTGGACTGAGGCTGGAGTTACTGCATCAAGAGCCACCACACACAGACGGGTTCTGGACATGGGCTTCAAATGTGTGGGGGAGCTTCACAAGGAGTGGACTGAGGCTGGAGTTACTGCATCAAGAGCCACCACACACAGACGGGTCCTAGACATGGGCTTCAAATGTGTGGGGGAGCTTCACAAGGAGTGGACTGAGGCTGGAGTTACTGCATCAAGAGCCACCACACACAGACGGGTCCTAGACATGGGCTTCAAATGTGTGGGGGAGCTTCACAAGGAGTGGACTGAGGCTGGAGTTACTGCATCAAGAGCCACCACACACAGACGGGTCCTGGACATGGGCTTCAAATGTGTGGGGGAGCTTCACAAGGAGTGGACTGAGGCTGGAGTTACTGCATCAAGAGCCACCACACACAGACGGGTTCTGGACATGGGCTTCAAATGTCATATTCCTCTTGTCAAGCCGCTCCTGATCAACAAAAAACGTCAGGAGCGTCTTAGCTGGGCTAAAGAAAAAAATAACTGGTCTTTTTCTCAGTGGTCTAAAGTCCTCTTTTCTGATGAGAGCTAATTTTTTTATTGCAGGTTTTATTGCACTCTGTGTTCACCAAAGATGTCTTATTCCTCTGTGTGTATAAATTAGATTGGTTTGATTCAGTTCTCGAAGGCAAAGGTGTCTAGCGTTAGGAATGTATACAGTACCAGTCAATGTTGACATTTGCAAATTTAAAGGTTTTTCTATTATCCAATATCCGTCTATGCTTTGTTAGTGGGACAACCTGAAAAATTGTGTATCAAATACTTGTTCTCCCCACTGTATACACTATTTATATTTGGACAGTTTTATTAGGACCAAGTAAGTATAATAAGTGCATATGTACAGTAGAAATCATCTCCATATGGTGAAAAAGTGTCTTCATGACACAGATGGTGGCTAAACTAAAGCAGAAATGTAAATGTATAATTTGAAATAAACATCTGAATATAATGACTATAATAACTCTAAGAGAAATAACCAGAAATGTTCAGACTTTAGTGTCCACTTCATTACGAGCTATAAGGGATTACATTGCATAACCCTTGTGAAAATACAGCAAGCATATAAAAAATTAGATTTTCAAAGTATTCTATCATCTCAATAGTCTGGTATTTCTGAACATCTTAAAAGGTTCTGTCATATTTGTAATTTGTATCTAATTCCATCTTGTGAATGGCATTCATGTTGTAAAAACATTGCAGTAGTTCAGGCTTTATCTGGACCTCCCAGGTTAGATATCAGCAGGCTCCTGTGAGCATTTTCGAGATCTAGGGTTCATATGTTGTTCTTGTATTAAATGCTATAACCCATTGTCTACTGGAATGAAAGAACATATAAGGGACAGTAGATATCTTCCTAAACAGTATTAATTGTAATGTTTCCTTTAAAGATACACTGTTTTGTTCAATAGTTTGATTAGATCTTACAAAGATTTATAGATGAAATCCCTTCTATATAACTACAGAGATCACCTCAACATACTTAAAAAAAATATTGTTGCCAATTTTAGCCATGACAGGCGGCAGATTGTCTAGTGGTCAGAGTGTATTGCAAGTTACAAACGAAAGGATCAAATGCCAATAACAATAATCTAATATTTTAGCTTGCATAAAGGAAACTCAGAAATCATGTGCCATCTAGAACATAAGCTAAATGTGCTGGTTTGATAGATATTCCATCAAAGCCCCACGTTAAATGACTACGTATCTAGTTAGATAGGAATTGCAAGTAAATGTTGCAAAGCAGTCATTAGTTTGAATTATCTAATGAGGTTTCAGTGCACCCCAAAAAATCTCCTCCCAAAGCAGGCAATGTAGCCACTACATCTGACCACTCTGGTCAATCTAGAAGACATCCTAATCAACACTTTAAGCATTTAATTAATACAATTGCATTCGCACTGACTGGTGCTAAATAAAGTAGTCAATACTGAAAAAAAGCTGTTGTACGTTGTGGAATTTCAGTTTTAAAATGTAATGCAAAATTCTCAGTTAATATCCAGATACAAGTCAATGTTAGATTCCCAATGTACATTTACAGAAAATTATAGTCACTTGTGGACACCCAGTACAATACCAACAGACAAGGAAAACCACTGACGTTAGCAATTTTTGAGTAAACTCAGTCCAACATTTAGTGCAGATGGCTTTCGACTGTAAAAACATCCTTTTTCTTTAAAATTTCCAGAAGATGAACAAATAGGTTAATATTGAATCATGACGTAAATGCAAGTCACCTGGCTGGAAAGCAGGTTGCAGTCAATATGAAGTCCCCTCCCAGTCCTGTGTCTCTGCAGCAGAGCCGCCATGATGGCTCCATGAGCATACAGTCCCGTGGCCAAGTCAGTCATTGCTACGCCTGGCCTGACCGGGTCTCCATCCTAACCAACAGAAGAACATTTTTTAATAAATAATGAATCATTACCGGTTCTTAAAAACCTAATCTCGGTCATTAACCTGCAACTGAAGCCGTACAATCAGAAAAAACATTCAGGAGTCAAAAGAGTTATTAAAGGTGGACCCAAAGGAATCAAACACAAAATACTAGGACTAACATGGATCAAATTAATGACAGAATATTGACATGGATAGCAGGCATATTAGTTGTATGTATAGAAGAATCGGGGCCTTCAATGAAATCCCATTTAACAACTGTGGATCATCTCCATCCGCCTGTGTCATCCGTCTACGTCACACGTAATACCTCAGACAAGACTTACCCATCTTTAATATGAGTGTTATGTAGAACAATAATTACACTGATTGGCCAGATGGCAACACGATATCAGGTGAATCCCCCCCAAAAAAAACTAATGTTGCATTGTCATGCCCCCAAACCAATATGAGCATAACAGCTCTAATAGTACATGTCTTGTATCGGCATTAACCTGTGGCAAATTAACATTTGTCTTGGGAAGAGAAACCAAAATCACCTCAGGTCCAGTGATGTGCATCATGCCAGAGACTGCAGAGGCGATTGAGTCATACCCTGGTCGCTGGGACATCGGGCCAGTTTGTCCATACCCTTGGACACACGGACACACGGACACACACACACACACACCTTGACTGTCATGATACATATTAAAACGTGTGACATATTATTTTATGGAAGGGTCTCCACTAAATAAAGCTGACAATGTTGTCATAATAGGGTCATGACAAAGAGACATTGTTTGCCAAGTACATAATGATCACTACACAACCGATAAAACCTACTCTTCAAAGCAAGTCATTCAAATCCAACGTACTCGTAAATAGTATTTCTATCCAGGAATGTATCCAGAATATTGTTTCTGTTGTAATTGCATGAAACACACACATAGCAGGGGCCACTATGAAGTCAACCCAACAAAAATACTAATTAAAAGTACACACATATTCAGCTATGTTTGAAAAAATACAAGGCAAATGGGAATACAATTTTTCTTTTACCTTGCTTAGTCCTCATGCATACATGATTTACATGAAACAAAAAGAGCAACTAACCTAATAAAATAAAAATGCAATGTTGAATAAAGCACAAAAGAAAATACAAAATTAAAAGTAACAAAATACATTGCTGCAGAAATCTGAGTCCATACCTGTTGCTAAGAAATATCTGCTGATACCCAATCATAATAAGCACTCCAGGACGCCTATCTAACCATTAATATCAAAACCAGATATAACTCTCTGAATTAGCTTCTGGCAAAACAATTGAGGCAGATAGGTGACCACAAAGTGATGTTCAGTCAGCAGAGTATCCCACAACCCACTGCGCTTAATTCTGTCAGCACAATCTTTTTCTGACAAAGGAAAATATACAGAAGTCTATTAGGCACCATGCATTTTGTTGTGACAATGCAATACAATTTAATCTACTGAGAAGGACATTCAAAGTATCAGCCATGAATTATTACTCATTTTTCAAGGGTTACTTTTACATCTACAATCACCAGTGTTAATAAATTCAGAACACTGACAGTTTTTGTTACTTGTTTGAGGATCGACTTTACTGACCCAACTTTAATCAAAAAGCAATTACAAAACAGACTTCCATGTTTGCTTGGGTAACTTCACCATTAAATAATGGAATTTTACTGAAAACCTCCAAGTTTACTCCATGTTTAGTGCCAAGGGACCAGCTAATGAAAGACACATGTTGACGTTAAATTGTGTCATAGACTACTCTTAAAATCTGGTTTAATTTACTGCAGAGAATTTAAGCCCCAGTGATGAAATTAGAAAAAGTTAATTGCCTCTGAATTAAGGACCCTAGCCTTCTGTACCTCAAATATTCCAAAAGCGTATTTTGGGGACTGAAGCATTGTTTTTTTTCCTGCCCCAAAACTTGTATTCAGCATATTCACTGGCTGACTACGCGTTAATGGCTTGTTGGGTCTTTATGAAAAAGTATTTGGTGGTGTGTCTTATATTGGTTTACCTCTAATACCGAAGAAGCAATGCCAGATGAGTTAATCTGTAAAGCAGTGTGAAATTGTTACAGGCTGAAAATAGGTGTCATTGCCGAAGAATGCAAAAAAAAAAAAAAAATTGTTGGGAGTCCTAGTCTCACTCCACTTACTTTAAAAACAAAACTGGGCACTTCAGTACACAATATGCTTTTAATAAAGTACTAAGTGCATTAGAGTGGAGATTTCAAACGTCAACATTGGATGTCAGAGCCTTAAGAAAAGTGGGCTATTTGTATCACTTGTCTTAAGTCGTTTGCACATGTGACTGCTAAAACAAACTCCCACTGGGATTGGAAAAAAAATCATATTCATTACTGCTCTAACTAGACATATATGGCTACTCTAAATTGCCCCTAGGTCACTAAAATTGCAAGGAAACTTAAAGGAAATCAACCAATAAGCAAAATTAACCACATGAGGACTTCCCTGTGAGAGGCCCGCAGCACAAATCTGCGAGGCTCATTAAGTGAACTGCATTTTCCTTCAAACGGTCACATGGTTCCCTTTTCACTTGATTGCAGCATAAAGCGAAGGGAAGCAAAAAAAAAAAAAAAAGGGGTGGCTGAAAAGTAAGATTTCCCTGAAGGGCGGTCTTACCCTGCAGCTTGAATGTATTGATAATAAAAAAGAGTTAGGGGTTTATCACAGCTGACCACCTAAGTCGCTGTTTCTTATTACAACTGCATAAGGAGGGGTGAAGGGGGTTAGTAAGGCAGGACGGCCTTGTCAGGTCCCACTCTTTCGACTCCTTCTGTTAATGTTAGGCGCCGGCTAACTCCATTTTATATGTTTGTTGTCAGCATGTGTGTATAAACTAAAGGCTTTCTGGTTAAACGAGCAATTGCGTCAAGAATCGGTTGTGGAGTTGCCACTAGGAGGCTAGGCCATAATCAGACCAACTTTGAAAAAGAAGAGATGTTATTCTAAAATAAAAAACCCACAATCCTACAAACGACCTTGTAATATGCAAAAAAATATAATTCCATTAAGGGTATCTTTGAAGGGTTATAAAAGGCTCACACACAGCAATTAAGTTGTTAATTATCCAAAAAAGGTTGGTTAACATTGACAATAGTGGTGGCTTTTTTTTTTTAATTGATTGGAGATAGGAATGTTGGGAGATGGCACTGCTTATGCCAAGGAAAATAACGGAGTGACCAGTAAAGTAAGAAAAAAACCATCTACTTTCTGAGGGAGCACAGGCAATATCACAGACAGGTAAGCCAATGAGACAGGTCATCACCGGTGACACAGAGTGACTTTTGGATAAAGCGTGACAAGGGTCTAGGATTTACAGTGTGTCGACGTGTTCAACTCATCTCAGAGAGCAAGCACTGGGACAAATACCATGCCTTACAGATTAGTGGGGCAACAGAGCCATTTTCAAGGAAGGCCTTTGTTTACGAGGGAATAATGCAGACAGTAAACTGAAATGGGCCTTTTCACAAGGCCAACATTGCATTGTAAACGTGGACGGTAAAGACTGGCAAGTTGCAAAATTTAAATAAGTAATCTGTGGATGTGTCTGCATAGGGAAGGAGCGATTCCAACCTTGTCATTACTTTTCCATAATGAAAGATTTGCAGGCAATAAACTACAGTGCTTCCTCGTAACACACACCTACTTATACACACTGACAAATTAACAGCCAGGTGGTTACGGAATTACAATTTAAAAAAAGGAATTATAAGAGCTCTGATGCAAAGTCGACTAGAGGACTACAGGAATTAAACAGTATAACGTACAGTTGAAACCAGATATATACATACACTTCAGAAAAAAAGACAAACTTTTATTTCTTTACTGTCATACATTAAATCAGAGTCAACTTTTTCTGTTGTAGATCAATACGTGTTAACATATTTTTTTGCAGAATCGAGTATGCATTTTTGTATGCATTTTTTAAATCACTTTCATCAAAGTCAGAAGTATACACATACTAAGTTTATTGTGTCTTTAAACAAAAAGAAAACTCCAGATGATTCCATTCTGAACTTAAGAAGCTTCTGATAACTGTTAATTGATTCCATTTAAGTTAATTGGTGGCTAACCTGTGGATGCATATAAAGGCGCACCTCAAACAGGACACAGCTAAGTACCTGATATAGAACAGTAGATCAGTCCAGGGGCCACTTTGTGTACCTCTTTGTAGCCGAGGCCCATCTGATCAAGCTTTCCTGGTAGATAGTTTTCCACCAGAACATCACACATCCCTGCAAGCTTAAGTACAGTACATTTGTTCAAAATGTCAATGAACGCATCATTATCAGTATATAGACAAAACAATTGGTAGTGCAATGTTCAAAAGAAAATGTGCAAATTTAACCGCAATGTCTTTGGAATTAATAGACGAGTACTGCATCTCTTATGGGACATGACCTTCCCAATCATCTTACCTCTAAGATTATTTTGGCTCCTCTTGGGTCTTTGAGATTCACCGCAATACTCTAAAAAAACACACCATACCCATTAATTGTTACACATGTACATTTTACAACTTTTAATGACTGGACTACAAAACTGGTCAAGTGAAGCAAACAGTGGCATCTTCTTATTGTGTAAGGATGAACAAGGCTACATGTATCTGGAACTTGATGTGAGCTAGTGAGCTGTGTGCACTAGAAATGATCATGTGGTGACATCACCCAAGCTCCTGCTTGCAAAACATCTAAATCAGTATTTGGCCACAATATAGCAGATGTTGCAGCTATTGCTTGAGCTCCTAAACCATGCAGTGGATTCAATAAAGACAATATTGATGACGGCAACACAAAGCAAGCTAATGTATCTCTCACACACACACACACACACACACACACACACAGACGTGGAACAATTGTGTGTGTGTGTGTGTGTGTATGGTGCGTGACAGAGCTACTGTAACATGTGCCTTGTACCCACACAAGGCATATGCTAAAGTAGCTCAGTCACGCACCGTACACACACACACACACACACTTTTTCCACGTCGCTTCCACACAGTACATCGTATTATGCGCACGAGAGTCCTTAAACGTTCAATTGTGAGGGCAGTGTTGACAGCTAGTTTAACAGCCTGACGGTGCTGGGTGGAGTTATTTCCCTGGGAGGGCTGACGGCGTGACACTGATGGTGTACAGGGCAGGCCTCGCAACCATCAGCAGAACTTCATATA
The DNA here is from genome assembly GCA_029465975.1 of Dallia pectoralis. NCBI lineage: Eukaryota > Metazoa > Chordata > Actinopteri > Esociformes > Umbridae > Dallia > Dallia pectoralis. The sequence goes on from CM055733.1 coordinate 7,447,808, forward strand.
TGACAACGAGTGGAGCTCATGGAGTGCCACAGGTAGACACAAGTCATAAATGCAGAGTTAGTTGGAGTTAATGTGGTCCCATGGTCTCTCAATAGAATTCATGACGGCAGAGGTGAATGCTTCAGTGCGATGGTCATTTAGTTTGATCACCTAGGGATGTACAGTACAGATACCAAGTCACTTTAGATATGTTGAGGAAGATGAGAAAACAGACAAGCAGCGTCCAAAGGGTTACGAGGTTTAAAACGAGCCCGTTGTCAATACTTGTAAGTGTACATTGTTCTTAAACAGATGTTTTGAATCGTATTGTTCTGCAGAGGTCATAGCAGGTCTGTTAGTATTAAGTGTTGGTCTAACTGGCTGACTGAAGTGGATTTACTCAAAACAGAAACACAGAAGACCATGATTTCAGGTTACCATGATCAACTGTCGGAGGTGATACTGAAAACCTTTTGTCTCGGTGAACAGATGACTGCGATTTGTTGATAACGTGTTATCATGTAGAGATTGACATGTTAACAACCATGATCAAGAAGTCCCTCAATAAACAGTTATACAAACAATGAGTACCTTTTTGTTTCTGTTGACGCTAAGAAAATAGGCACTCTCATCACCAACAAATGGAGGTCCCCATGACCTGGTGTCATCTCCAGCACCTGTAAGTAATAATCATCATGAGATATTTATAAGACACACACATTTATAGATATAAATTATTTAAACAAATTGTTTGATTTAAGTTGCTGGGGGCCTTGTAACCAGTTGTTGAGAAAAATTTAAAATACATTCCTTCCTACTGATTAACACTGAAAGGATGTGTTGCACGTGTGTTTGAACCAGGCCTTTACAAACCTCTATGAAGTATGTTCACAGTCTTACCAAGCAGCGCCACCATGTGGTTACAGATAACATCAACCTTAACAGATACCCAAGTCATCGGTATATTAACAACATTGTGCAACTGTATATCTTATAGCTGAAAGTAACGCAAATTTGCAATCGCAAAAAGGCTGCACAACATGCACCATGGGAAAAATGGGGTGGCGTTAAGATACACATTTACATTTATATGCATTGCCTTGTTATCAACTCAAATAGTCTGTTTGTTATACAGCCTATAATCAGAATAACATGGCTATATTTCGATATTATCAAAATATACAGGTAAAACATATTGTATGCCAAACGTAACCACTTCTAAGAGCATTCTGGAGAGGTAACTGAATGGAGACAGCCAATAGCCACGGTTAATACAACATATCCCACTAAACCCTGACATCCAATAGCCACGGTTAATACAACATATCCCACTAAACCCTGACATCCAATAGCCACGGTTAATACAACATATCCCACTAAACCCTGACAGCCAATAGCCACGGTTAATACCACATATCCCACTAAACCCTGACAGCCAATCGACACGTTAATACAACATATCCCACTAAACCCTGACAGCCAATCGACACGTTAATACAACATATCCCACTAAACCCTGACAGCCAATAGCCACGGTTAATACAACATATCCCACTAAACCCTGACAGCCAATAGCCACGGTTAATACAACATATCCCACTAAACCCTGACAACCAATAGCCACGGTTAATACAACATATCCCACTAAACCCTGACATCCAATAGCCACGGTTAATACAACATATCCCACTAAACCCTGACAGCCAATAGCCACGGTTAATACAACATATCCCACTAAACCCTGACAGCCAATAGCCACGGTTAATACAACATATCCCACTAAACCCTGACAGCCAATAGCCACGGTTAATACAACATATCCCACTAAACCCTGACATCCAATAGCCACGGTTAATACAACATATCCCACTAAACCCTGACAGCCAATAGCCACGGTTAATACAACATATCCCACTAAACCCTGACAGCCAATAGCCACGGTTAATACAACATATCCCACTAAACCCTGACATCCAATAGCCACGGTTAATACAACATATCCCACTAAACCCTGACATCCAATAGCCACGGTTAATACAACATATCCCACTAAACCCTGACAGCCAATAGCCACGGTTAATACAACATATCCCACTAAACCCTGACATCCAATAGCCACAGTTAATACAACATATCCCACTAAACCATGACAACCAATCGACACGTTAATACAACATATCCCACTAAACCCTGACATCCAATAGCCACGGTTAATACAACATATCCCACTAAACCCTGACATCCAATAGCCACGTTAATACAACATATCCCACTAAACCCTGACAGCCAATAGCCACGGTTAATACAACATATCCCACTAAACCCTGACATCCAATAGCCACAGTTAATACAACATATCCCACTAAACCATGTGTTGTTGAATTGCTTTTACAAACTGTAAGTAAGTTATGGTAGCGGTAAGTAATAGTAACAAATAAAAGTTGCCCAGCTATATACGGTCTAATATTCGACAGCTACCAGCCAATTAGACACAGCCTTTAATCAAACATGTTAAACAAAGTACACACACAATAATGATTAGATATAGTAGGAGATTATGAAAATAGTAAGAGATAATAAACGCGTAATCACTATAGATTACAGTGGGTGATATGAACCAAACTGATTTTAATAAGTCTAAAGTATTATGCACTATGGAGAGTTTTACACACCTCTAAACTGCTGAAACTTGCTAGAGAATAATGCAACAAAACCATTTACCAAAATATTTCTCCTGAAGAGATTGTTTCATGAACATGTCAGCATTTTTAGGTTTGCCTTAGCAAAACAGAAGTGCCATTAAACGCACACCACAGACATTCTCACAATGGAACCAGGACGGTTGTAAATAAGGTTGGGGTTTTAATCCAAATAAATCTGTTTTTGAATCAGGATAAAGCATCTAAAATCCAGCTATCCTGTAAAATTTGTCTGGATTGCAGTAAGACTATGTTAAGGAGAGCCAATAAAAAACCTGATGTTTTTTTTTATTTTGTAGACATAATGTGGGTATTCACATGTATCTGACATCACGGAACATAATGCTTTATTTATACACATTTGAAATGGGAGTTGTTTGATGTATGCCTACATAAAATACAATAAAGGCAAAAGATAGCTCACTCTTTTCTCTCTCCCAAACTTGCTTTTTTAATGACAGTTTGGTAATCAAAAGATGACATAGGAATGAAACTTTGCCTCAATCTACATTATTAAGGACTTCAATACAGCCAAAACCCAACTTCAATTATCTCTACCATTACTGCCTGAAATAAGACTAGCAAATCCTGACAAACGTTTAGAATTTTTTCATAGATGCATTGGCTAAATGTGAGAAGAAAGCCTAAGTAAGAAAGCAAACTGAAACTATTACCGGTAACTCCATTCAATTGCAGGTCTACATTTTTCTTAAGACTAGATTGTTCCCCAAAACAATTACAGAACACAAAACAGAATTTGTCCCATAACTTGCCTGGTCTTTCAACTTTGATTATCTCAGCACCCATATCTCCCAGTATCATTGTGGCAAAAGGACCAGCCAAGACCCTGCAAGAGAAAGCAGTCATCTCAAAATGACAAATGTTTCTGGACATATTCCCTAGCCTTAAGGTTGATGCTAGACAAAGTAATACCAATTCATGGTCATTCATTATTGTATGACCAAAAAAACATTTGGTCACTGAGAATGATTTTACCTTGTGAGGTCTAAGACTTTGACGCCCTCCAGTGGTTGAACATTATCTCCTGTGTCTTAAAAATAGAAAGGGTTAGATTATTACAGCACTGGGTAAATGACGACTTGCTACATACTATAATAGCATTAAACACACATTCCCTGATATTTGGTCACTGGTTGCAAATGTGGCTCGATTGAACAAAAACAGATCGTTAAAATGTGTGCAGTAGGTCAGCGAATCCCTCACATTCAAACATGCAATTTCCTTGTTAATCGAGGTGTGATAGTATATCTTCAAAAAAGTGCACATTTAAATGGGAGTTTCTATAATTGTTTAAAACAAATTCTCCAAACTCACTGAATACATTTGGCCATATGCTTTAACAAAACAGGTTATATAGCAGGTATCACTATCTAAAAAAAAGTTGTGACTCAAAATCAGCCATTAAGAGTCACATTGTCTACAAAGATGATCAAGTTGAATCCCAGTCTAAATATGAACTATAACTTACTTCTATAGATGTTAGGACAATTGTTGTGTGGAATATAACAAATACACAATTGCTAAGAGCACTTCTTGGGCATGACACATTGCAGAGGGACTGGATACTGCAATCAGCTGTAGTAAATTGGCAATAAACCACAAACCGCTGGAAGCATTATTGCTCAACTAATAACACAGGGAGTGTTATTGCTAGTTTTAGCACATCCAAAGTCAGGGATTTGTGATTTGACTCATGAAAGACTCAGGCTTGGACTTAGCCACAATGACTGGGATAGTCAACAGTAAGACTTAATGACTTTATAACATCATTGGACACTCAGAAATAGGAGCACAATGTTTTCACCATGATGCAAAACATCATTAAAAAATACACATATACCTCCGGCTGTTTTCATAGTAATAACATTGTATTTTTGGACACCTAGGTTCAATAGATCACTTGTTATTGCCTTCGAAATGTATTCACATACCATGACAGTTTCTTGTACTATATACAAAAACAAGTATGCAATTTTTTCTAATTAAATCAGAGCACCATCCGTCTTTGAGTGGTTAGTAATCCCAAGAGGGCGGGGTTAAGTGAGCAAAGCGATAAGAACCAAAACTGCATTTGATGAACCTAGGAAAACCTGGCTCAACATCAACTGTCCAGTCCACTGGGAGTTGCCGATTTAGCCGAGGCCTTAACACTTGAAGCGCCGAGGCACTGACACCCAATGATCTCGCGGTGATGGGTCATTTGAGCCATGCGTGTTTTGAATAGGAGAATGTTGCTGACACACAATGACAGGTAGATCTGGTTCATCTTTGCATCAGAAGGCTGTTTTAAAATTATGATTGTGCATCAAGTGAAACCAAAGTGTAAAAGCCTCCTTGTAAACTAATATAAATATTTGTATAAATACGAACTGTTCGTGTTTCCTCTTTTTTGCTCCATTTGCACTGTTCATGTACGTTTAAAAAAAAAATGGGTCAAACTTTTTCAAACACTTGAAAAAGTGCCTCTGGGTCAAACTAAAAACACAATAATTTGATTGGTTGAAAAAAAAGGGGGGAGGAGTTCTGACACGTTAAGTCCACAGGAGAGTCAAATCAAGCAGGTGTGTGCTAGCGAGCGGCTGTTGAAGACAACAGTAAAGTTATCAGTGCATTCTGTTAATACATACATACCCCATAAAAAAGTGAAACTATTTAACATTCCCTTTGCCCTTCAGCATAAACATTTGCCCCGTTTTGTGCTTTATAGGTCAGCTCTGCCACCCAAAAAAAAAGAAAGGGGACATACAGATAACTGTGTAGGCCAAATAACTAGCCACACAATCAAACTAGCAGTGGTAGTGACCAGGCTTTCAAATGCATATTCTACTGTGGACAATAGTATGAACTGGTGATAGTATGTGTTACTCAGGATATTGTTACAGCTAAACCTAGCTTCTGTAATCTATAGTATTTTTTACTCAGGATATTGTCACAGCTAAACCTAGCTTCTGTAATCTATAGTATGTGTTACTCAGGATATTGTTACAGCTAAACCTAGCTTCTGTAATATATAGTATGTGTTACTCAGGATATTGTTACAGCTAAACCTAGCTTCTGTAATCTATAGTATCTGTTACTCAGGATACTGTTACAGCTAAACCTAGCTTCTGTAATCTATAGTATGTGTTACTCAGGATATTGTTACAGCTAAACCTAGCTTCTGTAATCTAACCTAGCTAGGTCAGGAGTGTGTAGAGCGGATAGTCACATAGAAGTCGCACTATCATGATATAATGCTACGTTACTAAGTCACTAAATGGTAATTAGCCTACCTTAAGTTAGACTTTTGCAGTCACAACAAACAGTGGACATTTTTCCTATGTATATTTTGTTTTAGTAATGTGGCCTATTTGTGAGTGTCTGAGTGAATCCTACACAATGTGTGACAACCAAATTAACAGTCTAATGAAGGACTGTCATTGCATTGCTAGGCACATGTGCTAGAAAAACATGTTAGCAATGTGAATAATTTGACAGTGTTGGTTAGTCAAATATAATAAATCATTATATGATTAATAATAATAATGTATTTCCATAACATAAATATTATACTATATAATCTGTGCAAAATTAAGATACTGTATCGTCCGGTGGGGGGATTCGAACCCTACGGCTCCGCAGCCAAGCCCACTGGTCCATATAGGGATATCACATTTGGAGGGGCGAGTAGCTACAATATTGAATCAGAATCTGACAAACAGAATTGTCATCTAAAAGTCAAACGGCAGGTACTACATAATTATTTTGGTCTGCACATATTTCTCTCCACATGGAGATGCTAGTTTAAATTTAGAGTACAATTAAAGCAACAGGCTATCGTCAATTAAATGCAAAAATAATCACATTATTCTCAGTAAAAGTTCACTTGCCTTAGGGTGGTGGGGGATTTCCCCACCAAAGCTGAGACCAAACATACGCCCATGTTTATATATAATAATATAATAACAAAAGGTTTAGTCTGTTTGTCATATTCAGACTGAGTACATACATGTTTCTGACCCCAACAGGTTTATATGCACCGGAACACAATAATAATATGCCTCTACAGTTGGTTTGATATAGTTGCTGTAGTTAGTTACTGCAAGACAACAATACGACCAAACACATGCTTACTGCAAGATAACAAGACGACACTTCAAATAAAATACCTGGCTGTATGCTGGAATGAAACCGTCTGAGATTAGCGTGTCTACTTTTGTTTTGTAGACATATATATAAATTAGAGTTGTTTTTCAGGAGTCTAAATGCATTGGTCCTGAAGCATGCGAGTGTACCCGACATGGTGCACGTTATATTTACAGTGACGTCATATTCAGACCGTAGAGACTTGAGAGGGGCGTGAACAGGCTCATGGGTGCGTTCCAGATACACTTCTCACACAGTCCGTATGAAAAAGATAGTTATCAGAATATCGCGTTACTAAAAATACACCCACTGACATTACAGTTTATCATAACTGCCAACAAACATTTTCTGATTGTATAATACTTTTTACCAAAACCGTGAAAACGTACACTATATTGACGAAACCACGTAATACTCAAAACCAGGTATCTGGCTGCACTGGCAAATAGATTAAACGTGGCCTTCAAAAGTCACCCAAAAGCATAGCTATCAAAGATACTGAATGAATATGACTTCTTTTTAGACAGGCTATAGTCATCAAAATAAACATTTATTCTGCCTCAGCATTGTGTCTCTGACCTGCACCAGGGATGTTCAACTGCCGTGTAGCTAGAAAAAAGTTCTCGTTCATTTCTGAATATATTTGAATACAATTTGTATATGTTATTATATGTTTCATTTAAGGGAAAATCACATAAAATACTCAAGCTGCTGAAATCCACAGGTGAAGTGAACTCAGTATTTAGTGTTTCTCAGGGCTCTCAAGTTTTGAACTGAATTCAGAGTGAGATTTTTGGCAATGATCTGATCAATTACACATACATTCGAACAAATATTTTTTTTTTTATTTAATTCAGCATTTCTTAGTGCAGGTTGTGTGTGTGTGTGTGTGCGTGCAAGAGAGAGATAATGTTTAGTGTTGTTTATTGTAGGTGTTGGTAGCAGGTTTTTTTAGGCCTTCAGCACCGGGGTTGCTGGTTCCCATTTGGAACACTGTGGTCCCAGGCCAGCCATTTTTAATTACATGATGAATGACAGAGTTCCATCTAGTGCCAAGGCTTTCCTGGTTTTGGTTTTGTTTAGTCCAACCATGGAGAAAACCCTCTCAGCATCTCCATTTGAATGAGGGAGCACTAACACTAATGCAGCTATTTTAGAAAGCCTCCCAAAATGGCTCAAACCGGTCACCTTTGAAAAAGGAACCAAGAGCCTCTATTACTCAAATGCTTTGCTTTTATGATTTCAATTAATTATGTGTATGTCATGTGGTGCCAACTATTTCTTACCTTGCACTTGATTGAGGACATACTCCCCCAAAACTCTTGGGGCATGGGAATATCCATGACCTGATACTCCAGGAACTCCTCACTCACCTTGTCCTGTTCCTCTGGCCCAAGGGAAGGAAGAGGTTCCTGAAATCTGAAAACAGCAGCATCTGTAAAGAACTGATTATGGATTTGTTTTGTGACCATGATCGAAATTAATCCCACGTCGGTCAGTCTGTAGCCACTTTGGTGAGATGTGAATCAATGTGACTGCTGTCCTCTTCTGTAGCTACCTCAGCGAGCATCTGAATCAATGTGACTCCCGTCCTCTTCTGTAGCTACCTCAGTGAGCATCTGAATCAATGTGACTGCTGTCCTCTTCTGTAGCTACCTCAGCAAGCATCTGAATCAATGTGACAGCCGTCCTCTTCTGTAGCTACCTCAGCGAGCATCTGAATCAATGTGACTGCTGTCCTCTTCTGTAGCTACCTCAGCGAGCATCTGAATCAATGTGACTGCTGTCCTCTTCTGTAGCTCCCTTAGCAAGCATCTGAATGAATGTGACTGCTGTCCTCTTCTGTAGCTACCTCAGCGAGCATCTGAATCAATGTGACAGCCGTCCTCTTCTGTAGCCACCTCAGCGAGCATCTGAATCAATGTGACTGCTGTCCTCTTCTGTAGCTCCATTAGCGAGCATCTGAATGAATGTGACTGCTGTCCTCTTCTGTAGCTACCTCAGCGAGCATCTGAATCAAGGTGACTGCTGTCCTCTTCTGTAGCTACCTCAGCGAGCATCTGAATCAATGTGACTGCTGTCCTCTTCTGTAGCTACCTCAGCGAGCACCTGAATCAATGTGACTGCTGTCCTCTTCTGTAGCTAGCTCAGTGAGCATCTGAATCAATGTGACTGCTGTCCTCTTCTGTAGCTACCTCAGCGAGCATCTGAATCAATGTGACTGCTGTTCTTTTCTGTAGCTACCTTAGCGAGCATCTGAATCAATGTGACTGCTGTCCTCTTCTGTAGCTCCATTAGCAAGCATCTGAATGAATGTGACTGCTGTCCTCTTCTGTAGCTACCTCAGCGAGCATCTGAATCAATGTGACTGCTGTCCTCTTCTGTACCTCCCTCAGCGAGCATCTGAATCAATGTGACAGCTGTCCTCTTCTGTAGCTCCCTCAACAAGCATCTGTGTCGTTCATAATACCTAAATCTTACCCGGATACGGTAATGCTATTTTCTGATTGGCTGTCGGGTAGCTATATTTATTTATTTGATTGGCTGGTGAGAGGCAGGTCTTCTTCTGGACTAAATGGGGAACTCACTCATGGATGTATTAAGAAAACTGGATACTGTGTTCGGCCGGAAGCCCCGTACATTTCAATGAGAGTGCTCAAAAGCGCTTTAAGCCAACATGGAGCATGGATTTTCCGCGTTTGACTGGCACTTGACACATGCGCACTAGCAGTAATTGCTTTGTGTTGTCGTAGCAACCAATATAAACATGCGCGTTCGTCATGCCTGGTTTAATAACTCTGGATTCGGCTACTAGTAAATGTTTTTAAAAAAAAATTGTTTCAAACAAGTACCCTTTATGTGTTCAGCCTGGTAAGTTGATGTACCCCCCCAAAAAGTATCCGCTGAAATATATACATTTCTTTCGCCAATCGCCATGCAAGGCTATGTGAAAAAGTATTTCTGGTCCATGGGGTGCAGTACCACCCTTATCCGCTAAGCCCATGGTGGCTTTGAAAGATGGCGTCCTTCCTGGGGTCTTGAACTCTTTTTTTTTTTTTTTTTTTTTTTATTTTTTATTTGCTATTAAGAAACAATACAAAAACCACATATACACTCTCGTAAGGGAACATATTGAAAAAGCATATCCAATCATGCACAATACAATTATAAACCACGTATAACATATATTCCTTAGACTTCAAACACAATGTGATAAGAATGTAATACTAAAACAAAAACAAAGACAAAAAAGAGGAAACAGGGGTGTGAACTTAATTATTCAACAAGGCAACAGCTAATGACAGAGAGAAATTTATTTATTTTTTTTTTTTTTGAAAGAATTGACATTTAATGACCGTGATCTCCATTAAAACAAAAGGTTTCTGGCTATACTACTACACATTTTTCCCACACTTTTCCTTTGGTTAAGCTTTTGTAATGACGCAAAAAACAATCTAAAGTCATTTAAAAACCAAACAAAAGAGGGTTTTGAGTTCCTCCATTTGCTGCAGTGAATGTGATAGTTCCCCAACAATAAGATCATATTTACTAAGTCCGACATAGCAGAGTCCACATCCTCCATATAGAAGAGGACATGCATCAGAGTGATGATGGGAATTTTCTCAACTTTTAGTGACAACCAATTATTTATATCGGTCCAGAAACTGGAAGACATAGGGCACAAGAAGAATAAATGTTCCAATATTTCCTCCGCCGTCTTACAAAGAGTACAGGGTTCCACATCAAATCTAAATCTCTTATGAAGAAAAGCAGCTACGGGGTACACTCTGTTAAGAATTTTAAAGTGGGTCTCTTTAACTTTAGGGGAAACTGGCCATCTAATGTATTTAGAGTGTGCAAGACCTACATACAAAGCTTCACTATTCGGTATCCTAACACATAGCCCTCTGTCGTAATCAGGGAACATGTTGCGTTTGAAAGCATCAGTGATATATCTGTTATTACATCTATCATCCAAAATGAGATGTTCGTTAATGATTAAATTTGGCAGAGTAGGTACGGGTCTAATAACTGCATATGACAGTGTGCCTTGTATCAACCGAATTAAAGCCTTGGGTACTGCACCACAGATCTTATTATAAGCTTTAAGGGTACACTTTAATTTATACCTTCCCAGGAAAGCTTGGTAATCCACAAAATCTCCAGCATCATTGATAATATCACTCACAAACACAATACCTCTTTCATACCAATCAACCTTGAACAGTGATTTCCTATTAATCACAATGACCCTATTGTTCCATAATGGAACCCCATGAGGGGTAAAGTTGTGGGAGAAAAGCATTTTCCAGTGATGGAGGATTTGTTTGTGAAAGTTTGATAACTTAATAGGAAGTCTATTCACATCAAAGTCACATTTCAAGAGGAAATCAAGCCCTCCTACGTTCTTGAATACATTTTTGGGTATGTGAAACCACACCGAATTCACATTTGCAAGATATGTCTTTAACCACTTGACCTTGAACATCCCAAACATTGATTCAAAATCCAAAGCTTTGACCCCCCCTTTACAACATTCCTTAACAAGCTGGGATTTTCTAACATAGTGAGTTTTATTTTTCCACAAAAAATTGAAAATAATTGAATTGGCCTTTTTAACATTACTAGGAGACACGTACCCGGAGTGACATGGGTAGACTATTCTAGAGATGCCTTCAGCTCCAGATAGCGCCACACGACCAAATATAGTAAGGTCTCTGGTGAGCCATAAACTCAGGGATTTCTTCAAGCTCACTAAGCGTTCAGAGAAATTAAAGTCCTCCCTCCTAATGCAGTTTTTAGTTAATAGTATACCAAGATATTTGACTTCTTGTTTAACCACTATTGCCGAAATGGTTGAGTCTGTCGATGAATGAACAGGAAGCAGTTCACATTTTTTAATGTTTAAGGTCAGTCCTGAGGCTTTAGAAAAAATGGACACTGAACCGAGGGCAACATCGACCATGAATTTGTTTTTAAGCAGTAATGCTGTATCGTCAGCAAATTGACTGATCCTAAACTCCCTGTCAAGTATAGAAATCCCCTGTAAACTTGGGTTATGCTTAATAAGCAAGATGAGCGAGTTTGTAGCAAGGATAAAGAGTTTAGGAGAAATCGGGCAGCCCTGCCTGATCCCGCGGAGTACATCAAACCTAGGAGTCATGCCAGGATTCAGGGATACAGAACTATAAATGTTTGAATATAGCATTCTAATGACGTTACAGAACTTTTCTCCAAAACCCAGAAACTCTAAAACTCGAAATAAAAAGGCATGTTCAACCGTATAAAATGCCTTGTAAAAATCCAAAAGTAAAATGTAAGCTTCAGTGTCAACGAATTCCCTATAGTCCAGTATATCCAACAACAGTCTAGTGTGATTATGAATGCTTCTATTTTTCATAAAGGCTGATTGACACTCGTCAATAACATATTGCAAACCCTCATTCAGCCTATTTGCATAGACCAACGCCAGCAATTTATAATCAGTACACAATAACGAAATCGGTCTCCAATTATCCAATAACAGACCGTCTTTGTTTGGTTTGGGGATCAAGGTGATGATGCCATGCTTCATTGTGGGAGAAAGGCCCCCCCTTGCAATACATTCCACATAGGCCCTATAAAGCAAGTTCCTAATATCACTCCAGAAGAATAACAAAAACTCCACAGTTATGCCGTCTATACCAGGCGATTTCCCTTTGGACATCCCCCTGATCGCTAGATCTAGCTCCTCAATACCCAAATCCTCTTCCATACTATGCATAAAGGTATCATCCAATGCCTTACGATTCCCCTTAATTTTATCCAGAAAGATACTGCAGTCCTCCTGAGAATAGGAGGATTTATACAAATTTCTGTAGAAGGTTTCAATTTCCCCATCCACCTCTTTCTGACCATCAACAACAACATCGTTCACTTTTAACTTTCTGATCTTTTTTTTCATTTGCCTTTGTTTTTCTAGGTTGAAACAATAGGATGCCTTTTTCTCCCCCTCCTCAATCCAGCGAGCCCTTGATCTAATATAAGCACCTTTGGCCTTTTCCATATAAACTTCATCAAGATGAGACTGCAGAGTGTTTAGTTCAGTCTTTTCATCCAATGACAATTCAGACTTACAGCCCAGCATATTAATTTTACTAATGATTTCGTTCTGTCTTGCCCTTTTAATTGCCATTAATTGCTTACTCCTCCTAATAGCGGTCTGTTTAACTTGGAATTTAAACCATTCCCACTTGCTTAAAAAGGACATATCCAAATCTCCAATGTTGTTCACTAGTTGCCTAACCAAATTACAGAACTCATCATCCTTCAGTATGGTGTTATTAAATTTCCATGATGTACTTGTGGTTTCTCTATTTCCCCGCGGAGAGAGCACCAAGGATATCACACAATGGTCAGTCAGAGGCGATGCAGAAATATCACACTTATTAACCTCATTTACTAGGATATTTGAAATCAGCCAATAATCCAACCTAGAGCGACTGGCATTACCAGAAGAGCTATACCACGTAAACTGCCTTACATTTGGGTTCCTCAATCTCCAGCAATCAGTCAAGTTTATATTTGACATAAAATCCGTTAATATCCCGTCAAATGTATGACAGTGCCTCATAGTAGGTAGGCGATCCATCCACAGATCCGGGGCCAAATTAAAATCCCCCCCAATTATAACTTTATCTGTTAGAAAGAGTCTTTTCCATTCCTTTAAACCCTCAGTTAAGCTTGTAAAAAGAGCCTTGTTTTGTAGCCTATTATTATGGCCATAAACACAGAGTAAAATGTATCTTGCATCATCCACTTCTATTGCCACCATTAGCCAATAGCCCTCAGAATCACATTTATGGTCAATAATTTTACCAGGAAATCTGTTCATTAAGATCATAACCCCTGCCGAATTTGATTTACCATGGCTGAAAAAAAGAGAATCACCCCATTGGGATTTCCAGAAATTGTTGTCAGCCTCAACCGAATGAGTTTCTTGTAAAAAAACAAAGTTAGCCTTTTGTTCCTTGCAGAAAAGAAAAATAGCCTTGCGTTTGACGCTATCTTTTAGCCCCCTTACATTTAAAGAAATAAACGATAACATTTAGAAAATAAGTATTAAACTACACAGAATACACTAAATCAACTCTTACCCGAACGTAACGATGCGCAGGAATGTACTAATGCGCAGGAGTGAGTATTAATCTCCAAACTACAATACCAGTGCAACAAGCCTCTAAACATTAGAGGGTATTTTGAACAAGAATGCAGAAATAAGGTTAAGTTAAATAACCAACATCAACATAGGCGATCATATAATTATGAACATTACCCTATTTTTTTTAAAACCTTGAATAGAATTGACAGATATGTCCAATGCCGACCAACCAATAATCAGTCCGGGTCCACTCTCTTGTTGTCAATCAAGGCATAACCCTCTTTTAAAAATGCACGTTTGCCAGCCTTTCTTGCCTCTTGGATCCTCGGCCACAGCTTCGCACGTGCCTCCCTGTCATCTTTTGAGAAGTCCTCTTTGAACCGAATGTGCATCTCTCAACACACCCTCGCTTCCCTCGACTTCTTCCATACATCATCACTAACAATCCTCATCCCGAACTGTGTAATGATCGCCCTCGGTATGTAGTTAGCTGAAGCCGCGTCACCCCCCCAACCGGTGAACAGTGTCCACTGATTCTCGCAGCCGCTCTATTGACACCGGAACGATTCTCGTCAGGATTCCCAAGGTAATCTCTCTTGTGTCTTCTCCATCTTTTTCCGGGAGCCCAATCAGTCTTAAGTTCCATCGCCTCTTATATCTAGCGTGCTCTGCGCTTGCTTCTTTCAACTGGCTATTTTCACGCTGGAGGACCGTAATTTTCTCCTGAAGGGCGCCTATATCTTCACGGTTTACCTTACATGCCACTGAGTTAGCCTCAATACGTCTTTCAAAACTTTTCAAGAGCTCCGTCTGTTCGTCAATCTTCAGAGACAAAACCTGCATTGTTTGCAATATTTTAGAGTAAGTATCTTCCGGTTCCTTACTTGGTTTCATCTTCTTCAATTGTTGCTGTTTGATGGGCGTATGGTCCTTGTTGATTCTGTCCCTTTTGGCTGGGTGTAGCATCTCATCCATTTCCTCCTCAACATCTCCGTCACCACCCGCCACGTGCAGAGTATCCATGCTGTATGTATGGTCGGTCATAGAGTTCAAAATAAAACTGTCAATAATGTAATTACTCGCCTTATCTAATAATTTTTCGTCTGCATTAAACGACTATTCGATAGAGGGTCGCTGCTCCAGTTTTATTCCATTTTGGGAACTCAAAGTGAAGATTAACACCGGAGCCTGTAAAAATGCTTCCTCTCACTCCGCCATCTTGAAAAATCCCTGGGTCTTGAACTCACTTGACTCGTCTACCTGATCCACTGTTCAAAAAATAACGGCGCAACTTGATGCGCGATTTCCTGACAATTTCTCTGCGTGAGAAATACACTGTGTGGCGTGTGAGCGGGTTGAAATCCGTGTGACTTGAGAGCCCTGCGATATTAACAATCCTTTTACATGTTTGCAGGTACTATTTTAACAAAAAACAGTGCGATAGTTTGTTATTGTGTTTAAAGTAGAAAAACAGCACCAATAAACACCGGGGGCTTACCCCGATTTGAACGTAGAACTATCGACTGGTATGTTTAGAATATCACTGCTGTGTCATTTTACCCCAGATCACATCCTTTAGGCCAATGAATGTTGTTATGTTTTTCCAGGATACTTTCTCCTTAATGTCAAATATAATTTACACAGGATGTTGTTACGGTGTTTTTTCAAACACCGTAAGCAATTGCAATCGTGACACAGATTTGTTGCTTGTACTCTTTAATAGCCTCTCTGTTTTGTCACCAACATGGCATGGACATTTGTGTGGAATTATTATTGAGCACATAAAAAAGGATCTTTTGGTGAACCACTGTTTATTGGAAGTACATTCATATAATTGGTTTGTGTTTAAACTCATGGTTAATTGTACTTAGATCTTCCTGCAACACCACTAGACTTTGTCAGATATCTGCTGTTGGTGTCCTGTTTGATGCTAGGAGGACATGAGACATTGGACCAAGCATCAGGGTAGAAGGGCAGCTGTGTGGCAACACCATGCAGCCATGTAGACCAGCATTACATTGGGAACAAGGTACCATATAGGACTCCCATTTTTGGTCCTCACGATGCTTTCTCCGTTATGATGTCATGATATGACTAACATTCTAAACCAACGATAACTCCCCAGAAAAATATGGTTCTAATGGATTATTGCATCATCCATGAGCTGGAGTATAAAAATGGCTAAACAGTTGTCCTGTCTATCATTATCAGGCAGACAGAACAGGAGCCAAGCTGACCGGAAGGAGACAGCCTTGTCGAAGACGTCCCTTTGCAAGAGGCTGAGAAGAACAACAAGGTGGGTGTGCTCCACAACATGGATCCCCCAATGGCCATCATGATGAGGTAGGTGACATGAGTGAGGGAGAAAGAGGAGGAGAGTGGAGAGGAGGGAAATGGCAGAGGAGAAGAGAAGGGAGGAGAGGACATAATCTGTCTCCACAATCCTATGCGGCCTCTCCTCATCTTGCCCACTCTCCCATTTCCCTTCTCCCCTCACCTCTCTTTAAGGGGATACTGCTACCAACAGGAGCTGGAGGGAGATGGCTGAGATTGAGGGAGGAGGAGGAGGGCGGAGGAGCCATCGCCTTCCAGCTCCTGTTGGTAGTATTATCCCCATAATCTGTATTGTATGAGGGAGGGCAAAGAAGAGGAATAACTGGTGAGGCTGGGCTGGGCCTTTTCCATTTCTCTTGTGCTGTGCTGTTACTGTGTGCTATTACCATATACATTGTCCTGTGCTGTTACTTTGTGCCATGCTATTACCATTTAACGTGTGCTGTGCCGTTACTTTGTGCCATGCTATTACCATTTACCTTGTGCTGTGCTGTTATTATGTGCTATTACAATTTACATTGTGCTGTGCGTAATCTTGATGATGTGGATAATGACAATATTATACTGATTTGAGAATTATTATATGTAAGTAAATTGTATGTATGTTAGGACCCCAGGAAGATTAGCTCGTCCCATTGGTGACAGCTAATGGGGATCCTTTTAACAATGAACATTGTGCTGTGCTTTCACAGCATGTCATTTCTAATAACATTGGGCTGTGCTATTGACAGACAGTTTCACCAGCCCAGACCAAGTACATTTCACCAGCCCAGCCCTAGTCAGTTTCACCAGCCCAAGTCAGTTTCAACAGGCCAGCCAAGTTCACCAGCCCAGCCCATATCAATTTCACCAGCCCAAGTCAGTTTCACCAGCCCAAGTCAGTTTCACCAGGCCAGCCTAAATTATTTTCAC